>CM043019.1:65023754-65121530 GCA_023690525.1 Holotrichia oblita
AAAACCATGTATGATAGTCGGAATAGGCTTCATCCTAGCTATGAACTTTCTGAGAGGTAACTCGCAGTTCACTTTAAATTGGCTATTTATATGTGGGCCATTATATTTCATCAGAACTTAGTTACAGTATATTTTTGTACAATCACAAATAAGTGCCGTTTTAAGTCTTTAAAGTAGCCAGAAGCAGACTTCTACCGCGATCGTTAAATTATTTTTTCCGATTATCCAATTTTTGTTTATTAATTTTCCAGAAAAATGTTTTAAGTTATTCCACACAGTTTTTCAAACGTTGTCTTATTTGACATTTCATACATTTTTATGTTAGAAACTGCAGGAAGAAAAAAGTAGATAAGAATATTCTAGAATCGTATAGAATGTCATGATAGTTTTCAGCATGTGCGTAATAAATTCAAAAAGAAGTCACTTTTTGGACTTTCTAAAAAGTCACATCCCCACCATTTGCACTTATTATGAAATATATGAGGAGAGATGCTCAGTCACTTAACTTACATAAACTCAGTCCCAGAACGGATATCATGCTGTACAAGACACAGCATAGAGAGATTTAAAATTATAATCTATATAAAAATCAATGTGTTCATGAACTCTGTCCCGTTGATTACAATAGAAGTACCGAGTAGATACTGCCAATTGTTCTTGAATAATTTGAATAATGATGATGTTCTTAATAAATTTTTCTTTACTGATGAGTAGGGTTAGGATTTTTATGCAGTAAAAAAGTGAAAATATGCGTATAAATATGCACATTTCAAAAAGGAAATATGCAATAATATGCATTTTATCCACTAAATATGTGAAAATATGCACATGAAACATACAACTTAATTTTTACTTAATACGTTGTTCTTGAATTAGGTTTCAAAAAGGAATAAAAACAAAATTTCAAAACATATTATTTATTGATACTATACATATGCTCCTTATCTGATATTTACGAATGGCCAGCTTTGTTTTAGCGTTTGTTTTTGTATTTGATTTCATTTCAATGGACAAGCTTTTAAATTCAAGACATTTCCTTATTTTAAATCCTATTTATATTTTACTTGCATTTTAATAAGAGGTTTCATAAATAATTTAAGGTAGAAAAATTAGTTGTTAACGACAAACATATTTGATAGAGAAACATTTTACCTGTTTTATCTTTCAGTTATATAGTACTATTAATAGACGATAGGTATATTACAATTTTACTTGACATGCTTACTTACGTATATGAAGAGATTATAAAACAAATTGACACATGTATATTTATTCGTAGTAAAAATAATAATTTAAATGAGAAAAAATGCCTATTTATTATTCATTGCACTGTAGTTTAATAAATGAAAAGCGCTGCTATATAAAACTCACGAAACGTGTAAAGTATTACAATTTACAAGCATCAGGTGCTAAATTATGCAGACTTATGCACTAAACAGTCAAATTATGCTCTAAATCGAAAAATCGCAAATATATGCAAAATATAATGTAATATTTTTTTATTGAGGCATATGTTCTATTTTAATGTAGTTCAGAGAGATCCTAAGTAAGAACGAAATATTCCTTAAAATAACAAATATCCATTTTGCATTAAATCCTAAGCCTACTGATGAGGCCTGGTTTCATCTTTCGGGATATATAACAAATAAAATATCAGAATATGGTATGCAAAAATTGATGTTATCTTGCGGTGTTAAGACGACATTGAACCCATATTTTTTAATGGAACAATAAATACTGGGAGATACCAAAGTAATTTATTAGAACATTTTTAGTAACCAGTTAAGCGATGAAGAACTTACACAAGGATTTCTCAACAGGACAATACTCCAGCACATCCGGGTGAAGAAACACTTGCTCGTTTGGAAGAGTTTGATAATAGAGTAGCGGATTTTCTTCTAATGTCACCAGATCTCACAACTTAGGATTACTGTTTATTACTGTTTTAATTTGTTTTCATTTGAAAACATGAAACGCAAAGTTCGCGTGTGTATCCAAAGAAGAGGGCAACATTTCGGGCATTTTCTTCAACATAGTATTTTTACAATAAGAGCATTTTTGTAAATAAATATCTTTTATTTAAAACATTTCATAAGAAGTAAGATTAAGTTGTAACACAATTAAAATTGCCAAATCTGACTTTCAAAAACATTCCAGTTAGGCTGCTCTAAATGAAAATTTAGTTGAACACATGCTATATGTAATTCGCTCTCTAATTATATTCTAGTCAGCGATGACACTATATCGGGTAGCTATGTAACAATGGGAATTTTAAAACTAACAATTTGCAGTGATTTGACTTAAAAATCATTCGGTACGTTCAAAGCGTAATAAATATTTCTATATATCTGCGTAGCGTATTTATTATACAACTATAAAATCAAGGATAACATATAATGTAATATATATCATATTGGTAGATTCGTGCTTAGCATTTTCATGTTATTTTACGTTATTCGTACGAAAATTGTTCAAAAAATATCTCACTGCAGTAATCGTGCGATTATAAAAGAAATAAACTTCCCTTGATTATTATTTGCATTTGACATTTGTTATCATAAAAAAGAGCTATTGCGTTATAGAAAAGTGAACTACTTGTATATGTATGTACATAATATACGAGTATATGCATATGTTAGGTATGAAGTATATAACTAACATAACTCTGTTGTAAATTATAAATCAAATTATAAATCAAAGATATGTAAGTTGTATACCATAATTTACATAAGTAAAAATAATACTTAACTGTATTTTATAACATATTCCTAAATATAATTACGCGATTATAATTAATGACCATCAACTCGATACTACGGCAGCGCTTGTAATAACCGTACATATATGGTCAGTAATTATTAATAATTACCTAATGAGGATCATAATAAATTGTAGTTTTAACTTATAAAGTGCAAACGTATGTATTAATATGTAATTTCAGCAAATTAATTCCAAAAAACAAAACGGTTTCGTTTCGTTTAGCATGCAGTTATCCACAACTTTGTAGTGTATGCAGGATTATAAAATCATTTTTACACGTTTCTGTGGAAAACTTTTTCACTTTGTTTTAGACTTGTGCAAACCCGTTCACTTCCAGAACTTGTCCTTTTTTTAAGACACGCTAAAGTCACACATAAAGAGCTATAGCGATAGTCTTGTCAAAGAATAGGTACAGCTTAGACAGTCGCGGTAGCTATATTCACCACAAAAAAGTATGTTTGGGCCAACTCAAGAAAATACATTTTCAGAAGGATAATAAAAAAACTGTAGTAGTAGCTGTAGTGATATGGAATTGTTTAGGCACAGAGTGGTTTCGATGACAGATTGGTCTCTGAGCTCAAGACAAGTAAGAGTGAAAAAATACAGACCGGTGTAATCAATTGGGACGTAGCTATGAAAAATATATTTTTAGGCAAATATCCAAATTAATAGCAGGGCGCAAGTTTAACTTAATTTCGCTATTTTTGAAAGCTTCTGTTCAGGCTTTGGCTTTCATGTATTGCTACCTCGGTTTTTCAGAGCAATACCCATCAGTAGTCTACTATTATACGAGTATACCAGCGTCTTTGGTATTTCCTTTCCATCTCATCCAAATTTTGATTGAAAGACGCGTCTTGCTCCTCCTACTAGAACTACTTCCTTTATTTTTAGAAACCAGAACCGCGAACAACAAGACGCATTGTGGATGGAAGATTTGGATCCGAAATTACTTTTTTGTTTTTCAAGTTACACCCGTCAACATTGGTCAAGCAAAAGTAACAGCCATCAATACAATTTAGCGGCTTTCTCTAGATCTGACATCCCAAAACGAAATAATTTCTTTTTCCTTGAGATAATTGTTGAAGTTCTTCCGTACAAATCCAGTAGACTGTGTACAAAGCTGGTGACTTGTCCTGATCACCTAGTCTCACACCAATAAAATATACAAAATAAACGTTCTTGACGAAAGCAGTAATGTTTCCTTTTTGTGGTTTTAAGTAGGTAATTACCTCAGATGTGACAAGAGCTGTTAACGCTAGTGCGACATGAGGATAAGACATCATAATGTGAATATAGGTTAGTTAAACTCTATCACAATGAACCTTCTTCACATTTTCTCACATTGAGAAACAAATCAGTACTAATCAGCTAAACAGAATGATTTATAGTAAAATTGCATTGGACAAAAAAAAAAGAAATATCCTGTACTATAATGCGAAGTCCTTGGCTTTTTATACATGTGAATTTTTCTTCAAAATTATGCATGTTCTCAAACAGCCTTTTAGGGATTGTAAGAGAAAAAAACCTAAAAAGCAATATTATATGGCGGTTTGTGAAAAAGCTCTAAGTGATGGAGAAAAACGTATGTCACATTCGAATTCATCACATCAAAAAACATAAGAACACGATGAATTTATGAACATAATGTTTTCATTGCGACCCTGTCTCATTCATACCATTTGAATACAGGAATTTTATTTATTTTTACTACCCAAATATTATCAAATCTGGTATTAAAAACACAATTCTCTTCAGATAAAGCGGTTATTCAATTAGTCGCCCTTATTTGTCTACTTTGATCTGCTAAAGCGAGCAATGGTTCCAAAATATATTATACTTAATTATTCGTAATAACGTTCGGTATTTTAAATGTTTAAATTAATTTTGGTTTATGTGCTCCGAAGAAAAGCAGACATTTCGAATAGCAAAATATATTATAGATGTAGGTAAAAGATGATAAAATTTCAAATCTTATAATTCTACTGTATAACATAAGGTTTTAATGTTCTAATTTATACCTAGACGATTTAAATAGGTTATGTTGTACATAAATTGGTTACGGTAAGCATGGTTATGGTCGGCACATATTATTTGCGCTTCCATATTATAACAATACTTCCAACCATTACCAGTAAATGCACTGGGGACGGTCTCATTATACGCCGCACTACCGAATTTCAACTCTAGAAAGGTTACGAATTGGGGTGATCTACAGTTGACACGCGTAAACTCCAAGGGTGTTACATGCAAGCATAACAAAAGAACACAACAATACCCAGGACGATTGACTGCCCTAAACTCATTACTCTAACAAAAGACTGTCATTCTCTGCATAAAAACCTCATTAAATTTTGGTTCCCTCGTTATAACTTAATAACACGCGACGACGTATCAGTTCCCGTAGGAAAATTTCGATTAAATGCGGTCAAATTCTGTATGGTCGAAATTACACGTGCAATTCTTCAAATTTAAGTTGGACGTGATTGCTGCAGAGTTTGTTAATGGTAACAGGTAGTTATTGATATTAAAATTACAACCTTTATTTTAGTTATATTGATTATAAAGATATATTAATTAAATTAGGTACTTAAATTGGTTGTGGTTTTGACCGTTACTTCCACTGAAAAAAAAAAAAACGTGAACACGGACATTTTGTAAATAAAGAAGTAAAGGAGTTTGTAAATAAAGAAGTATGATCAAGATATTCAGTTTTATGCGAATGCCTTTTGTTTTCATTGAGCTAAGGAGCAATTCTTCTGTGCTTCTCGGTAGTTAAGATTGGCGGATGCATACTAACTATACCACAAAGATGTGTATGCACGTTACCCGGACAGTAAAAGCTTCAGGCTGGCGAAATCGCAAACATTGTTTTATATTTGCAAATAATAACATTGGAGATCATAGAACCCCAAAAGGTATACAACTGTTAGAATATATAAAAACGAGTCGATAGCCGCAGTGGTTAGGTGCCTGACTATAGTTGTGACAGAACTAACTAACTAACTGCCGTTCTAATCTCTGCGATTATTAAGTTGTTTTGAAGATATTTAATTTTAGTGATGAATCAAAAATATTTTATAAAACAGGAAATTCTGAATATGGATAAAAGTTAAAAATTTAATTTCTATGCGTTGGGGTCTTAAATTCGTAATAAAGAAATTCGTAATAAGATAGGACTAAAGTACAATGATGTGCTATCGATGACTATTATTCTAGAACTGTCTATTTTGTTCAAAGGTATACATAGGCCAGTTTGTAACTGTGAACACATACAGTGCACATATATTCATAATCATATTTTGCAAAAATATACATACGTATTATTAATTTATTTAGGCACATAAAACAAAATTTTATTAAATTTATAGAGTATAAATTCTTGCTAATACAAACATTACGATATAATGGAATTATCGAAAGAACCATCACATAATACATATATGAGGAACTAATCTCGTTGAATCACCAGCCAATCGAGGAAAAGGCAATTTAATATAATGTTATTAAAGTGTATCTCATTAAGCTCTTCTTTTTCTTCTAAAAAGTAGCTACTGTTTCGCTCTTAAAACTTAGCAGAATCGTTAAATTGGCTACGTAATGTTTTATGAGTTTTTGTTAAAGCTAATTTTTTCAACGAGGTAATTGGGTCATATTTTACTGCCTCAGAACAAAACTGCTCGTCAAAAATATTCATATGAAAATCATCATCAGCAGTGTCTTGAAAATATATGCAACCGTTACTTTCATATTCGGACAAGGAACTCATAACTTAATTATTGATTCTTCAATTTAATTTTTTACTTTTACTTTTGTTCCATTGGTGTGCTTTTTTTTAAGTTTATTACCGCTATCTAGTAACACCTCATTTTCAGGTGTATCTATTAGAATACGTATCGTTGTCTTTTTTTTCTGGGTTTTTTGTCCTCAGAACTGGCCATAGACCTGTCTCTTCTAAGCCCAAAATAATATTAAAAGGTCGTCTAAGTCCCAAAAATGTGGTAAAATATCAATAGCGCTATCCCAGACATTTGCCTTTGTCAATGTTAGCAATAGAAATGTGTGGTTCAAGATTATCTATTGATAGTAGTATAGGTTTTGATGTGAGGGTTTAACTACAATAATTACATGATCCAAAAATTGGAGAAAAAATCTTCGGTTCAGATGGATTCGCTGCTCCTGTGTTACTAGTTGGTCCCTCTCAGAATATGATTTCCAAAATTAGGAGGTAGGTAGGAGGTGCATCTACGTAACCAATTGGAGTTCCACATGCTAGCCTTGTTATATTAACAGCTTTTTGACAGATTCTGAACTTCCCAATTGTTTAATCATCTTAGGTGTTCATATTTTATATCGTTTATGTGTAATCAAAGTCACAATTTCGTCCATGTTGTAAATGCGGTCAGGAGTAAAGTTCTATCTAGCTAGTGCGTATATCTTTGTAATTATTATAAGCATTTCTTCTATGAATGCTTGTTCCAGCTAAGCTGGTGATTTTAGACTTTCGTAACGATAGTTTGGTCAACGTTTTCTAAATTATACTAACCATTTTCGTCCTGTTCTGCTTTTGGTTTCCCATGAAAATGGAATTTTATATTTAAAGCTTTAGTGTACTCAAAAGCCTGCTTAAACCAAAATGAAGGAATGATGATTTGCCTAAATAACTAAATACTATTCGGCAGCATTAAAAACTTGACGAATGACATAATTAGGAATCGGAACCACTCATTATCGACAAATGGGATGTTTGGATCATGTTTTCTAATATAGCATTAATTAAATTGGATGGCATATTGTTATGTATATTATCAAGCTTGCCACGAGGTACTGTAACAATGTTTTGTCGTTACATATGAAAATAATACCTTTTGCCATGTCCATCAGGCGGATATGCAACTCTCTGTCCAAAGATATAAAACACAAATAATTCTATATAAAAGCTACATAATAATTTGTAGGTTATACTTTTAAACAAAATAATATCAGCAAATTATAGTTACCTCTTAGTAGACAAAATATTTTAGCGGTTGCTGTTAATGTGCGCTCACACTAAATTCCTTTCCTACAAAAACTGTTTCCAGTTAAAAAAAAATTAAAACATTGATAGCTTTTATATTTTAGACTGAGGCATCGATTCTGTAAATTTGTTTTTGTCGCCACCTTTATCACTGACCACATTGGCTTGTTGAAAAATTCCACTTCTGATCGATTCCAAAATGTTGATTATGAAACCAGAGGTTACAAAAATTCGTTTTACTTTTCTACTGGGCGTGCAGCCCAATGTTAGTGCATAACATTCAAAAAGTAATGCATTTTCTTAATATCAAATTGAAAAACTTTTTAGAAATTGCACAAGCTGTTTTGAAAACAGTATACTACTAACAGTGTACTGCTATTGATTTAAATACGAGACCATCCGAAATAATTACAAAGCTGATTATTTTATTTTGTTCTCACTTTGTAATGTATTAAAATTAAAAGGATTGAATGTTTACATAGTTACTTGATAAATACGCTTATAAAAGTGTTAGATTGTAATTGTTAAAACTATTCAATAAAAATTTACTAAATTATTGCAATACGACTACCATATAATGTATATCTAAAAAATGTGTCAACTTACTCTAGAACCATCAAACATATCTTGAAAGTATCGCATCGCTTGTATAACACGTATTTTATTTAAGAAACAAATGGAGAAGTGTCTTAATTGGAACAAATTCTCGAAGCTAATTAATCAATGAACTATTCAGTCGTAAATAAGAAACTCCGTATTGAGTGCAGATATTTCGATAGTTCTTCCTTAAGTTGCCGTATATGGAAACTTGAAAGAATTCGACGTAACCACGTAAAAAATGATCTTACAGTAATTTACAAATTGTTGGTTGTTAGCTGTTATGGTTAAGTATTTCATTGAATTTAAGCGTAATTGGAGGCGACATACATAATTGTGTTTATGAAAAAGGCATTATTACATACTTATTACATATATAACGTAGTATAATTTACATTTAGTTAACTGTATAGTGATCGAGAAGAACTTCAAAATGGAAAAGCCGCAATTTGCTGATCTGGTAAACGTTGAAAAGCATATGTTACATCCACTAAAGCATATTGCAAAACTACTAGTAAAAGGACATTTTTTTATAAAATATTCTGATCTGTGGAAGCTGTGTATAGCTGGTAAAACATACATTCTTTTTTTTTAATTTTACAACAATTTAAGTAGTAAAATCTTTCTGGTAAATTTGTGTAAATCATATACCAAAAATTCAGTAGTATTTTCCTTTTATGTAATAATATGAGGATTCTATTTACTAAAATAAAAAACTAAAATAAATTTATTCAGCATATCCTGAAACGTAATAAATTCGATCTTTCTTGAGTAAAAAGATGGTATGGTTGTATCGTCACGTTTACGTTGGGAATTGGGGAATAGAAAGTAAAGTCAGATAGTGACAATCTAATAAACTAGTATGTACATAAATACTAAATTCTTTCGATAACTATTTATTTTTTACATTTCTAAATTGTTCATAGTTTTATTTGTATTAGTTACATTATTAAGCACGGATCTCGCTTCAAAAGCATTTATTCAAATTGAATGGAACGTGCGTTTGCATCTAATTTACCTCAGCTATACGTTTATATCAGTATCTGTATATAAAATTATCGGCCTCGAGTAAATTTGAAATGCAAACGAACAATTAACATTGTTAATTAAATACTTTACAACGTTTCTATATAAACGGATACGCTCACACAATACAATTATGTGTCAATAAATTAACAAGACAAGCAGAGAATTTGAACAAATGAAACGCAACAAGAGCCATTAAACAAGTGAACATCTTGATAAAACAAGCGCTATACGCCAAGATGGACGACAGAGAAAGGACATAAACATTAATTTTAACCTAACAGCAAGACTAAAACCACCAGATGATATCAGATTACGTGTGATTCCCAGAAAAAAACCGACCGTTTAGGAGCTTAAAAGTTAAACGTTTGTGGTGATTAAGTGGTTAGTGGTGCGTGAATTTTGTCATTTTATATAGTCGCTGTTGTTGTTTCATTAATTGTTTAAATATATATATATTATTTAAAAAAGTATAATTTGTACATTTGATTACTAATTATTTCAATGTAATAGCTGAAAAACATATAAATTAACACCTGTTGAAATGTAGCCTTTTCTTATTATTTATATTAGTGTTACCTATAGTTAATGTTGAGTATATCTAAAATACAGAGTGTGGCAAAAGCACTGCATATATTTATGTGTCGATAATGTGAGAATTTTTCGTATACTAACATAGGAGCTCTAATGAAAAAATAGGAAAATTAAATTTTAAAGTGGTACGAAAAAAAAGCTGTATCACATTATTTTGAGCTGTTGCTGTTGGAAAAAGATTAATCTGCAGAGATGGTTTCATTCTATTGATAGCATTGTACAAACTATTCGGCAACTATACAATACTGGCTTCAAAATCATTCATTTTCCTAAAGCAAAACTGAACGCTGATGTAATTAGTAGACTTAGTTAATTATGAGCTGGTCTATTAGTCCTGAAGCAGTTATCATTCGTTAGTGGTGAAGCGGTTATCAAACATAATTACCAAGTTACGGTGTATGTTGTTTTCTTCAGATCAAAAAAATAGTTCTTGATACAGTTCTGATAACGCGATAACACTCGGAAGAGTTTAACATAGTATATTGTACTTACCTATTTTTAGGTTATAGTATTCATAGGATACGATGCCAGAATTGTTGTTATTTATTTATATCGATAGTGCAAAGCTTTTACATCCGATAAATCCGATTTTTTTGTGAGGTTAACAGATATAATGTTTTTTGAACCAAGAAGTCTTCAATCAAATTTGTTTGAAATAGATTTTGAATTACACTTAAAAATCGTATTATTCGACCATCTAAACATTTTGAATATTAACTTTGGTTATGAAGAAGGAGTTTGATTTATACTCGTGACTCAAGAGAATGTAATTTATAGATATGACAGCCAGTCTGGACAATTTAATAGAGCATTTCTCAATCCGATGTAACTGGAACCCCAAGGTTCTACGGCCATTTGGGCCTATAGGTATGAGTTTTAGGATTAATTAAATTTTGTTTCACTTTTCGTTTAACCTGTGGTGGGTGCAGTTGCAATGGCTTCCAAGTTGCACTGTTACTCGTTTAAATGTGTATTTCCAGCCTTTGTTACAAGTAAGTAATGTTGCGCTATTAATTGTTTTTTTTTAATGTGTGGTGGGTGCTTAGTTGCAGTGACTCCGTAAGCTGTATTACTTGTCTGGCTATCACTGCAACTCTTGCGGTGTAGTTTGGTGTGTGTAAGTTGTGTTTAAATGGCTTTGTGACAGCATCATATCGCCTTTTATGATGCCGTGCTGTTAATCACTTTGCTCCCAACAGCGAATGGCAAGTCGATCCGGAATTAAACTCTCTGAAAAAATGTCAGCGTCCCTCAAGAGAATTGAACCCCTATGGTCCTCTCACAACGATAGTCAGCCGCCTAACCACTGCGGCCATCGACTCGTTGCCAACAATTTTGCGACAGTTTTCTTATTACAACAGAACTGAAAGTAGCTTTAGATGTCAGATTTCTGAATTCTTTATTTATTTTTAGAAACAACTGTTACGAGTAACACTGAAGTTTCGTATTAAATATTTGCACTTTTAGTAAACGTTAAACATGTTTGCAAACCTTCAATGCTAGTGTGTTGCTGCAACATTTAACAAGGACAACAATGTGTGAAGTTAATTAATCTCTCAATTGGAAGGTCCGTTAATGCAGCGTAGCATATTTGACTTTCGGTTTTATAAAGTTTCGATCATTATCTGGGACTGTTGAAACCAAGTCGCGGTGGGTCATTTGCAGCCAAGTCCGAATCAGTGATTCCATAAAGCCATGAAGGATTTTATAAGAAGAATTAAGATCCTTAAAAACTCCAAAAACATGATATCGTTAAAGAATTAATTTTATTAAGCTTAACTATAAAAGAAATTGCACTAATTCCTCTGTCTTTACAATATCAGAAATAGTTTTTAAGAAATTAAATCTTTCAACATTGCCAAAATTTAGCGAGTGAAACGTGTGGGTGTTAATACAGATGGAGCCAGGTCTAGAACGATATAAGAGTGAAGTAGCATTATTTGCCGAGTAGCAATATTATAGTGTTGCTTTACTATACGAAGAAATGGAAAGTAACTGCTACACATTCCTAATGGACACTGAAGTAAAATAGTTCTCTTACTCGATTTTGGAAGTTATGGGAAGTGTGGTTATTCTCAACAAAAGAGTTTGGAAAATCCTATCGCTTTAAAATTCTCCATAGAAAATCTGAACAATTTCATTTTTCTTGTGCAAATAGCGGATCTGTCGGAGATGTTTAACCAATTCATTAAATAGAAATTCAAAATGCAAAATGTAGAGCACAAAATTCAAGCAATGTTTTAGTTGGAATTGTGGAAATATAGAATCGTGCCAAAAGTTATCGAAATCTTTAAAAATATTGCGGAAGATCTTACCACAGGAACAAGCTCGATTAATTATGATTCAGAAGGTGAAGAAAAACGTAAAAAATTGAGCGAGAATAGGTTGCTTTAATGTATTATTGTTACAATTGCGACAGTTTCGGTGCAACCCTCATCTTCTTCAAGCTACAAAGATGAATTTAAAAAATTAAAGCAACCTATTCTCGCTCCATTTTTGGCGTTTTTCTTCACTTCCGCTATACATACCAGCATTAAATTCTTTAGTTATAATTATGATTTATTTGCAAGCTTTAAGAATATTCTCAGAGAATACTCTCTCAGAGAATTCGCGGCATGTATTCGAAATGCATTTTTACTAAAAGAAGAAGAACATTTCACTGTTCTGGCTGTATTCAAAGAAAGATAGCTGGCCGAATTTTGGGCTATGTTTTGGATACAAGAACAATCTTTGCAGACTTTACTTCTCTTTCCAACTATTTACGTTTTTAGGAGAGAGGCCAAACTTTGGAGAATTTAATTCCATACCCAACTATTTATCTTTCTGAAGTATACGTTCTTTTCTGTTTATGTTACAATTAAGAAGGTAAAAAGAAAAGACGATCTCGTTATTAAAGTAGTTATATAGGCATCTCCTAGAATTGCAGACATAAGGTTTTGTTTATGATAATCTGTTAACTATGGCGATGATCCCATTTAATTTATTACTAGCTACTGTAGATATATTCAAAAAATTGCAATTTTCATTTTTAAACTTATATTTATTAGATATTCGACGAGCTGAAAATATGTATGCTGAAGCATAAAATGGAGAGAAACGTCGAAATATTTTAAAATATTGTCGCTGTTTGACAGAGGCCAAACAGCTATTCAAATAGGTGCGTCTTACATTTCGTATAAAGTAAACACGACCGCTCTGGGGAAATACAAGACTGTAAGACTATTTTGCATTTTTCGTATATTGACAATTTATCATGGGAAATTGACTTCAATATAAAATAAAATGATAGGATTTTGTATTTCCCTGTCTTCCGGAATAAATTTTATATCCCGTGGAATTGGTTGAACTCGTGCGATACGTTATTTATCGTTCGGAAGAAAATGGGGAATTATAAGCATGGCTATATTTTTGAAATGGTTGTACTACTTCAGTATCAATGTTAGAAATTGTTATAAATCTTGTAATCTCCTAAGGCTACGTTTTCTTTCATATTGGACTATATACAGGTGGATTCTGTCGTTTTCAATGTTCCTGTTGCCAATATTAAGTAATGCAGAATTTGTAATACTTAATGAAAATGTAAAACTGAATTTAATATAATACATCTCATAGAAGTAAAACTTTATATTGTTTCTACATTAAAAAAATACTATTTAAAATTTTTTCTAAAAAAAATTAAGTCCTATAATATTTTCAACAATTATAACAATATATGGCACGTAGCTTTCAGATTTGTAGAGAAATCTCTGTTAGATTATTATTCAAGTCAGTCGCGCATTTTTGTTTCTTCGTGACTCGTAAAGTACCTTACAGAACTTAGTCCCAAAAGCCCACCGCAATTTTGCGGATTTAGGAACAGATCGATCGTCATTTGGGGCTAAGGGGCTATTTTAAAAGCTGAAAGCGTACTTTGTACTGTTCAAGCGTCTACTGTATTGCACTCTAAGGAGCACCAATAAAATCATTGCTTGGCGTAACGCTTTTCCAGCGTAATAAAACATGATGTTTGCGTTCGCCAGACGGATTTAAACTAAAGGCACTGCAGAATATGGAGAATTATGTGTGCTGTGAAAAAAGTCATTTCTATTGGGATGCTTTTTTCTGAGTATTTTTATACAACAATGTGAATTTATTTAATATGAAAGGAAAATATAAATTGAGGTTTATATTCATACCTGCTATAAAATCAAGTTGAATCTAGTGTGGATTTTAAAACATTGTTTATATAAAATCTAATCAAGAAAAGTAGAATAAAAGTAAATTGCACAGCAAGACAATGCTAAGAAAACTATGTAATGATATACGGATGTACGTTCTAATAATCGGGGAATGCGAAGCTTGCTTAACAGAATCATAAGTTTATACTGAAAAATATCGTGATACAAATTATTCAAAGAAGCGACTATGTCAAAGTTTGGTACAAACATTTCGAAGAAATAGAGTGTACAATTTTGCATAGTCCAGCAAAAATCGATTCATAAAAAATTTGTGGTCATGGTCTTTCCGTTTTTTTAATTTATTATGCAAACTTTAACGGTAGTTTTGAAAAATGTACCTACCGTCAACTGGGGTGAAATGAACCTCATGGGGTGAAATGGACCGCCCGGTATTTTTTTGATAAAATAAGGTCTGCCATGTAGTACTCACTTACGAAATCTGCTTGAGCATCATAACTCACAAATTATTAATGTAGGCCAGTATTACAATATAGAAATCGCTAAAATTGGATGTTTGTACACTTCGTACGTTTGGCTGAATTTTCCGTAGTAGCGTATTAACCATTAAACCTCCTCTGTTCCACGTGCTAAGAAAAAGTGATGGAATCTGATCCTCCCCATATTAGTAGGTAAGTTATTGAAGAACCTGTCTTTACAATAAATTTTTTTCAACAAACTCTTCATAAATTGTCGGAGAACAATAAATGCATTTATAAATCTTAGATCCAGTTTTTCGTCCTGCGGAATTCACTCAATTGATAGGAAATGAGTCCCGAAAACATTGGCGAAAAATGCTCAATTCAATCAGGATGAAACAAACTATCTTAAAGGTAGAACGCTTGAGCGGAAGTTTATTGGATGTTTTAAAGAGTTTCTCGAATAGGACAAAGCACTAAGCAAGATAATAGGAAAAGAAAAAATTGGCATGCAAAATCTGAAACAAACTACTTGGACGTCCGAAAGTTTATTGGTCAGTGTAGAAAAGCACTAAAGATAATCAAAAAGAAAAATACGTCCTCTTGTCATCAAAAAAAGCAATGAAGACAGTGATATGAGCCCGTACGACTCGTCAAGCATTGGATCACTTGATAATGAATTACTTTCTGACGGAGAAACCATAGCTTCTGAACCACTATAATCTTCTTCAGAGTCAACTCAGCAAGTGCAGTTCACAGGAATCTGGTCCTATAAATATTAAGCCTGGAGAATTTGTACTGGTGTAGTTTCCAACTGAAAGTGGTAAAAGAAGTTTTCGTTATGTTGGAAAAGTTATACAGAAACTGGATGAGAATAATTACGCAATTAAGTTTTTAAGAAAAGCATTCGGAAATAATTTATTATAGAAGATAGGGCTGTAGTTGAATCAAAACTGATTTTGTTTAAATTTCAGCATCATGATTTACGTAGAGGGCAGTACAAGTTTATTCATAAGAATTTTAATTACAAGACTGTTTCTAAATTATTCATTTCATATAAAATAGTTATATTTTGTAACGAACACGATTTGTGCTTGGTTTTTGTAGTAAACTTAAGTAAAAATCTTATATTGTCCTTCTCTAAGTCCCTGTAGTCTTTCCCTACAAGAATAATAAATAAAGAAGCGCTGCATTTATTTCCCACTTCAATCCAATATAAATTTAAAGTAGACCATACATGTTTTAAACGTGTGGCTCACTTCGCCACAAACGTGGGGTGAAGTAGACCGATTTTGAAAATGATATGATATGTACTTATGTGTACAATTTTTAAATTAAATTTATGTCTCACGATCGTTGTACTTCATAGTTTTCTACATGTATTTCGAATTTGAACTTGTTGGGAACAAATAAATCTCAACTACATAGAACAAAATCAGAAAATATGGCCCACTTAACTACAGATGACGGTACCACTGAATGTTTGGCAAAAAAAGTTGTTAGAACTAGACGATGTTGTTGCTAGTTTCAAATTAATATTATAAATGAATTATAAGTATCGCTGATATTCGAAAAGCTGGATAAGACATAAGGATGCATCACGTACCACCCGGGCCTCTAAAGCTCCTGCATTTACAAGTTCCTGCTTGTTCTAACTTGTTGGCAACTGCGCTGGTAATTCTATAATATTGCGCAGGTCCATGCAAGTCAAGAGCAGCAACTAAAAATATAATCAAGTCAACTCCTGGACTTACACGTTTTGCCAAGGGAATGTGCGATTCAATTGAGTCATCCTTTTTATTATATTTTCGTAAACTATTATTAGATATCATTTGCAAGTCGACAAATAAAGAGGGGGCTACAGTCTTGAAAGATAAATGGCAAAACCTTGAAATCGAAAAACTGAAAGTGTTTATTGGGGTCCTGATCCTCAGATAGAAATCGATTCCAAGACTTATTACGTTGTTTACGATTTGACGATGCTCCAGCACGAAGAGCTAAACAAAGAAATAACAAACTGCAACCTATTCAGGAGTGTTTTGATATCTGGAATTTATATTTGAAGGAACCCTACCATCCAGGATGGTGCATGACGATAGACCAACCTTAGGCCCGGCCGGTAGTTGGCAGGTTATAAAAGTATTGGTACATTGAGGGCTAAATAATTCGAAAACGTCAACAAATATGAAAAAACGCCGAGACACGTCAATTTTTGTTTGAAATGGGAAGCATTTTTAACAATAAGCCAAAATCAAGTTGTCCATCCCCCTCTCCTTCCTTTCCCTCCCCTTCTCTCGCTCTCCCCTAGGTTCCCCAGTATCGAACATTAAAATTTCAAATGGCACTACGTTATATTATTAGATTTTTCAATTCTTCTTTCTGTTTAGAAGATATCTTCTAAAGTTTCAAGAGATATTTTGTATTTCATCCGTAAAAAATCTAGGCTGTATAAAGAAAAATGGCATGTCGAATTTTTTTAACACGGGGATCAAATAATCTTTGTACATATAACACTTAGTGGCAGTTGTACCAACTATGGTTAACCTTGAGTTCAACTGAAATATTGATGTGACAGAAAATAGCCTCATAACTTTAGAAGATATCTCCTGCAGTGTTAAGGATAGGTATAGGCATGTCCTACATTCATGAAAGTTATTGAAAATAGTATGCAAAATAGAAAAATGTAATAATATGACGTAGTGCCATTTGACATTTTAATATTCTATACTGGGGGACCTAAAGGGGGCAAGACATGATTTTGCCTTATTGGTGAAAAAGTTTCCCTCTTCAAACAAAAATTGACGTGCCTCGGCGTATTTTCGTATTTCTTGATGTTTTCGACTTATTTAAGGTGGAACGTTTTCATCGGGATGCTCTGTATTTATATGGACGAATGAATAAGAACGATATTCCTTTTCATGATTAAATACGTGGTCAGAGTTAGTTTTTGTATTAAAAATAACAGGTATCAGCCAGCGCTTTCACTCCTTCAACTAGGATGTTAGTTGATCTATACGGCACTTGTGTATGTAAGAAACGATCTTTACATAAATAAAAATGCGAAGTTTCGGAGTTAAATATGAAAATAAGTAAACAAGTCAGTTTATAGAATCGAAATAAGCTAAGTTAATCTGGAAACTAGCGCTACTTACACGGATGGTCGTTAGGGAACTTCATTTCAAATTAGGTACCGTTTATAAAAGTGTTTTATGTGAATTATGTATTAAACAAGTAAATCATTTATGAAAGTAATTTAGCTTACAATTCACCATTTCAAGATTTCGAGGTTTCACAAGATAAAAATGAAAAAAAAACTTGTTCTCAAGATTTTTTTTTTCTGAATTGATGACTTTCAGTATTACATTTTAATTTCTAGAGAATCGGAACTTTAGAAAAACTAAAAATGAATACCCTATGTGGCAAAGTATTATTTATTTAATTTAACCTGCCAATTTTGTTAAAATATTAATTTTCGCTGGGAGCGAAAGTGTTGTCACTTTTCATATCTGAAACATATTTAGTAGATATTCCAAATATGTTTTTATTTTTAGAAAGATGTTGCGACGAATCTACTTCTATAAAAAATATTGCAATTACATTACAAATTTTAAAGATATGCAGCAAAATCTTTTCTACTAATATTGATATTAACCTTCTTCTCCGTTTAAATATATTACATTAATAAATACTAATGATGGAGTTCGGAAGAAATATGTTAAGCAATAAGGTTTTCAGCTACTATAATCGGAAGCTCTTCATTATCGTTAGTATCCACGAAAAGATCTAAAATAAGATACTGCTTTAAAATACAACGGATTTTACAATACATACACAGGTTACACTAGTGATCTATTAAGAAGTATTATTCTATATTTATATGTATGCTTTACACACAATTATGTATTATAGCTGTTAGATTAATTAATTGGTGATATATTGGGTACACGTACCGCTTGTAAAAATGTTATTATAGTGATATTTATTGCCGGTATCAATTTTATGTAGTTGTTAAAATTCCTGAGATACGTTGATGGAGATCCAGGCATCGAATGCTGCTCAGTTAATTGCTAATATATGGGGTGTAAAATTTTGTAGACAGTTTCGCCTTTCTACACGCCCACACAAGACACAGATGTTTCCCATTCTGATATATCGCCGATTAGATTGTGTTAAGTATTTTTTTACACATTTTAAGAATGTGTATTTTCGGAATATTTTTATAGTTTAGCCAAAAATAAAGGAAACTAAAAAAAATCGAAGGGAATGGCATTTATTACGTCCATTGTGAAAGTGATTTAATATACATATATGGTATATTAATGTTATACATCACGGTTGAATAGATTTGTAGTTAGTAATTATGAGAATTATAATTAGTAGATTATAATAAAATATTATATCGCATTTTTTACAGTTTTGAATATAGAAGCGGCTACAAGTACAAGTATGATACATACATATAAAAAAGGACGTTTTTTCTTCATTTTTTAAAGCATTTTAGCACCTCTAGATTGCTCGGAACATAAGCCGATACTAATGTGTATAATGTTTTCGTTGAAAGATGTGCGGCTTCATGCCTACTGTAACCTAATAAAAAAATATCGAGCACATGCCTAAAATATAGGAGATGACATCGGCATCTCTTTTGGTGAACTATACAGGCACATTCAAAACTAATGTCCCTCTTTCTAAATTTTTGAATGTTAAAATTACTTTCAATTTTGATGAATTTTGTTTTGACTCGAGTCTGGTAAGTCAGATATGTATTAAAATCTGAAAGAAGAAAAATGATTTTTGAATGTGACTACACATATACATACATATAACAAAAAAAATATTTTGTTATTGAGTATCAAGTTCTGGCGAAGATAATACACTTCCGTTATCAGAACTAACTAAGAGTGTGGAAGTTGTTGTTACAAGTTATGAAAAGCAACCACTACATAATTATGGAAGAAATCGGGGTAAATGGTCCAGAAGCAGTTAGAACGTCCTGTCAGGACATATACATGCCAAATGCACCTCCTGAAACAAGGTAACTTGGTTTGAACTCACCAGCTGAAAGATGATAGGACCCTATTATTGATACTGATGATAAGCGAAATAATAGATATAACACACCAATGGTAAATTTCATGTCTTTAGATTTCAGTTTGAACACTCAAATAGGCCAGAATTGTCTAAATTAGTCGTAACAGA
Source organism: Holotrichia oblita (assembly GCA_023690525.1). NCBI lineage: Eukaryota > Metazoa > Arthropoda > Insecta > Coleoptera > Scarabaeidae > Holotrichia > Holotrichia oblita. The sequence continues at coordinate 65,043,578 of CM043019.1, forward strand.
ATGCAACACCTTTCTGCTGCTTTACACCTAGATTACCAAAATATGTAGATCACAAAAGCATAAGGTCCTTGCACCTGGCGGAACAGGAAGAAACTATTTTAGATGCAAAAATAGAAAAAGCAGTTCCAAGTTCAATATTTAGCCTGAACAACAGAAACGAGAGGACAGAATATGATGCTCAAGCAGCAATTTCAACCATATTTTAAATCTTTGTGTAATATTGTCAGAGTGTTTGTGGTTTGGGGCAGATGATCTGCATGACATGCATCTCATATCATTTCAAAATGTACTTCCCAATTAGCATGTCGAATAGCGCAATTGAAAAAAACTGTCAATCATAGTTTGTTATTAGGGTAATCAAAACTATTGAAAAGACTAACAGAAACGTAACCACCGACAACTGGTTCTCTTTATTAAGTAATTTCTCTTAGATGTAAGGGCTTGGTAAAGTAAATATACTGCAGAAGCTGTTCCAGCACTACTCTATTTTTAGTTGAGAATAATTCCCAGGAAATCATACAATTGTATGAATTGTTATCTCATCGCACTTACGAGTATTAAAGTTTGAACGTCTGTATATCTCTAGTAACGTAGATGGTATACAATTGCTCGGTGAGCAGTGGCTCCAACTTCTAATTCTCTTTAAACATTTATTGTAGCTACTACTTTTGTCAAGAAATCATACAATGTGTGAATTGCCTAATTTTTTGTACTGAACTTCTAACATGAATATGCAATAGGTAGATGCCAAATTATATCACAATCACCATTTTTAAGCATGTTGCAATACAAAAGCAACCATTTAACCTTCCCCTTACACATAAGGTACTTTCTGTTTAACAATGAGAGCATACAAAACCGGTTTTGGTCGAACGAATCATGTTCTATTTAAAAAATTTGAAATTGTGATTCATCCCTACTACAACAAGATTTGTGATCACGATTTGTAATCCCCTTTCCCCTGTGGAACATAATATTTTTCTGTTCAGTATGTTTAAAACGAGCATAACCTCACTTCTACGTAAGTACGCGTTATGTGTGGTGTAAACAAATCCCGTTCTTCTTTTGTGCATTCTTTTCGCAATGCTAGTTGGTGAACATTAGGAACATAAACATTGATCACGCTTTGCAAATCATGATCCAGAAATTTTACAAATAGAAAGCAGCTATAGTGGTAGAGAGAGCGGCCCTTGCGGCATTGCACAGACTGACCAGGGCGTAAACTGGAAGAAGCGAGACCCAGCGGAGCTCTCACCACTTCTAAGTCTACCGAACGATGAAACGGTCAAGAAATATAGCTTCGAAAGGAGCTTCTTTATCAACTTACGCAATAAGAGAGACACACAACAACACATACTCCCAAAAAAGAAAAAACCATCAAGTAGTATGTGGACGATTCTAAAATCGACAAAGGAATAGGTGTAGGGACAGTTTGGCCAGGAACCAAATATGGCCAATGGCGATATACACCAGTGTCTTTCACGTGAAGATCAATGACATTGGAAGGTGTGCTCAACTGATCCTGGAACTATCGAAAGCACAACATTGCAATTTTCTCGAATAGTCAAGCAGCCATAACGGCGCTGAGTTCTAACACCATCAGCTCGAAATTAGTCTGAGAATGTTTTAAAAATTAAACAACCTAGGCAAGGAAAACAGATTTGCATTATGCTAGATACCAGGACATACTGGAATCAGAGGCAACGAAGAAGTTAAATTATTAGCATGGAAGGCCGCCACAACTCTATTTGTGGGACCGGAACCGTTCTGTGGTATAGGGATAAACACCTATAAAAAAGGGTCTTCAAAATAGAGAAGTGAGGCTCAAAGCATTCCTCTGGGAGAATATCCCTGGTCCGAGACAAAATCTATAAATATGCAAATAAAAAGGACTTCTTTGTAATAATTGCCAAAGTATGAAAAAAACACTAAATACATTTTGTGGAATAAATAATCACATACAAACAAGTTTTTCTAGTAGTTGACAAAAAATATTTCTTTCTAATTATTTATTCATCATTAGTAAATTATTCGCAATTTTCTATATAAACGTAAAAAGAATTACTTATTTGTAAAAGCAGTAATAAAGTTAGTTTTTCGACTAGTAATAATATGATGGCTGTATTGTATATTATTAAAAATGTAATTTTATATAATAGTTCATCTTAGAATTTAAGAAACAAGAGTTATTGTGGGTTACTGTAATGATAGCAGAAAACAGAAATGGTTGCCCTAATCAAATATAATTAACAAATTATCATATACATAAGCAACACTATTTCAATTTCGTTATCTTAATTTATATGAGTTGTTGCCATAACGTAACACTTATATTAATTGCATCATATTAACATGAGCAAGAAAAAATAATTTGATAAAATGTTATATATCGGCATTCCAAAGACATTAATTATCTATTTCGTGATATTATTTATGAATTTTAAACCGAAGATTTTCTTTGTCGGTATTGGCGGGATTACAGAAAAGAATTTGGCTTTCATTTTCCGCGCTTGGAACGCAAATTAAAAAAAAATATGTTCCCAATAAACACTATTAAATATAAACTACTTTTCCTGAGATATTTTTAGTCATTCCATTTAGAACATACATAACACATAATTCAATAATTATTATATGAATTCAGTTCTTAAGCTTCCTTGTTTAAAAGAGAAATACTATACAAAAACTTTCAGATACCCTCTAATATGCGATATGTATGTGTTTCCTTATTAGGGAACTGATAATGCTTATTTAGATTACAACATAATTGGAATCCTCCTTCTTGAAATCATTATTCATTTCTCTGATAATATAAACTTTAGAAAAATAAATTTAGAGTACGGTATGATATTGTTTTATGACCGGAAAGAGATAATGAGTTCTCATCACTTTAATTATAGTATCATAATGGTCATAGTCATATATGATTTCATTAACTAATCAAATCTTTTTGACACCTTTCACAATAGTTGATTATCAATATAATTTCTCTCATCAATATTTCTACCAACATACATATATCAGGGTGTCCCATTTTGGGTACTTTGCCAGGGTATCTCAGTTATTAATAAGATAGAGAGTTGCGGTTTTCGTGATAGTGTCCTACTTTTTTGTGAAACGAAAGACGTCGCAAACAGAATTTTGCTATCCCCATTAGTTCTTGAGATAAAGGGTGAAATTGAAGATTTTCAATTCACAAACATCTTTCGTATCTCAGTTGCTATGGAAGTTAGTGAAAAAGTAAAAATGGAATATCATCCAGTTTTTCACGAAGAATCCAGTGGCGTAGTTAGTCTTTTTCTCATACTTATGATTATTTAAATGGAACACTCTGTATATAATTTTTTATTTCGATTAAGCATAATTTGGGGATGTCAAAAATATATAGTTGTGTATATTTATTTACACAAACAAGAATTTGATATTTTTAAAAATTCAATAGACGTGCGTTTGTGATACTGTTCACAAATGGCCATTGCCGAGTTACTAAGCAAACAAGCGAATGTTCAAACTTTGACAGATTTCTTGTTGCGAATTACTCTTGTTACGTAGGTGTTTTTATCGTAGTACTCTTTGTTTGTTTATCCACAATGGCCGTTTATGAAAACTATGAAAAATACGATATGCTTAAATGTTTTATACAATGCAACGAAAATCCCCAAGAAGCTTCGGAGTTATATTCCATTAGGTGAAGTATTTAAAGCGCTAAGCATTAGCGTAATTTCTGATTCTCATACTTAAGGATCGTTTTCGTTTATATTAGATATCCTGAAAGAAGGGAGCTCTTTTTAGAAATTTTCGCTCGTTTGAAAAAAATCTAGTTCAACATGGTTGTTTTATATAGCCGCGTCCCAAAACATATATCGAACAAGGCATGGAAAATAAAGCAATAGATGTGTTATCTTATGCAAAAGCCACGAATTCGACTTCTTTTAGAAAAATGGAAGAAGAGGTTGGTGTAACAAAATCTGACGCGCAAAGAATTTTAATATCATCCATATAAATTTAAAGTAGTTCAACATTTGCATTCCGGAGATGCCGAGCGCCGATTAACGTTCTGTCAATGGTATCTGCAACAAATCCGAACCAATGAATCTTTTAGAAGGTTCGTCATCTGGACTGACGAATGTTATTTTTCAAGTGCTGGAATTTTTAATTGTCACAATACGAGGCACTGGTCAGTAGAAAATCATCACTTGATATTTGAAAGGGCACAACAAGGACGCTTCGGCGTTGGTGTATCATGTTTTATTTTGAGTGGACCCATAGTGTATAGAATGTATGAAGGGGGGTTCACAGCACGTAGGTATCTAGAGATTCTTGAGGAAGTTATACCCGAATTGCTGGAAAATGTTCCACTGACCCATTATAATTCGATTTATCTCCAACAAGATGGAGCCCCCAGCCACAATGCTGGCTTATTAAGGCCATTTCTTGAAAATAACTTTCCCCAAAGATGGATAGGTACGAACGGACCTGTGATATGGCCTCCACGATCTCCTGATCTTTCATGAAAAATGAAGTGTATAAGGTACCCCATAATTCCGTAGCGGAACTTCGTGAGGCAATTGCTTTGGTCTATCAGGCTCTACATAGAAAGCCCATCACTATTTTAAACTTAATTAAAAGAATGCCTAAAATATAGAACTCAAATTTTCTAATTTAAACTTGTCTTTGTAGTAAATTGTTTAAATTGTTAGCTATTACAGTTACAAATAGAGCAATATAAAAATATCAAATTCTTAACTTGTTTGTGTAAATAAATATACATTATATATTTTTGACATCCCCAAATTATGCTTAATCGAAATAAAAAATAATATATAGGATGTTCCATTTAAATAATCTTGAGTATGGTCCATAACTTGAAAATTATTACACTTAGAAAAAGAATAACTACGCTACTGGATTCTCTGTCAAAAACTGGATGATATTCCATTTTTACTTTTTCACTAACTTCCATAGCAACTGAGATTCGAGTGATGTTTGTGAATAGAAAATTTTCAATTTCACCCTATATCTCAAAAACTAAGGGGGATAGCACAAAATTCTGTTTGCGGCATCTTTCGTTTCACAAAAAAGTAGGACCCTATCACGAAAACCGCAACTCTCTATCGGTATTAATAACTGAGATACCCTGGCAAAGTGCCCAAAATGGGACACCTGTACATACACCTCAAGTGAAGCGTTTTTTTAGTGTGGATGTTGTAGTGTAAGGACTTTACATGTCTGTGAGATTTTAAGACACGAATGCGATTATGACAAATAATTGCAATACCCTCAACTTAAATCAACTGAAAAGGTTTCGCTTCTGTGAACCATATTTTTGTGAAATTGTTAGAAATACTTCCTTACAGTAAGCCTATCAAATGTGACCACAGTATTTGAATGTCTTCAGAAAAAAAATTATCAAATTAGTGTAAGTTTAGATTTAAAAGATTTTTGAAAACATTTCCACTAAATACAAATAAATTACAGTTACTGAATCTGAGTATGGATCAATGATTACTGTATGTGCAATTAAGGAAACAAACATCATCAACAATCATTCAAGTAGTCGCATCTCAAGAAACTAATTTAAACAATTAAATTCTGATACATAGTACATTCGTGATACAGAATATTAAAAATTTGAAAGTGTCGGTACAGCCAACAGTAGCAGTTAGAATTCCTTTGTGCAGCGTATTGAATGCTTATTATTACTATCATTATTACTGAAAATATTTAGAGATTTAGAAATTTATGAGATTTTTACTGAAGGGTGTCCCAAAATTAACGCAAGATTTGAGTTTGCCGCTATTTTTGCAGTAAATTGTTGGCAACCCTGAAAAAAAGAACAATTTGACAGCTGAGAGTTTAAGATTAGTAAAAATGGAGCGTTATACGTTACAACAACGTGTTTCCAGTATTGAACAAAATTTAAAAGTTTGGCGGCCGCAGTTCGAAAATTTTATACAAAATATGGTCAAAATAGTCTTTTAATCTCGTCAACTGTGAAAAGATTAATTGAAAAATTCAGGAAGACTGGATCAGTTGGAGTAGGTAAACTATAGGCGCATCAGCGCAGTCACTCGACGTGGACACGCTATATAAGCCGTATTTTGACAGCTAAAACTTGTCAAACTGTCATAATTATGACAATTTGGTGGTTTTACACAGGTTTTAGCTGTCAAAATACGGCTTACACAGCGTGTCCACGTCGAGTGACTGCGCTGATGCGCCTATAGTTTACCTACTAGTTGGGGACGCTAAACACACCCCGGTCATCCAAAAACAAGCCGTTCAAATGTCAATATCGAAGCAGTGCATGAGTGTTGGTGAAAACCCAGAAACATCATTTCGGCGTCGTGGACAAGAATTGCAAAATTTAAGAAGCTCTCTACAGCGTATACTGACAAAAGATCTGTGTCTCCATGTTCACAAAATTCAATGAACATAACAACTAAAGCCATGGCCATGAACAGCGAAGAGAGTTCGTGGAATGGATTATTGAACATCAACAAGTAGATGCTGATTTTTCGAGCAAAGTCATCCTAAGCGATGAAGCACATTTTCACCTTGATGGCTTTGTTAATCGTCAAAATTGCCGTGCTTAGGGTTCGGGGAACCCACAGGTCGAACAACAAATGCACGCACAACGTGTCACTGTTTGGTGCGGCAAGAGGCATTATTGGACTATACGTTTTTGAAAATGAGGCTGATCAAGCAGTAACTGTTACTAGTACTCGATATTGCGACACGATCACACAGTTCTTTCTGCCGAAATTTGATGCTATTAATGTAGCCAATATGTAGTTTCAACAAGACGGTGCCGCATGCTATACAACCAGTGAAACAATTCAATTATTGCATGAGACATTGCCGTCTCGGTGACCGAAATTGGAATTACCCTAGATCGTGTGAAGTAACACCATTATGGGGTTCGATGTGAAATTGGCTGTGATGGTAAGTCGCAGGCACCTAGGCGTTAGCCCATATCCTGCTAATTTCGTACTACACTGTACATAACAAGTTATGAGCCTTGAAACTGTCACCCACTATCTCACCGCCCGCACGAGACCGACACCCCGTGGAGAGGACCGGCGAGCCGGTGGGCCCCTCTCCCCGTGCTACCCTTTGTTAGACAAGTTCCCTTGTCAACGTTGGACGGGTTACCGCTTTTGCAACTCCTACCTCACATCTAACCCCACGGTGCCTAGGCCTCCTTGCGGATAGCGACTATCGGCCAAGCGTGGAAAACGGAATCTGGCCGTGAGGTACAACCAGCCCGCCCGTGAATTAAGCCTGAACTACGGGGACGGCCGGGCCGAAAGCCCTATCCCAAAATGCCAACCGTGCCAACTCTTTCGCCCCTGCGGCGATCAAGTTTCCGCGGCAGCTAGAGTGAAACCGTAGGGTCCGAGAATCACCGAGTTGTTTTAGGATGAAACCAAAGGTTTCTCCAACCAGACAATCAGCGGGCGGACTACTCCTCGGCAAACCGACTTTTGTCCTCCCCTACTATCTTCGCCAAATCCTCTCGCCACGCCCGTTTCCCTGAGTGTGTGAAGTCTACTCCCGCCACGCCCGTTGCCCTGAAACTATGAAATCAGCGATTGGGTAGTGCAGCTGCAGAGTTTTAAGAGTCGACGCTATAGGGTGAACGCCGACCCTAACCATTATGGGGTTATTTGAAGTCAAAGGTCTATGTCAACAACCCCGCAAACACCCGCGCATTACAATAGAAAATTAAACGCTGCACCAACGAAATTCAGCCACAATTATGCAGAAAGGTAATGAAAAAATTTCGACAAAAGAGTGCGTATGTGCCAGCAAAGCAGTGGGGCCAATTGCCCGATGTGTTATTTCATAAATAACCCTATCCTATGTACACTCGGTACGACTTAGTCTTCGAACGATTTTAGTGAGTTACCTTATTAAAATCGTTCGAAGACTAAGTCGTACCGAGTGTACTTTATGATTCCATGAAAAAATAATCTAAAGACTAAAAACTGTGTTTTCGATTTAATTTAAATCTTGCGTTAATTTTGGGACACCTTTATATTTACTACTATGCATGTGCTAAATATATTAAGTACTACCTTTCTAACAATAAGTTGTGTTTTGTCTTAATTTATGTTGCAGTATCAACTGTATATCGTCATACTTCACTAAACTCTAAAATATCAATTTAGTATCACAATAGTATAATAATTATTATACATTCTTTAGTAATCAACATTATGTGTGCCAGTAATTATAGCCAACATACACACAGATATTGTTATTAATTTTATATTATGGTATTCAACAATTTGTATCAGATAAGTTTATAGTTAAGTACTTACTTTTTTGCCGGCGACTCGGACTACGATAGCAAGCATCATTAGACTTGCTCTGTGCAGTGTGAATCTAGAGATCATGATACATTATGTTGTTGCTAACAGAAGAAAGAGTGAACAGATAAAATTGATAAGTTTATCCGCGATTAATATTGACGAAAGGTATCATTACCCGACTTGTTAGAGGTATTTAAAATATTAATTGATCATTACGACCGAGCTGGGCATCTCCTGACAACAATATACATTATAAAAATCTCTTACAATTTCCTTTATACCTCTTAATAGTGTGTTATGGTTGCAATGCATGGGTTCGATATACAATTAAGCGACATAAAAACGTCTATAAAATTTCCATCCTTGTATAACAGAATTAATGTGCGTGATCTATATTCGTACATTAAAGATATGCCTTAGTTTTATTTCTCTTTACGCAGAGTTGCGGCTTTGAGCTATAAAAAAAGGTGCAAATGAATAATTTTCAGGTAATAAAACGCGCAACAGAAATTATATTGGTTTATACTGTTTCAGCTACCGCTGATAAATTTAGGAGTAAATGATGATTGTTGTAATTAACTGACTGTTATAACTATATCAGAAGGTTGTATTTTAATTTAAAATATATGTCACAAAATAGGTACTAAAAATCTCTTGGTATATTTTTGAAATACAACACATTTCAACATTATATGCAGTGAGACGATTTAAGAACAAAATATTTGTATTATACTTTTTCACGAAAAGAATAAAAAAATTCTCAATCAGATCGTTGCTGGTCAGTTCTGTTATGTTGAGCTACGTCATTACTAGAGCGACGCATTTTATCTGCGCGACAGAATATAGTGTTCGGGACGACACGAAGTAAATAATCTTGTCCTAGTGAGTTAAAGGCACCAGAAGCATGCTAATCCGTACGGGCATGTCGAACGAGAAATATAGAAAACGACAATTATTAGATGAAGTCTGATGAAGAATTTGAAATAAAAATTTAAGGTGTACAGGGTGGGCAAATTTCGATGTTTTAATAGAGGATCTCGGTAACTATAAGAGGTATCAAAAAACGGACCACGCATCCTCGATCTGTTTTTCGAGAAGAGGATGATGGTGCAAACCAAATTTGGCTGTCGGCTTTCGGCTTCGAGTTATCCTGAAAATTCAATTTTTCCCATTTTCGTTTTATCACGATGTTTCGGCTATTTATGAAAATTGACAAAAATGACTTTTACGTTCTTCAAGAACTTTTTTGATTAGAATGCAATGGCGTTAGAGAATTTTTGAAAAATTTTAGAATTCCAGGTAGGACATAAAGTTGTATTTTTTTATACGGAACATGTAGTTGGCTATGATATCATTAAAAAGAGGATTTTGGCCATTTCAATAATATATATCATGTGGAGTCTATTCGTTCGTTTTCACTGTATTATAGCAAAAAAATTAACATTTTCCATTGATTTTCATCATTTCATTGCTTTTTGTTAGTAGGCGTGTGCCATTCAACATATATGAATCTGTCAGTAGGTTTATGAATATAGTATCAATAGTTTAAGTTAATTATTTGATTGTCGCTTCACCTTAAAATTATAAATTTGCAATGGCTTATGAAAATTACGAAAAGTATGATATGTTGCAATGCTTTATTCACAATAATAATAATGCCAAGCCGAAATATGGTAATAAAACGAAAATGGGAAATCGAATTTTCAGGGATAACTCAAAACCGAAAGCCGATAGCCAAATTTGGTTTGCACCATCATCCTCTTCGAAAATCAGATCGAGGATGCGTGGTCTGTTTTTTGATACCTCTTATAGTAACCGAGATCCCCTATTAAACAGATCAGAAATTTGCCCACCCGTATTAAAAAAAAAAAAACTGATGCTCTAATAATTTTGATGGCTACAATGTCTTTGAATGTATATATGTAGTCTCGTCTAGATCTCTTGACATACTTTATATTTCAGTTGTTTTTTCAAAGAGATTGCTCCTGATTTCAAGTCGTTTTGTTTCCGCAAAACAGGTCCATCCAGGATGGTGCATGACGATAGACCAACCTTAGGCCCGGCCGGTAGTTGGCAGGTTATAAAAGTATTGGTACATTGAGGGCTAAATAATTCGAAAACGTCAACAAATATGAAAAAACGCCGAGACACGTCAATTTTTGTTTGAAATGGGAAGCATTTTTAACAATAAGCCAAAATCAAGTTGTCCATCCCCACTCTCCTTCCTTTCCCTCCCCTTCTCGCTCTCCCTGGTTCCCCAGTATCGAACATTAAAATTTCAAATGGCACTACGTTATATTATTAGATTTTTCAATTCTTCTTTCTTTTTTTAGAAGATATCTTCTAAAGTTTCAAGAGATATTTTTGTATTTCATCCGTAAAAATCTAGGCTGTATAAGAAAAATGGCATGTCGAATTTTTTTTAACACGGGGATCAAATAATCTTTGTACATATAACACTTAGTGGCAGTTGTACCAACTATAGTTAACCTTGAGTTCAACTGAAATATTGATGTGACAGAAAATAGCCTCATAACTTTAGAAGATATCTCCTGCAGTGTTAAGGATAGGTATAGGCATGTCCTACATTCATGAAAGTTATTGAAAATAGTATGCAAAATAGAAAAATGTAATAATATGACGTAGTGCCATTTTGACATTTTAATATTCTATACTGGGGGACCTAAAGGGGCAAGACATGATTTTGCCTTATTGGTGAAAAAGTTTCCCTCTTCAAACAAAAATTGACGTGCCTCGGCGTATTTTCGTATTTCTTGATGTTTTCGACTTATTTAAGGTGGAACGTTTTCATCGGGATGCTCTGTATTTATATGGACGAATGAATAAGAACGATATTCCTTTTCATGATTAAATACGTGGTCAGAGTTAGTTTTTGTATTAAAAATAACAGGTATCAGCCAGCGCTTTCACTCCTTCAACTAGGATGTTAGTTGATCTATACGGCACTTGTGTATGTAAGAAACGATCTTTACATAAATAAAAATGCGAAGTTTCGGAGTTAAATATGAAAATAAGTAAACAAGTCAGTTTATAGAATCGAAATAAGCTAAGTTAATCTGGAAACTAGCGCTACTTACACGGATGGTCGTTAGGGAACTTCATTTCAAATTAGGTACCGTTTATAAAAGTGTTTTATGTGAATTATGTATTAAACAAGTAAATCATTTATGAAAGTAATTTAGCTTACAATTCACCATTTCAAGATTTCGAGGTTTCACAAGATAAAAATGAAAAAAAAAACTTGTTCTCAAGATTTTTTTTTTTCTGAATTGATGACTTTCAGTATTACATTTTAATTTCTAGAGAATCGGAACTTTAGAAAAACTAAAAATGAATACCCTATGTGGCAAAGTATTATTTATTTAATTTAACCTGCCAATTTTGTTAAAATATTAATTTTCGCTGGCAGCGAAAGTGTTGTCACTTTTCATATCTGAAACATATTTAGTAGATATTCCAAATATGTTTTTATTTTTAGAAAGATGTTGCGACGAATCTACTTCTATAAAAAATATTGCAATTACATTACAAATTTTAAAGATATGCAGCAAAATCTTTTCTACTAATATTGATATTAACCTTCTTCTCCGTTTAAATATATTACATTAATAAATACTAATGATGGAGTTCGGAAGAAATATGTTAAGCAACAAGGTTTTCAGCTACTATAATCGGAAGCTCTTCATTATCGTTAGTATCCACGAAAAGATCTAAAATAAGATACTGCTTTAAAATACAACGGATTTTACAATACATACACAGGTTACACTAGTGATCTATTAAGAAGTATTATTCTATATTTATATGTATGCTTTACACACAATTATGTATTATAGCTGTTAGATTAATTAATTGGTGATATATTAGGTGCACGTACCGCTTGTAAAAATGTTATTATAGTGATATTTATTGCCGGTATCAATTTTATGTAGTTGTTAAAATTCCTGAGATACGTTGATGGAGATCCAGGCATCGAATGCTGCTCAGTTAATTGCTAATATATATGGGGTGTAAAATTTTGTAGACAGTTTCGCCTTTCTACACGCCCACACAAGACACAGATGTTTCCCATTCTGATATATCGCCGATTAGATTGTGTTAAGTATTTTTTTACACATTTTAAGAATGTGTATTTTCGGAATATTTTTATAGTTTAGCCAAAAATAAAGGAAACTAAAAAATCGAAGGGAATGGCATTTATTACGTCCATTGTGAAAGTGATTTAATATACATATATGGTATATTAATGTTATACATCACGGTTGAATAGATTTGTAGTTAGTAATTATGAGAATTATAATTAGTAGATTATATTAAAATATTATATCGCATTTTTTACAGTTTTGAATATAGAAGCGGCTACAAGTACAAGTATGATACATACACATATAAAGGACGTTTTTTCTTCATTTTTTAAAGCATTTTAGCACCTCTAGATTGCTCGGAACATAAGCCGATACTAATGTGTATAATGTTTTCGTTGAAAGATGTGCGGCTTCATGCCTACTGTAACCTAATAAAAAAATATCGAGCACATGCCTAAAATATAGGAGATGACATCGGCATCTCTTTCGGTGAACTATACAGGCACATTCAAAACTAATGTCCCTCTTTCTAAATTTTTGAATGTTAAAATTACTTTCAATTTTGATGAATTTTGTTTTGACTCGAGTCTGGCCAGATATGTATTAAAATCTGGAAGAAGAAAAATGATTTTTGAATGTGACTATACATATACATACATATAACAAAAAAAATAATTTGTTATTGAGTATCAAGTTCTGGCGAAGATAATACACTTCTGTTATCAGAACTAACTAAGAGTGTGGAAGTTGTTGTTACAAGTTATGAAAAGCAACCACTACATAATTATGGAAGAAATCGGGTAAATGGTCCAGAAGCAGTTAGAACGTCCTGTCAGGACATATACATGCCAAATGCACCTCCTGAAACAAGGTAACTTGGTTTGAACTCACCAGCTGAAAGATGATAGGACCCTATTATTGATACTGATGATAAGCGAAATAATAGATATAACACACTAATGGTAAATTTCACGTCTTTAGATTTCAGTTTGAACACTCAAATAGGCCAGAATTGTCTAAATTAGTCGTAACAGAATGCAACACCTTTCTGCTGCTTTACACCTAGATTACCAAAATATGTAGATCACAAAAGCATAAGGTCCTTGCACCGGGCGGAACAGGAAGAAACTATTTTAGATGCAAAAATAGAAAAAGCAGTTCCAAGTTCAATATTTAGCCTGAACAACAGAAACGAGAGGACAGAATATGATGCTGAAGCAGCAATTTCAACCATATTTTAAATCTTTGTGTAATATTGTCAGAGTGTTTGTGGTTTGGGGCAGATGATCTGCATGACATGCATCTCATATCGTTTCAAAATGTACTTCCCAATTAGCATGTCGAATAGCGCAATTGAAAAAAACTGTCAATCATAGTTTGTTATTAGGGTAATCAAAACTATTGAAAAGACTAACAGAAACGTAACCACCGACAACTGGTTCTCTTTATTAAGTAATTTCTCTTAGATGTAAGGGCTTGGTAAAGTAAATATACTGCAGAAGCTGTTCCAGCACTACTCTATTTTTAGTTGAGAATAATTCCCAGGAAATCAATTGAATTGTATGAATTGTTATCTCATCGCACTTACGAGTATTAAAGTTTGAACGTCTGTATATCTCTAGTAACGTAGATGGTATACAATTGCTCGGTGAGCAGTGGCTCCAACTTCTAATTCTCTTTAAACATTTATTGTAGCTACTACTTTTGTCAAGAAATCATACAATGTGTGAATTGCCTAATTTTTGTACTGAACTTCTAACATGAATATGCAATAGGTAGATGCCAAATTATATCACAATCACCATTTTTAAGCATGTTGCAATACAAAAGCAACCATTTAACCTTCCTTACACATAAGGTACTTTCTGTTTAACAATGAGAGCATACAAAACCGGTTTTGGTCGAACGAATCATGTTCTATTTAAAAAATTTGAAATTGTGATTCATCCCTACTACAACAAGATTTGTGATCACGATTTGTAATCCCCTTTCCCCTGTGGAACATAATATTTTTCTGTTCAGTATGTTTAAAACGAGCATAACCTCACTTCTACGTAAGTACGCGTTATGTGTGGTGTAAACAAATCCCGTTCTTCTTTTGTGCATTCTTTTCGCAATGCTAGTTGGTGAACATTAGGAACATAAACATTGATCACGCTTTGCAAATCATGATCCAGAAATTTTACAAATAGAAAGCAGCTATAGTGGTAGAGAGAGCGGCCCTTGCGGCATTGCACAGACTGACCAGGGCGTAAACTGGAAGAAGCGAGACTCAGCGGAGCTCTCACCACTTCTAAGTCTACCGAACGATGAAACGGTCAAGAAATATAGCTTCGAAAGGAGCTTCTTTATCAACTTACGCAATAAGAGAGACACACAACAACACATACTCCCAAAAAAGAAAAAACCATCAAGTAGTATGTGGACGATTCTAAAATCGACAAAGGAATAGGTGTAGGGACAGTTTGGCCAGGAACCAAATATGGCCAATGGCGATATACACCCAGTGTCTTTCACGTGAAGATCAATGACATTGGAAGGTGTGCTCAACTGATCCTGGAACTATCGAAAGCACAACATTGCAATTTTCTCGAATAGTCAAGCAGCCATAACGGCGCTGAGTTCTAACACCATCAGCTCGAAATTAGTCTGAGAATGTTTTAAAAAATTAAACAACCTAGGCAAGGAAAACAGATTTGCATTATGCTAGATACCAGGACATACTGGAATCAGAGGCAACGAAGAAGTTAAATTATTAGCATGGAAGGCCGCCACAACTCTATTTGTGGGACCGGAACCGTTCTGTGGTATAGGGATAAACACCTATAAAAAAGGTCTTCAAAATAGAGAAGTGAGGCTCAAAGCATTCCTCTGGGAGAATATCCCTGGTCCGAGACAAAATCTATAAATATGCAAATAAAAAGGACTTCTTTGTAATAATTGCCAAAGTATGAAAAAAGCACTAAATACATTTTGTGGAATAAATAATCACATACATAGGTACAAGTTTTTCTAGTAGTTGACAAAAAATATTTCTTTCTAATTATTTATTCATCATTAGTAAATTATTCGCAATTTTCTATATAAACGTAAAAAGAATTACTTATTTGTAAAAGCAGTAATAAAGTTAGTTTTTCGACTAGTAATAATATGATGGCTGTATTGTATATTATTAAAAATGTAATTTTATATAATAGTTCATCTTAGAATTTAAGAAACAAGAGTTATTGTGGGTTACTGTAATGATAGCAGAAAAACAGAAATGGTTGCCCTAATCAAATATAATTAACAAATTATCATATACATAAGCAACACTATTTCAATTTCGTTATCTTAATTTATATGAGTTGTTGCCATAACGTAACACTTATATTAATTGCATCATATTAACATGAGCAAGAAAAAATAATTTGATAAAATGTTATATATCGGCATTCCAAAGACATTAATTATCTATTTCGTGATATTATTTATGAATTTTAAACCGAAGATTTTCTTTGTCGGTATTGGCGGGATTACAGAAAAGAATTTGGCTTTCATTTTCCGCGCTTGGAACGCAAATTAAAAAAAAATATGTTCCCAATAAACACTATTAAATATAAACTACTTTTCCTGAGATATTTTTAGTCATTCCATTTAGAACATACATAACACATAATTCAATAATTATTATATGAATTCAGTTCTTAAGCTTCCTTGTTTAAAAGAGAAATACTATACAAAAACTTTCAGATACCCTCTAATATGCGATATGTATGTGTTTCCTTATTAGGGAACTGATAATGCTTATTTAGATTACAACATAATTGGAATCCTCCTTCTTGAAATCATTATTCATTTCTCTGATAATATAAACTTCAGAAAAATAAATTTAGAGTACGGTATGATATTGTTTTATGACCGGAAAGAGATAATGAGTTCTCATCACTTTAATTATAGTATCATAATGGTCATAGTCATATATGATTTCATTAACTAATCAAATCTTTTTGACACCTTTCACAATAGTTGATTATCAATATAATTTCTCTCATCAATATTTCTACCAACATACATATATCAGGGTGTCCCATTTTGGGTACTTTGCCAGGGTATCTCAGTTATTAATAAGATAGAGAGTTGCGGTTTTCGTGATAGTGTCCTACTTTTTCGTGAAACGAAAGACGTCGCAAACAGAATTTTGCTATCCCCATTAGTTCTTGAGATAAAGGGTGAAATTGAAGATTTTCAATTCACAAACATCTCTCGTATCTCAGTTGCTATGGAAGTTAGTGAAAAAGTAAAAATGGAATATCATCCAGTTTTTCACGAAGAATCCAGTGGCGTAGTTAGTCTTGTCTCATACTTATGATTATTTAAATGGAACACTCTGTATATAATTTTTTATTTCGATTAAGCATAATTTGGGGATGTCAAAAATATATAGTTGTGTATATTTATTTACACAAACAAGTTAAGAATTTGATATTTTTAAAAATTCAATAGACGTGCGTTTGTGATACTGTTCACAAATGGCCATTGCCGAGTTACTAAGCAAACAAGCGAATGTTCAAACTTTGACAGATTTCTTGTTGCGAATTACTCTTGTTACGTAGGTGCTTTTATCGTAGTACTCTTTGTTTGTTTATCCACAATGGCCGTTTATGAAAACTATGAAAAATACGATATGCTTAAATGTTTTATACAATGCAACGAAAATCCCCAAGAAGCTTCGGAGTTATATTCCATTAGGTGAAGTATTTAAAGCGCTAAGCATTAGCGTAATTTCTGATTCTCATACTTAAGGATCGTTTTCGTTTATATTAGATATCCTGAAAGAAGGGAGCTCTTTTTAGAAATTTTCGCTCGTTTGAAAAAAATCTAGTTCAACATGGTTGTTTTATATAGCCGCGTCCCAAAACATATATCGAACAAGGCATGGAAAATAAAGCAATAGATGTGTTATCTTATGCAAAAGCCACGAATTCGACTTCTTTTAGAAAAATGGAAGAAGAGGTTGGTGTAACAAAATCTGACGCGCAAAGAATTTTAATATCATCCATATAAATTTAAAGTAGTTCAACATTTGCATTCCGGAGATGCCGAGCGCCGATTAACGTTCTGTCAATGGTATCTGCAACAAATCCGAACCAATGAATCTTTTAGAAGGTTCGTCATCTGGACTGACGAATGTTATTTTTCAAGTGCTGGAATTTTTAATTGTCACAATACGAGGCACTGGTCAGTAGAAAATCATCACTTGATATTTGAAAGGGCACAACAAGGACGCTTCGGCGTTGGTGTATCATGTTTTATTTTGAGTGGACCCATAGTGTATAGAATGTATGAAGGGGGGTTCACAGCACGTAGGTATCTAGAGATTCTTGAGGAAGTTATACCCGAATTGCTGGAAAATGTTCCACTGACCCATTATAATTCGATTTATCTCCAACAAGATGGAGCCCCCAGCCACAATGCTGGCTTATTAAGGCCATTTCTTGAAAATAACTTTCCCCAAAGATGGATAGGTACGAACGGACCTGTGATATGGCCTCCACGATCTCCTGATCTTTCATGAAAAATGAAGTGTATAAGGTACCCCATAATTCCGTAGCGGAACTTCGTGAGGCAATTGCTTTGGTCTATCAGGCTCTACATAGAAAGCCCATCACTATTTTAAACGCAATTAAAAGAATGCCCTAAAAATATCAAATTCTTAACTTGTTTGTGTAAATAAATATACACAACTATATATTTTTGACATCCCCAAATTATGCTTAATCGAAATAAAAAATAATATATAGGATGTTCCATTTAAATAATCTTGAGTATGGTCCATAACTTGAAAATTATTACACTTAGAAAAAGAATAACTACGCTACTGGATTCTCTGTCAAAAACTGGATGATATTCCATTTTTACTTTTTCACTAACTTCCATAGCAACTGAGATGCGAGTGATGTTTGTGAATAGAAAATTTTCAATTTCACCCTATATCTCAAAAACTAAGGGGGATAGCACAAAATTCTGTTTGCGGCATCTTTCGTTTCACAAAAAAGTAGGACCCTATCACGAAAACCGCAACTCTCTATCGGTATTAATAACTGAGATACCCTGGCAAAGTGCCCAAAATGGGATACCTGTACATATACCTCAAGTGAAGCGTTTTTTTAGTGTGGATGTTGTAGTGTAAGGACTTTACATGTCTGTGAGATTTTAAGACACGAATGCTTGTCATTTCGATTATGACAAATAATTGCAATACCCTCAACTTAAATCAACTGAAAAGGTTTCGCTTCTGTGATCCATATTTTTGTGAAATTGTTAGAAATACTTCCTTACAGTAAGCCTATCAAATGTGACCACAGTATTTGAATGTCTTCAGAAAAAAAATTATCAAATTAGTGTAAGTTTAGATTTAAAAGATTTTTGAAAACATTTCCACTAAATACAAATAAATTACAGTTACTGAATCTGAGTATGGATCAATGATTACTGTATGTGCAATTAAGGAAACAAACATCATCAACAATCATTCAAGTAGTCGCATCTCAAGAAACTAATTTAAACAATTAAATTCTGATACATAGTACATTCGTGATACAGAATATTAAAAATTTGAAAGTGTCGGTACAGCCAACAGTACCAGTTAGAATTCCTTTGTGCAGCGTATTAAATGCTTATTATTACTATCATTATTACTGAAAATATTTAATGAGATTTTTACTGAAGGGTGTCCCAAAATTAACGCAAGATTTGAGTTTGCCGCTATTTTTGCAGTAAATTGTTGGCAACCCTGAAAAAAAGAACAATTTGACAGCTGAGAGTTTAAGATTAGTAAAAATGGAGCGTTATACGTTACAACAACGTGTTTCCAGTATTGAACAAAATTTAAAAGTTTGGCGGCCGCAGTTCGAAAATTTTATACAAAATATGGTCAAAACAGTCTTTTAGTCTCGTCAACTGTGAAAAGACTAATTGAAAAATTCAGAAAGACTGGATCAGTTGGAGTAGGTAAACTATAGGCGCATCAGCGCAGTCACTCGACGTGGACACGCTATATAAGCCGTATTTTGACAGCTAAAACTTGTCAAACTGTCATAATTATGACAATTTGGTGGTTTTACACAGGTTTTAGCTGTCAAAATACGGCTTACACAGCGTGTCCACGTCGAGTGACTGCGCTGATGCGCCTATAGTTTACCTACTAGTTGGGGACGCTATACACACCCCGGTCATCCAAAAACAAGCCGTTCAAATGTCAATATCGAAGCAGTGCATGAGTGTTGGTGAAAACCCAGAAACATCATTTCGGCGTCGTGGACAAGAATTGCAAAATTTAAGAAGCTCTCTACAGCGTATACTGACAAAAGATCTGTGTCTCCATGTTTACAAAGTTCAATGAACATAACAACTAAAGCCATGGCCATGAACGGCGAAGAGAGTTCGTGGAATGGATTATTGCACATCAACAAGTAGATGCTGATTTTTCGAGCAAAGTCATCCTAAGCGATGAAGCACATTTTCACCTTGATGGCTTTGCTAATCGTCAAAATTGCCGTGTTTGGGGTTCGGGGAACCCACAGGTCGAACAACAAATGCACGCACAACGTGTCACTGTTTGGTGCGGCAAGAGGCATTATTGGACTATACGTTTTTGAAAATGAGGCTGATCAAGCAGTAACTGTTACTAGTACTCGATATTGCGACACGATCACACAGTTCTTTCTGCCGAAATTTGATGCTATTAATGTAGACAATATGTAGTTTCAACAAGACGGTGCCGCATGCTATATAACCAGTGAAACAATTCAGTTATTGCATGAGACATTTCCGTCTCGGTGACCGAAATTGGAATTACCCTAGATCGTGTGAAGTAACACCATTATGGGGTTCGATGTGAAATTGGCTGTGATGGTAAGTCGCAGGCACCTAGGCGTTAGCCCATATCCTGCTAATTTCGTACTACACTGTACATAACAAGTTATGAGCCTTGAAACTGTCACCCACTATCTCACCGCCCGCACGAGACCGACACCCCGTGGAGAGGACCGGCGAGCCGGTGGGCCCCTCTACCCCGTGCTACCCTTTGTTAGACAAGTTCCCTTGTCAACGTTGGACGGGTTACCGCTTTTGCAACTCCTACCTCACATCTAACCCCACGGGGCCTAGGCCTCCTTGCGGATAGCGACTATCGGCCAAGCGTGGAAAAGGGAATCTGGCCGTGAGGTACAACCAGCCCGCCCGTGAATTAAGCCTGAACTACAGGGACGGCCGGGCCGAAGCCCTATCCCAAAATGCCAACCGTGCCAACTCTTTCGCCCCTGCGGCGATCAAGTTTCCGCGGCAGCTAGAGTGAAACCGTAGGGTCCGAGAATCACCGAGTTGTTTTAGGATGAAACCAAAGGTTTCTCCAACCAGACAATCAGCGGGCGGACTACTCCTCGGCAAACCGACTTTTGTCCTCCCCTACTATCTTCGCCAAATCCTCTCGCCACGCCCGTTTCCCTGAGTGTGTGAAGTCTACTCCCGCCACGCCCGTTGCCCTGAAACTATGAAATCAGCGATTGGGTAGTGCAGCTGCAGAGTTTTAAGAGTCGACGCTATAGGGTGAACGCCGACCCTAACCATTATGGGGTTATTTGAAGTCAAAGGTCTATGTCAACAACCCCGCAAACACCCGCGCATTACAATAGAAAATTAAACGCTGCACCAACGAAATTCAGCCACAATTCTGCAGAAAGGTAATGAAAAATTTCGACAAAAGAGTGCGTATGTGCCAGAAAAGCAGTGGGGGCCAATTGCCCGATGTGTTATTTCATAAATAACCCTATCCTATGTACACTCGGTACGACTTAGTCTTCGAACGATTTTAGTGAGTTACCTTATTAAAATCGTTCGAAGACTAAGTCGTACCGAGTGTACTTTATGATTCCATGAAAAAATAACAATCTAAAGACTAAAAACTGTGTTTTCTATTTAATTTAAATCTTGCGTTAATTTTGGGACACCTTTATATTTACTACTATGCATGTGCTAAATATATTAAGTACTACCTTTCTAACAATAAGTTGTGTTTTGTCTTAATTTATGTTGCAGTATCAACTGTATATCGTCATACTTCAGTAAACTCTAAAATATCAATTTAGTATCACAATAGTATAATAATTATTATACATTCTTTAGTAATCAACATTATGTGTGCCAGTAATTATAGCCAACATACACACAGATATTGTTATTAATTTTATATTATGGTATTCAACAATTTGTATCAGATAAGTTTATAGTTAAGTACTTACTTTTTGCCGGCGACTCGAACTACGATAGCAAGCATCATTAGACTTGCTCTGTGCAGTGTGAATCTAGAGATCATGATACATTATGTTGTTGCTAACAGAAGAAAGAGTGAACAGATAAAATTGATAAGTTTATCCGCGATTAATATTGACGAAAGGTATCATTACCCGACTTGTTAGAGGTATTTAAAATATTAATTGATCATTACCACCGAGCTGGGCATCTCCTGACAACAATATACATTATAAAAATCTCTTACAATTTCCTTTATACCTCTTAATAGTGTGTTATGGTTGCAATGCATGGGTTCGATATACAATTAAGCGACATAAAAACGTCTATAAAATTTCCATCCTTGTATAACAGAATTAATGTGCGTGATCTATATTCGTACATTAAAGATATGCCTTAGTTTTATTTCTCTTTACGCAGAGTTGCGGCTTTGAGCTATAAAAAAAGGTGCAAATGAATAATTTTCAGGTAATAAAACGCGCAACAGAAATTATATTGGTTTATACTGTTTCAGCTACCGCTGATAAATTTAGGAGTAAATGATGATTGTTGTAATTAACTGACTGTTATAACTATATCAGAAGGTTGTATTTTAATTTAAAATATATGTCACAAAATAGGTACTAAAAAATCTCTTGGTATATTTTTGAAATACAACACATTTCAACATTATATGCAGTGAGATGATTTAAGAACAAAATATTTGTATTATACTTTTTCACGAAAAGAATAAAAAATTCTCAATCAGATCGTTGCTGGTCAGTTCTGTTATGTTGAGCTACGTCATTACTAGAGCGACGCATTTTATCTGCGCGACAGAATATAGTGTTCGGGACAACACGAAGTAAATAATCTTGTCCTAGTGAGTTAAAGGCACCAGAAGCATGCTAATCCGTACGGGCATGTCGAACGAGAAATATAGAAAACGACAATTATTAGATGAAGTCTGATGAAGAATTTGAAATAAAAATTTAAGGTGTACAGGGTGGGCAAATTTCGATGTTTTAATAGGGGATCTCGGTAACTATAAGAGGTATCAAAAAACGGACCATGCATCCTCGATCTGTTTTTTCGAGAAGAGGATGATGGTGCAAACCAAATTTGGCTGTCGGCTTCGAGTTATCCCTGAAAATTCAATTTTTCCCATTTTCGTTTTATCACGATGTTTCGGCTATTTATGAAAATTGACAAAAATGACTTTTACGTTCTTGAAGCACTTTTTTGATTAGAATGCAATGGCGTTAGAGAATTTTTGAAAAAATTTTAGGAATTCCAGGTAGGACATAAAGTTGTATTTTTTTATACGGAACATGTAGTTGGCTATGATATCATTAAAAAGAGGATTTTTTGGCCATTTCAATAATATATATCATGTGGAGTCTATTCGTTCGTTTTCACTGTATTATAGCAAAAAATTAACATTTTCCATTGATTTTCATCATTTCATTGCTTTTTGTTAGTAGGCGTGTGCCATTCAACATATATGAATCTGTCAGTAGGTTTATGAATATAGTATCAATAGTTTAAGTTAATTATTTGATTGTCGCTTCACCTTAAAATTATAAATTTGCAATGGCTTATGAAAATTACGAAAAGTATGATATGTTGCAATGCTTTATTCACAATAATAATAATGCTGAAGCCGAAATATGGTAATAAAACGAAAATGGGAAAAATCGAATTTTCAGGGATAACTCAAAACCGAAAGCCGATAGCCAAATTTGGTTTGCACCATCATCCTCTTCTCGAAAATCAGATCGAGGATGCGTGGTCTGTTTTTTGATACCTCTTATAGTAACCGAGATCCCCTATTA
Source organism: Holotrichia oblita (assembly GCA_023690525.1). NCBI lineage: Eukaryota > Metazoa > Arthropoda > Insecta > Coleoptera > Scarabaeidae > Holotrichia > Holotrichia oblita. Next base: position 65,067,107 of record CM043019.1, read on the forward strand.
AAACATCGAAATTTGCCCACCCGTATTAAAAAAAAACTGATGCTCTAATAATTTTGATGGCTACAATGTCTTCTTGAATGTATATATGTAGTTCCCGTCTAGATCTCTTGACATACTTTATATTTCAGTTGTTTTTTCAAAGAGATTGCTCCTGATTTCAGTCGTTTTGTTTCCGCAAAACAGGTTACCTTTGCTCAAATAAAACAATATAAAGTATGCTGTAAGATCGTATTTTATATGGTAATTATATCTGGATAGTTATAAACAAGTTCATAAGAGATTCGAAAACATTTTGACAGTAATTAAATGTAAAGAAGAAACGATCATGTCTTCTTGGACAGAGCAGAATTTGTAACAAATTATATTTTAAACCAGATGCATTTATGTGCAGATGTTTCTATAATGAATTGTCAGTAGAAAATTTAAGAGTAATCGTCTTTTTCTAATGAATTTGAAAAAATCAGCTATGATTGCATTACCAATCATGTTGTCTACATTGTCAATATTCATCATCATCAGCATGCATTCGTTAAGGTTATATATTGTTGATTTCTCTTGCTTAAGTTCTGCGATTTATTGCAACTCAAAAGTTCTAAATACCTTTCAGAATTCAAATTCTGAAAAATTACGTCAAGCAGTTGAAGAAGCAGTGAATGGAATGACACCGAACATGGTTAGACAATCTTGTGAGGCAGCACTAACACGATGTAGATTGTGCATACGAATGAATGGTGGCTTATTTGTATAGTTGTTACATTAATGATTCAGCTACCTAACCACGTTTATTTAATGAACACCAACAAACAAAATGTTAAAGATATTTTGACACAACTTGGAGACTGGTTATTTTTTTTTATCAGTATACACTTAAGTTATCCACAGTTCCATGGCCTACCATGTTAAAATCTTACTTTCTCTATTTTTTATGTTTTTACTATCTTGAACATAAACATGTTATACATCATTGACCAGCATTTTTTGAAGATATTAAAAATGTCAAAATCCAATATGGCTGCCATAAGAAAAACAAAAGTTGATTATTGTTACGCAAAGTCTAGTAGACCTAGATTTTTTTGAAATCATTTTTAAAATTCTCATGACTTTTTATCCCTAGCCTGCAACTTTTGTAAATGTATCTCTTTTAGGAAACAAAATATTGAAGATTTACAAAAATGCATTTTTTTCTTTTTCACCCTGTATCTGCTTAATGAAACAAAAATTTCAAAATCTGATGTCGGATTATTCATAGACAAATGAATACGCAACTTTTCTCCTATTTAACCGACGTTGTATCTGCAACGGTTTCCAGTATCCTCATGTGCGGCATTTTAAACTGGACACTCTGTATATTGCTAATCCGCACCAGACTATTCTGGTTTACGCAAACAACACCGCTGTATACTCTCATCTCGAGATGCTGTGATTGACTCCTTAGAATTATGGACACAATTTTAAAATGGTTATTAAATTTAACAGTGCAGAGCGTGTGGTGGTTAGATTTACAAATAGAGTTAAGCCTCCATCATATAACACCTGGATCAATGATGTAATGTTCTCCGGTGGACCCGTGTTTGGATTGGAGATTGACTTTTATTTCAGTAAAATCTTATAAAATGAAGACGATATTGTGCATAACATTTTGTTAGTAGAATACCCCCTGCATGATGGTTATCGTACCCCTCTGTATCCACTTTATTTCTTAAATGGCACCAATTTTTTTTTTTTTTGGTAAATGGTCATATGAAACTGTAAGACTTGTTCCAATTACTATAGAAACAAAAAGAAAATAAAAAGAAGGTCTCTTGGCTCCCGTATAACTTTTGAACATAAAGCATAGCCGAAGGACATTTTTTAGTAATCCTTTATTCCTATATATCTGGAAGAGTCGATAAATTAATGACCAGCAGACACACAGATGGACACACCTGACAAGTATCTTTTGGTTCTATTACACTTTGAAACATGATTTGATGAAAATACCAGGTGAATATCGATAGTGTTTGAAATTAAAGTTAACCACGTAATAGATCTAAACAAATCGTTGAAATTTAAAAGGCATATATAATATCTTACGCAATTTATATGTACAATATTACAAATGGTTGTCTTGCACATGTTGCAGTCAAGGGTATTAACCAATGTTGAATTTTGCTTGTAAATCGTAAATAAGTAGTCCGATTAGATGTAGGTTTCTTTTTAAATAGAATACAAAGTAAAATAAAACAAGTGTTTGTTTTAAATGATACAAATATATAATGTTCTACATAATAAACAGTAGTTAAGTAAAAACACTTGTGGCAGCGACTTAACTTCCTTAATTTGACGCACTTGTTTATTAAGTGCGACTCCATAACTGTTTATTTAAATTTCGTTCTTCTCTTTCATTCATTCTTAGATAAATTTTATTAACAAAACATACGTACATGTCGAAATAATTATGCTTCTATTCAAATCAATAATAAAAATTCATTGAAAGTACTAATGAATAATGTGTTTGTAATGATATACACATAACGATAACGAATAAGTAAACACGCAACAATCTCTGGTTTCTTCATTAATTACTAGTAATTATCCTGATAAACCGTATGAGTTATGGGGTCACATTATTGCATCCGCTACTAATTATGAATAAACATGCACCCTCTAACCTCTAATGCTCTTCTGAACTTGCTTTCCATGTATATAAAATGGTATCAGTTGATAACGTGATATTTTTTAATTATCGACTTTATTAGTAATGAACTATTCGTGGATAATTTTAAATGGACCATTTATGACGTTATTAAATGTCCCTGCGTTAATTGTCTGTATTATTCATTTGCTTATGTTGTTTGTCCCTTTACTTATCAAGTAAATAGTGTATGTACACCTTAACAGGATTATGGTTACTACACAATGTGATAAATCAATTTTAATTGGATTTATTTAGCTTTCAGGAAACAATAAAAAGTAACTTCTTGATTTGATTTAATGAACATTGATTCATTGAGATTTTTTTCATGAATAAAATGCTGAATGCGTCTTTGTACTTATATTATTTGATATATGTGTATAGTAGTAATCGAACGCTATCAACACTCTGTTAGAAATACTGTAGAAAATAAATGCTACACTTAAACCCAGTGATCCACGACGTGTATAAATTAAGTGAATGTGTCAGAACGCAAGATTTAATGTATTGGTCATTTTACTAATAGTTTGTATTTGACAAAGTCGAGCAGTTTGATTTAGATTACGTTTGGTGTTTAGCAAAGAAGTACTTCTAAAACATCTTTCTTTTCAGTACGTCAAGAGAACGAGTACAACTATAGTTTAATTGAGACAAGTATCAATGTCTTGTAGAATAGTGTCAAGTAAGAAAAGCAATATATGATATGGCTCTTGATAACTTTAGTTAGTATTTACAATGACATGCTGCTAGACCATAGTTGATTTGTTGTTATAAATATTGGCTAATGACTTCTGCATTAGTAAATAGTCGTTAACTTAATGTAACCGAAGATGGGGTTGTAGAATTACATTTTTAAAGTACAGATTTTAAGATTTCTGAAACATTAACAATTTTGCTTTGTACTAGTGTTATGGAGCTGTAGGCTGGTTATAATTATAGTTGACTTCCTGAAGAGCTGCAGATAAAAATTCAGAGGTACAATATAAACGTTTATGTACAAATTTCCATATAATTAAACCCATAAAATGAAAATATTTACAAAAATAATAACCTAAAATTGCAAAATTTCTATTGATTATTTGATTAATGAGGGAGTTCTATTGTAAAAATATCATTTTATCCAAATGAATTAAGGAATATTTTGCTGTCAGTTCTAATTCAGCCTCTCAGTTTGATAAACTATTTTTACAAAAATAATCAAAGACCATGAATAGGTATTTTTGAGTTTAAAAACATTTCTGATTCTGAGGTAAATGATATGTCCTTGAATTCCAATGGCATCGGCGGCATATCTTAAAAAATGATAACGGTTTGTTGTCTTACTGTCCTACCTATTTTAACTTATATTATTAATTATACTGCTTGTGCAATGGCTGATTTTCCTTGTTGTGGAAGACGATATGTGTAGTGCCGATTCTCAACACAGATGATATCCTAACAAATTTATGCACTCTTGCTTGTTTTATCGAAGGTATTAGAAAGGTTAGTGGAAAGACAGTTGTGTTCTCATATATCTCATTTTAATACATTTCTCGGTGTTGAGTCTGGATTTAAGTTGAAGTTTTGCTGTGAAAGCACATTATGTATGTTGTACATAATATTAGTGGTTCCATTATTACGGCAGCTTATTCTGACATGATTACTGCGTCCGTCTCGCTAGATTTTTCCAAAGTACTCTACAGACTTCATCATACTCCACTGTTATCTATTCTTCACTGTATTGGTTTAAGTTCTAATACCTGTAATCCTTTTCTATAATTATTTTTTTACACGACAGAGGTTGGAAAGTCCGTCTCAATGTTTTATCTGCTACTATTAAGACTATAAAGTCTGGAGTGTCACAGGGCACAATTCTGGATCCATTTAAAAATGTATATGTTGATTTAACAACCTTTTTTATAATAGCTAAATAAAATTGTCTTGGTACTAACGAGAAAAAATGCAAATGTTTGATGTTGTATATGTTTATATTCCTACAAATAAGTACGGTTATGGAAAACTTTTCTCTTCATATTAACAACGTATTTACAACTGGAACGTCATTAGAAGGTGAAAACTTTGCGTTTAATAACGGATAATAAATTGCTATATCTGCACAGTAAGTTAAGTTGTTAAGTAGAGCTTGTTAAGACAGCTTTGTGTGACAGTTGAGTCCTCTGCCACTTAAACTTTTCTGATATAATTTACAATACAATGTTTTTACTTTTCAAATTTTTGCAATGTCAAGTTAGTTACTATGAGGAACGTCAAAAAGACAAAATTTATAGTTTTACTGACACGTGCCAATTTTCTTATAGTTTTTAGAAATTTGAAAACCGAAAGTTCTTCACTGGAGCTCTTGGTGCAGAAGTAGAACACTAAACACTTTAACCCACTGAACACCAAACAAGTTTTAACTAAAACACCGACGCGTTTCAACAGCAATGCTGTCATTATCAAGGCGATAATAAAACTAAATTAAAATAAAATCTACAAAAACAGGTAACCTAAATGTTATGCACGGTCAATCCGATACATATCATTAATTTCCGATTAACGAAAACAATGACGAATACCTGACTTTTCTAGAGGTTGTATTTTATCTTTAGGGTTACCGATGAGACTTCGTAAACTAGTCCCAGAACTGTAAACTATTCTGAGATCTAGCGTCTAGTATTTACGAAATCAATTGTAAAGATTGTAATCAAAAATATATTGGGCAAACCAGGAGAGCAGTCTCAACTAGATTCAAAGAGCATATGGCTCATCTTAGATTTAATAGAATTGAGAAATCGAGCGTTGCCCAACACATTTTTGAAACAGATAATAATAATAATAATAATAATCCATGCCTTAGCATCCCCCAACAGCTTGCGCCAATTACAGGGGGCATCGGCTGGCCATGAGTTATTATTACGCCTGCGGCTGTAGACCGACTTAAGATGTTACCTTTCCGCATTTGCCGTGGAATTTGGAAAACTACAGAAAACCAAACTCAGAAAGGAAGCACCGGGGTTCGAACCCGGACTGCTAGTCAAGTGTGCAAGCCACTAAGCCACCAGCCCGACATCATCATCATCACAACATCGATCATACGAATGTTAAATTAATTAGACAAATAAACAATTGTAAGTTTCTAAATGTTTTCGAAAGTTTAGAAATATATAAAAATAAGTCATGTGTAATGAATTGTGACAATGGCCCTATACCGTATTCGTCATTGTTTTCGTTAATCGGAAATTAATGATGCGTATCGGATTGACCGTGCATAACATTTAGGTTACCTGTTTTTGTAGATTTTATTTTAATTTAGTTTTATTATCGCCTTGATAATGACAGCATTGCTGTTGAAACGCGTCGGTGTTTTAGTTAAAACTTGTTTGGTATTCAGTGGGTTAAAGTGTTTAGTGTTCTGAAAACCGAAAATAGAAATAGAAAAATAGTAAAAAGAACTCGTTTCCTAAGACGTGTTGATGCACAAATGATGCATGTTTTCTAAATTTGAAATCCTGTGAGGAAATAATTCATATAGACGTGGGTGTGAAATCATTTTTACCCATCGGAAACCTTTAGTCTCGGATAAAATGTGTTGTAGACGTCTCTTACATATTGTTACATTCAAATAAACTGTTGAAAAACTTTAAAAGCTTGCTTGTTCTTCAAAGACATTCCTGGCTTTGTACTATATCTGTTTAGCTGTATGCAATTACCAAGTGTTTATATGGGAAACACAAAATTACCTCAATCTAAAAAATATTACTGCTGATGATGAAAATGTAATGATTTGCAAAAGATAATTTATGTAGTACTAAATAATTCGTACAAATGTAACTGTAATTAAAAAACATGACAGTTAAAAACTATTTGAGTTTATATTGCAAATTCATTAGTTGCTATATTAGAATGGAATGACATTGGACTGCACTGTAACAGAATTCTATACTTCACAATTATATATTAAGCCATTTGTGCTAAATGTGACGAATGAAAAGTATTAGCAACACATTTGAGTATGCAGGTATTTCTATGTTATAAACGGTTCATTTCAGCCCTATTAAATGTGCAAGATTCTAGAAATTTTAAAAGCTTTTCGCGATAATGTGGGCGAAAATGATTTTTTTATTATATCGTTTCCGAAAATTGTTCGTTGAGTTACCTTACCTCAAAAGACTAAACTATTTTTTTTTTATAAAAACTTCAACTAGCTTATGTAGTGCTTGTTATTGTTTTTAGGTAGATATTTTTATTGTACTTAAACTTTATTATGTAAAGCAATTATTCGTTTACTTTATAGTAAAACTTTATGTGCGGTACCACTCATCAAGATTTGTAATATTATTAGCTATGATTGCTGTCTGCGTCAGGCAGCTGACTTAAACATACTGAACAATTTTAAAATGATCGTAAATAAATACGATATAAAGTTAAAAGCTTGAGTAATATGGATAGGTATTTAAAAATAGTCGCTTTTAGCGAAGGTGCTGACAAACATATGTAAAGCTGCTATTCATAGGTTTATCTAACATTATCTGCATGATATGTGTATTCCATCCCATACTATGTATGTCTGTACATATGTATATTTGTAGATCTGCACATGTTGTAAAGACTGACACGTTTGCTAACTGATTTAATAAACTATAACGGAATTTGTAAGATATATGCAATATAATAAGTACTCAATCATAATTTCTTAGTAAAATACATGTTGGTATATAACATATTACTGCAATGATCTGAAATTCAAAAAATAAAAAAATAATAAATTTTTGAATTACACAACTTTACTTATTAGCTCATGTTAGCTCAATTCAAGAGAAAATCAAATGCTATCTAATTAATAAAAACAAATAAAATAAATTTGAAACTTAAGCATGTTTCATAAATTTATTTTTATCATTTTAAACAACAAATTATAAGTTTTTAAATATTTCAATGTTATTCATTCTATTTATAAGATCACCTGGTATATTACACTTAACGATTAAATATGAGTGTCTTCTTTTCAACAGGGGGTAAGTGTAGCTATGTAGAAGATATTAGATGTTTGGAGTTAGAGTTTCCGTGGATAATTCTAGATTGTAATAAGCGTATTGTTTATAAATATGACAAGATGCACTTATATTCTGTAAACTTACGTGTCATCAAGCTATAAAATACCTATAAATGCTATACAATTTTAGGCATGTGTTTCGATGCAATAAACGCTGTTATGATTGTTGTTGTTGTACTCTATTTTCTTATTAATAGACGTATGTGTTTCTAGAAAAAAAAAAATACCTTCAGATTTACAAGTACGGTGACTGATAATATAATTGTCACCATCTACAAAGACGATTCAGTTGAATCATACGAGGTCAGCACAAATCTCAACAAAACATTGCCAGCACAATATTGGTTCCCATTTTTTACAATTAAATATTTGAGAAACCAAAAAAGCACAAAACAAAGTCTTTGCATTACAAACCTGCGCAAAACTTTGGCATGGTTAAATTTAAAAAGTTTTGAAATGCCAGAACCAACTTCACGGACCTAATATTACTACACCCTTTTTAGTAAGATTTAATTTTAAAAGTTTGAAGCCATACAAGCGATAGTAATGTAACATTATCTCATTTTCGTTAAAATCTTCAACACTTACCATTTTTATGATTTGGCATTTGTTGGAATTATTTTAGTAACTACAGCTACTGAAACCGTAAAAAATGCATGTTTGATACTGGAATGGCTTTCAGAACTGTTTTAATAGTGAGAAAAGCTGTTGCCGTTATTTAAAATAATTATATTATAGTGTGACATCTGTTCACTATCACTATTTTAACAGATATAACTATCAAAGCTTCTAGCACAATTAACTGTGAAACGTGACTGTTTTTGATTCAACAGATATTGTAGTGGGTACTAGTTATACCGGCTTCTTAAGCAATATTGCTTGTGCGACTAATGCTGCAACTAAAATTTGTTCAATGACGTTGTTACAGCACTATCTCGCCATTTATAATGCTGAGCTGCTCTTACAATGGCGAATGGTAGATCGATCGGGATACAACTCTCACGCAAAAGTGTCACCATCCCCACGGAGAATTGAATCGGAGATCTCAGAAATCTGCCACATCACTGGATAGCCGCCTAATCACTGAGCTTATCGATCTGACCCCGACAGTAATAATTGTAGAAGTTGAAAAAAATGATTGTCTTATATCTACTTTATGTTATAATTGTCATGTGTAAGAGAATTGTTTGATAGCTGTAAACAATAATTTTAAATGTAGAAACCCTGAAAAATATCTATTTCTATAATGTCAAAAATAATATCAAAAATAATTGGTGTATACATTTAGAGTTCTTTGTTGTCCCAATTGTAGAAAACAACTGCTTTGTCAAATGCTAGAAGTATTTTAATAGTTGTGGATGCTCGAATAGAAAAACATTATGCCTACGGTATAATAGATTTCAGAAAAAAAAACTTAAACTGGTCTCCTATGTGTATAGAAAAAAATTGTTGAGGTCCAGGAAACGTTATATTGTTACTCCTATTAACTTGGAAGTAAAATATCCATGTGTGATCTTAGATTCTAACAGGACGTATGAGTCACACCTGAAATACGTGACGGACAAGTCCTCCAGGCTTTGTGAGCCTGTAGAGGAATGCTAAAATGTGAAATGTGGGATCTGACGCCTTTAATAGTGCACTGGCTGTAAGGTTATAGTACCTACAATAATCTATGCTTCACTAGTTTGGTGGCACAGAGCTAGTCATTAGTAAGGTCCAAGGTTTTCGCTGCAATTGGTGTTGTGGTCAGAAGCAAAGGGTACAAAGGCTTAAAAAGAAAAATATTATGGTTACAAGGAATGCAGGTGTATAAGATCTGACATGGTTTCCGTTTACTTGTAAAATAGAATGTAATTATTCCCATCAGCAAGATAGCAAAAGCTAAGGCTCGCGAATTGAGACAAGGAATCTCCTGTAGATTTGCGAATGCCTCAAATTCTTTTAATAGTTAAGTTGTTTTGCCAATGGAGTATTGCACCGTTCATTTAAGATGGCTGCCACATATGTCGATGACTCCTTTCTTGTACTACCTAGAAATAAGGTTGGTTGCATCCTTGATAGATTCAATTTCTTCAATGATAGACTTGTTTTTACGTTAGAAGTAGAAACCAACAGTAAATTACCGTTTTTGGACGTTTTAACCATTAATACAGGTAATCACATAGTCACTGACCTATATTCCAAGTCTTCTAGTTCTGATAGACTACTTAATTATCATTCCAACCACCCTTTAATAAAAAAATTTAAAGATAAAATCTTAAACATATCACATACAGATTTCCATAACAAAAATTTCGAATCCTTAAAAAATAGATTAATACACAATAACTACCGCATAAAATTAATAAATAGGCTTTTATTTAGAAACAATCATGTCATCCATATAGTAGACCCAATAATAAATGTATCAATGAACTCACTACTTTTAGTAGAATTATTAATGTTGACCCATTGAGCAAAAAACTGGTATCCATCTTAAACGGAAAAAATAACAAAAATCACAAAATGGTTCTTGATAATGTTAATTCTTTGAACCGTCTTCACATTTTTCATAATTTAAAAGATAAAACAGATATTACTACATTGGTTGATGTTGTCTATAAAATCAATTGCAACAATTGTGATTAGTGTTATGTGGGACAAACGTCTCAAAATCTCGAAAAACGTATAAAACAGCATCAATATGACATTGCTATAAATAAGAACACTACGGGTTTGTCCCATCATAGCATTGACACTGGACACAAGTTTAAATTTAATGAAACTCAAATACTAGATGTTGAACACAATATGAGGAAACGTTTAATTTCTGAAATGCTACATATAAAAATGAATAACACATGTAATTTTAAACATGATGTCAATAATATTAGTTATATATACAATTTACTTCTACAAGGTCGTTGACGCTCTGGGTTTGGGAATTTTTCGCGTTTGTTCGTATATCATCACTATGTTAACCCTGCTTAAGCACCTCACATTTCTGTCACACGTGCATATATTTTCAAAAGTGTGCTAGCACTGGTTCAGTTACGACTCTCCTAGAACAAGACATTTGTTGCAATAATTTTATAATTGTTTGATAATCTCGTCATTTGGTACTTTTTGAAGAGATGTCATTAATATATTATCAAACAACTGGACTGCTTAAGTTATTTTATATGGTTTCTGATTAAATTTGTTGATTGGTATGTATCCACGTTTTAACCTAAATTTTTTAAAATATTTTTAAAAAAATTTTTAAAAATTTTTATACACTTACATTGTTTCTCTTTGTTGTATCTCGTCATTAATGTTCATTAATTTAGGTTTCAATTTCTTTGTAGTTAGAAAAAGGTGCGGGTTTGCACCGAAACGTCGCGTCGCAATAAAAACAAAATGTATTAAAGCAACCTATCGCGCTCAATTTTTTGGCGTTTTTCTTCTCCTAGTTTATATACATACATCAAGCGTTAAATTATTTGGTTATGGCTATTAAAGCCACTCGGAAATAAAAAAAAACGACATAGTTGACACTTTAGCAAAAGATTCCAGCGAATCATTTTTCACGGTTCCTGAACCAACTTGGGAGAGTCCTTATGGCAGTATTAAAACTGACCAACATCTCTCCTACAGAAATGGGTTTACTGGCATCAGATACTATAAAATCCTCTGGATTCATACAAGTGAAAACAAACTCTACAAGAGAATCTTTATGAGTAGGGGCAAGCCAAGATTGCTTAGGATCCTCACTCACGGCACGGGTTTAGTAAATTCATCTCCTTGCCGATTGTCTAATAGCGAACAAGGAAAAATTAGTTAGATGAACCTAAGCTAAGACAATTAGTTCTCGATTAGGGTTTGGACTTATCATATGGGAACACAACTCGTAACGAGTGTTGCTTGTGAATAAAAATTACTCAGAAGCAAAATTGTTGTTGTTCGGTGATGCATTGTTCAACTAAAACAGTCTTGTCGTCTGAAGATACCTATTAAATAATGTACCAGTCGTGAAAAGCTGGAAAATCATGAAGAATAAATCAAGTTACATATATATAAATTCATTTGTTTGCAATATTGTGTAACATAAAGAAATATTACATATTGTAATTATAATTTACATAAAGTTTTATGTTTATTTTTAACGAAATTTAGCGTGCGAGAATGAACCTGAAAAGTGTCTACAAATGTAAACTGATCCTCGAACTAAATATTTCTTGCTGGGTACGACCATACCAACCAATATTAGATAAAACGAAGATGTGACGACGTGATCCTAATACCCTTCGATCTTCCCACGTAGAAAAGGAGAGATGGAGACATCAGACCAGTGTTTATGGAAGGAAATTGATGCACTTCACATTAAGTGGAAAACGCTTTCTATAATAATCCCACTAAATTTATCCTTAGCAGCGAATTTCACGAGGAGTTAATTTAAATTTTGTTTACACGAATCGCGATGAATTTTAAACGATGGCTGTTTATTTCACCATTATTTTAATTAATTTTCTAAGTGGATTATTTACTTGATGTGTTTTCTTCGCGAGTCGTATAAAATAAATATTTTCGTTTTCAGTTTATGTTCTCCATTTAATGTTTGTGGGCCAATGAAATTTCTAAAGTGTACTTAAATGTAAAGTTTATATCGATGAAAGGTTTTATGGTGAAGTATTTTCGAAATTCTTTTTTATTAAATTGAACTTCTTATTTCGTTTCTTTTTAATTAATGCATATTTGTATTTGCTTTCATGATGGAGTTATTTCGGAGATAATGAATTATTCTCTGAAATAACAGCTCTTGTTGAGTTTTATTAATTTATTTTAAGATGTATGTATTGGAAGCATTTTAAACTATTTTAAAAGCTGTGTTTGAAATTTTGTGAACAATTCATGTTATATAGTGACCTAACTGTCATCGATAGAGGACAGCTTTTTTTCTGTTCAAGATATTTTTGCCTATAAGCATTAGTTTCTTATTATAATTGCAGGTTTTGGTTTCAAGAAATCGTCGTTGGACTTAAGAAGCTCACAATCATAGTCAATATTACATGTTTTCTAAAACCGTGCTTTTCTGAGGAAACATATTTATGTTTCTTTAGTTTGGGCCTGCTATTAAACCTGCTAGCAATGAAGATATAGATCATTCATTTAGAGTAGCCAAACGAATAGCAATTGTAATTGTCGGAATTTCTGTCTGCATCAATATCATCAACTCTATTTATTAACTTACTCATTGAAGTAAAAGTGAGTTTTGTCCGTCAAAAGATGTTTTGAAAATTTATTTTATTGTTTCAGCAAATAAGTTCCTTTCAACTAAATCATTAAGTTTCATTTTTCTTAATAGCATAATCTTGAATAGATGCAGTTACATCTCCAGCTCCAAAATTTGTCTTCAGGTATTATATTCTGGTTGTTCTTTCACGTTTATGGTAGAACTACTCTACAATTCTAATTTCTTGACATATAACTTATTATGTAGCTTGATACAGCTGGTGTACTATCATACAAGAATTGTTGCTTTTGTAAAAGTGTAAAATTCCTATAATGAGAGAAGTCTTTGTGTATTGGCAAAACGTTTTCAGCATTTTTACATTAAACAGAACCGAAATTTGTTTAGGAAATATATTACACTGACTGTGTGGTTTTAGATATGTGCTCTCCGATTTCTCAGACTGCAGACTGGACCAAAAAATGATATTGTTTATTTCTTATTTAAGCTGTACTAATGTTTATTGAAAGCTAGAAAAAAAAATACTGTCTGTTATATTAGAATGCGTAGAAATTAAAGTTAAACATTTTATGTGTTAGAGTCACAATTAGTAACAGTATTAGAACCAAGTTTAAACAACAACCAATAAATATGTCCAGTCAAGCAGCAGTTCAATCCAAACATTTAATAAAAAAACATCTATAATAATCACATTGTTTTTCTTGTTTTTTTTTACGGTCAGTGTAACTGCAGTGGCCTTCCAAGTTGTATTGCTTATCGAGACTACCTTTTGCAGTTCTTCATGTATAAATTGTGTGTGTAAATGTGTGTTCCATGGCTTTGTTACAACATTACTTCGCCATAAGTATTTAATGTTGTGCTGTTAATTGTGTTCCAACAGCTCCATATAGCTCCATATAGCTCCACCGGAGCACCAATCTTATGAAACGTTGCTGCAAGCCTCACAGACAAAATTTGTTTATAATTATCGCATTATTATTAAGACAAGTGATCTTAAGATCGCTTTACTCTTAAAGTATTTATTCACTAAATTCCAGGAATACGTTATGTACGGATCGTAAACAACGTCGATTTGAAGACTATTGTAATACGATCTGGATTCTACAGTTTCACACAAAAAATATAAAGCACTGCTACTTTTAACACCGCCTGCACGAAAGTCTTAGAGATGAGAGTTAAAATAAGAGCTCAAATTTTTGTAATGCCTCCTGTTTTGATCGCATTGTTCCAATCAGTGCTCTTAATAGTGATATGCTTGTTCATTTTGTGTGTGTTTGAGTTTAAAACAATCTGCTTTTTCTAATGATCATTTGGCCACCCTGATTAGGTACCTATGCAGTTACCTACTATTATAAAATAGATACAATGTTTATGAATTTTGTTCCATACTTCAGCAGAGCTGTATACTGTACTATGTATAATAAACATGATTGATTGCAGAGATCGCATTTGAATATGCCAACTGCAATTGCATTTGAAACAAGGTAATTCAGTTTTTGGTAGACATTTTATGTACAATTTAATAATTTTTTGTTAGTCTATTCATACATCATTTATTATGTTGTTATAAAGACTTTAGAGCAAATTTTGGAATCAACAACTTTGTTTATTTAACACAATAACTATTAGAAATAAATAAATTAAAAATTACTTATGTTACTAATTCAATAAAGTCGAAATGTTATAATATGATTTATAGTTGTATATGCTAGTAAAACACATTATTATATAAATGTATATTTAGCGTGAAAGTCCCTCCGGTCAGATTAAACAGGTATTAATTAAAGAGTGTTGCTCGTGGCCAATAGTTTAGCGAAGAGGGTGGATTGTAAAATAGGGAGCATTTATGGTAATCCGCGTCCATTTTGAGTCCCACCGCGTAGCTATCGATTGTTGGGGGTTGCTAAGAGACGAACAGTTGCTAGGATACAACATCCCTGTATGCAGATGTCGATTAATAGGGGATCTAACCCTCTCCTTTTTCGATTAATTGGTTTAGAAGTTTTGTCGTATTAAACGCAAAATCAAACAGTAATAGAGACATCGAAAAATAATTATCTGTTTACGCCGATCGTTTTTAAGAATTTTATATCTACTTAATCTTCTTTTTAAGATACATTGATATATGATAGGTGATGGTATAAAAACACAAAGTTTAAGATTATTCGCTCATGGTTAGTTATAATGAGGAGCCGCAGCGTTTGTTTTTATAGACAATTTCTAAAATCCACATTGTCTATGTTGGTTTTGTAGATAGGACATTCAATTTGTTTTTATAGATTTTTTAGGTATTAGGACAAAAAAATTTAATTGATAAAATAAAAAAGATCATTTTGTTAAATTACTGCAAGAAGATCTACTTCATATTTGTCTACTAGGTGGGAAGCAGTTTTGATCCAAGTTCATACATCTTATTAAGCAGTAATAGATGATTCTTTTGGTCTGGTATCCTAGATCTGAAAATTCTGTTTATATAGAATTTTGTTGCGAATTTTTTTATTACTTTTTCAAGTGCGCAAATAATAATTAGAAATTGAATTTCTACATTAGTTCTTTCCATTTTGGATTTAAACGTATTATTATAATATTATGTAATACAGAGATATGTAGAATATTTCATACTTTGGTTCACTGGTTATATTTACATTTTATTTTATTTTATATTTAGGTTCGATCTACTAAACAAATATTCTGGTGAAATAATCAATTTTCTTTGCAAAACAAAACGGACGAAGCAACACAATAGTGGATAATTGTCAGTTTACTTAACTAAACGAACGGTACAGTAGTTAATGCCTAACATAAACTATATAGATAATGAAGTGCATTATACGGCTGACAACTTTATAAATTGGGGGTTATACGGTTCACTATATAATATGATTAGGGGTGGTTTTCGGAAGAGGGATGTTGATGATCCGTGTCGAAACGACACCCGATAATGGAAGATATCGTGTAAAGATTAACTTAACGGTAATTCCTATTTGGTTTACTACACATATCCTGAGGGATTCTCCCTCTCATGCAATCATCTGTAAAAGGCTAAATCGTTTGCTTAGGAGCTGAAATAATTTGTCTGAATATATTCGTCGCATACTGTGTTGTAGCTATTGCAAACACTATATGAAAAAGATGTTTTACAATCGAGGAACCATTACCTTAAAAAAATATTTTCTAATATAATTACCAAGGCCTTCTATAGTTGAAATTACATATACATATACATATATACATTTAATTAAATCTAAGTGTGTGAAATTAAATGTTTTAATTAATTTTTTTCTGACGCGGAAGTATATACAGGGTGCCCACCTAGTACGCGGAAGTCCAATATCTTGGTTGATACGAGAGATAATTGAAACTTTTTTATTCCACGCATCTAGTTTTTCCAATGTCTACAAACCTAAAATAATGCTGATTATATAGGGTGTTCCATTTCCTCTGCACAGTCAGCAACTTTTTTTAAATACAAACCTATATTTTTTTATAATTTATTTTGAATCTACATGAAAAATAAAAGAGACTTTATGTATGGTACTCATATGAAACAACTGACGGCCTTTGAGGTATTTGGCTTACTATGTTTTTCTATGTTTTGTCAATTACAATATCGCAATTTTTGCGGTTACGCTAATTAACAGAAAAGCTATTTTTAGACCAAATGTTAGGCTATAATGGTTCTTCAAAACACCATGCCAGAAACTGACCTACCGTATAAGGGGTGCTCAGAAAATGTTGTCAAATTTGACAAAGTAAAATATGAAAAATATTCGTTAATTCAAATGGAACAGCCTGTATATTAATGATCAGTAAAACGCAGAATAAAATATTCTACTACTTTGCTATAGCATTCCCTATACCTTAGTTTAACATTTTAGGTAAAAAACGCAGTACTACAGTAAAAAGTGAGTAAATTTATGTATTACTTCAAATTTACAAAATTTTTTTCAAAATTAAAAATGCAATTAAAAAATTGTTCAAGTGTTCTCTTTTGCACAAAATAATCCAACAAGTTGTTAATAAGTTTTATTATCATTAGGTTCTTATGTATAATAGTATCTTTATCCATTTTGCAGTAGTTCTTTTATTGATGTAGACTTGTTTCTACAGACACTGAAACATCTTCGCATTGCTATTTGTTGTGAAATTGTATTCAACGCGAATACTTCTGTAGGCCATTCAGGTAATTATTATAAATTTAGTAAAAACCCAAACAAATTAAAGAGATTGTTTGGAATATCCAACGATGTTTTCTCATCATAACATAATCCTATTTTGGAATTTTCTTGTCACATTTATTCACATTTGCTATGTTGCGATAATCATCTATGTACTTGTATATTTGGCATTTTTATGTTGCCTAATCTGAAATAATAATTTAATTATTGTGAAGAGTGAATATCAAATTAATGAACAAGATTGATGAACAAGATAATGTGAAATGCAAAGGAGCATCATCATGCTGAAACTAGTGTCGATTATTAATATCTGGGGGATTGTTTATTATCACCATATGTAACTAATTTTGCCAAAAAATCAATTTTTTTAGTAAAATTGCATTTGTTGAGAAAAGAACGATGTCCAACATTCGTTTCTTCAAACAATCTTTTTAATTTTTTTGGGTTTTTAAAGAAGTACTGCAAAATGGATAAAGATATTATTCATAAGAACCTAATGATAATAAAACTTATTGTAAACTTGTTGGATTGTTTTGTGCACAAGGAACACTTGAACAATTTTTTTAATTGTATTTTTAATTTTTTTTGTTTCTTTTTTAATGGAGTAAATTTGAAGTAATGCATAAATTTACTCACTTTTTACTGCAATACTGCGTTTTAACCTTAAATGTTGAACTTAGGTATAGGAAATGCTATAGCAAAGTTGTAGAATATTTTATTCTCCGTTTTACTGATCAATAATATACAGGCTGTTCCATTTGAATTAACGAATATTTTTCATATTTTGCTTTGTCAAATTTGACAACATTTTCTGGGCAACCCTTATACTGTAGGTCAGTTTCTGACATGGTGTTTGGAAGAGCCATTATAGCCTAACATTTGGTCTATATAGCTTTTCTGTTAATTAGCGTAACCGCAAAATTTGCGATATTGTAATTGACAAAACATAGGAAAACATAATAAGCCAAGTTGCTGTCTGTGCAGAGCAAATGGAACATTCTGTATAATCGGCATTATTTTAGGTTTATAGATCTTGAAATATCCAGACGCGTGGAATAAAAAAAGTTTCAATTATCTCTCCTATCAACCAAGATATTGGACTTCCGCCTACTAGGTGGGCACCCTGTACATACATATATGTAATTTATGAATCTAAAAATTTTGCATAAAAGCTTCGCGTCTTGATGTCATTTAGTACAAAAATAGTTCCAGTTTGATAATTCGTTATTAAGGAACAATAGGATATCTTATAAATAGGAGGTTGGCATGTGCAGGTATAAATTTATTACCTGAATTGTAACAATACCAAATATAAAAATAAGTATAGAAAGTAGCAAAGCGTAATATTAACTATTTGCAATAAGCAGAGTGTGACTTGATACTTGATATAAAATGTAAGAGGATTTGACTTGCATACTCTATCTAAACATCTCCCTTGTTTGTTATTGCGTTTGATGTTATTTTCGATCATATCTGCGGTCAAAAAAAGTTTGATGCTAACGATGCAATTACTCGCTTCATAGTTGGTCTGCCTCACTTAGAGTGTACGTCTTCAAAACTCGTGGTTTAGATATATTTTTACCTTTTTGGCGTTTCGTTTCAATCGGAATGCTTGAGACAAAGGCCCGATGCTGTCATGACTTGTTGGGATGGCGATATATTTATTGTCATTCTCTTTTAAGAAGAATCATTCATATTAAATCTGTGATCAAAAGTTCCTTAAGACTGAAGTTTTTGGAATATTTTAGTGGACATTTTTCTTGCAACATGCTAGTGACTTTAAACTTTAAAATCTTCTTTCTTGGCTACGTTTGTAGATGTTTCAATACCACAGTATAAATAAAATTAAGTAGTATAGAAATAACAACTATTAAACTATTAATTCTCAAGAGTTAGATGCCAAAGCGAATCAGTTTCTCGCGTATGAATTGCATCAACGCAGGTATATCAAAATATTTGTAAATAAATAAATAAATGATCAGTGCATCAATCTACAAATCTTTGATAAAGTTACCGAACTGTTGAAACGTTTCAATGATCATAGTGAGCAACAGTAGACATTTCAAGTGCATATAATTTTTTTATTTCTGTTTTGTAGTAGGTAAATCGGTTTCGTTGAAATATGTATGTAGTGTTTTATCTTGATGTATCGATTCTTATACACACCGTTCTTCGCAATATCTTCCCGTTCCGATCAGAAATGTTTTCTCAAAGATACTTTGCAATAACCTGAATAGTAAGATACTTATGAAAGCTTTTAGATCATCTGGCGAAATAGTAAAGTTTGTGTCATTGTTTTTAGTAACAATTCCGTACAACTTGAAAGACGGCAGAAAGACGAAAAACTGCTGCTTCACACAAACATTTAAAAATAAAAATCACATGCAACACATTGAATATTTTATTCAAACATATGTGAATAAGTTTCTAAATCATGTACTATACGCTAGTGTTAAAATGAATGCTAAGGGCATTTACATATATTCAAATGTAGAAACAATATATAGGTTCCAAGATTGACTCTTGTGAAATACCACCTCCAATATTAATTACAGTAGGAGATGACACTTCACTGTTATTACAAATTGTGATGACGTGTTTTTGGCCTTTCAGATAAGACTCAAACTAATCTATGGTAGACTTTTTATACAACACAAAGACAACTTTTGACGTAATAAGTCATAATCAACGAAATTGAATGCCTGACTTAGGTCCAGAAATCACTTGACCTCGATCAGGTAGTCTATAGACACGATTTAATAATTTAAGAATAGCTTGTTCAGTCGAGCTTGAAGCAATGAACTTAAACAGTGTAGACGATAATATTTTGTGCTTATATTCTATAAATTTAAAGTTTCAAGTGATTTGGCAGGACAAGATGATATAGTTATTTGTAGATCTATAATTTCTCGTGGCATGTCTATTGTCTTCTTTATATATTGATACCACTGGCTGTTTTTAGAATTTGCAGACAAGCACCCGCTCTTAAAGCGTGATTAAAAGTAATAGAAGCAATAAAATAATATATGCAACATGTCTGAAGACAGAACATGTTGGTTAGCGAGGCAAAGCAACATATTTTTGGGCACTGCCAAAAAATCATTGAATCTCTAATGCAAATTATTAGAATTATCAGAAAGTAGTTAGCATAAATGCTTTCTAAAATAATTAGATAAACTATCAGAGTCTTCGATTAGTTCATTGTTATTGTCTCTTATAACCTATTTGTAAATTCTTCTATATACTATTGACATTTTCGTCATTAAATATGCTTCTAGTTTTTGCAACAGATGTCACTCTATATACGCCATGCTTTAATTTAATACAGTAAGCACAAGAATAAAGTAACATTTCTTTAGCAATTTGTTTTAATGATGTATGTGGTTTAGATGTAACGCTAGTAATTGTAAATCGAAAACATATGAAAATAAATCATATGTTATGTTGCTATTTGAAAACTGATTTTTTTAACTCTAAAACAATTAACATATCTTAATTATCTTAATGTACTGAAGCTACTTTCTGCTCGTCATTATATTATCCCTTTTAATAATTATTTATCTTATTGAAGGTATATATCTACTTACATCCATTTAATACAATTACATGTGCTTTAAAACGTCAATTCCAAAACCAATCACACATCTTACAATTGTTCATTACACGTAATACTATCGAATTAAAAAATAAAGAATTCAATTAAGGTACGCACATAATTTTCAATCCTTTAGAATTATGGTTGAACTAAAAAGTAACAAAAATCTAACATATGACCATTAGCCGGCTAATTAGTGTCAGAACAGCGTCTCAGATGATTTCTTCGTTGTGAAACAAACGAGTTACAATGACAAAACAAAAGATGTACGAACAAAACTCGATCCGCTGCCGCTTTGTTTTGATTGATACAAAACAGACGACAGCATAAAAAAAGTGAACGTCGCTTTCAGAAACAAACGAATGCCGCAAGAATGTAAAACTTTGTTTTCCGTTTTTTTACCGACATGATTTCGTTATAACGTTTTTTCCTTTTATTTTCACTATTGTATTCAGCTTGTTTTTAAGAATTATAAATGCCACGGTATTAGGATTCCAGTGTTATGTTGCATTTTTTCGCCGTGATTTTTAAGGAATTTCGATCAGATGCTGATAAGGTAATTTGGATTTTTGAAGCCATTTAGTTTAATTAGGTGGCATTTTCTAAATTTCTTTCTTGGTTTTCTATCGTATAGTTAATGTAATGTATCCAGAATAGGTAGTCTGAAATAACGGAATAAATGTATAAAATAAAATTTCTTCATTTGGGTAGACATTTTCAAATAACGATCAAAGCTAGAGCACGATTTAAATCTTATGCCTATAGGTGTTCTTGATATATTAAAATAGTATTATTAAATAATGTTAGTTCTTCAGCAAATCACTTATGACTCTTTTGTAAACATGAATTAAATTTCAAAATTTAATCAAATATTTTTCTAAGAATATGACAAGAAAAATATTAGTTTCAGTATTGTAATATTAAAATTTAGTTAATATTTATGGTTTATTTTATTTATTCATGTAGGGACAGCAATACTCAAAAAATTATCCACTGATTACAAATTCTCTTATTGACATTCTAAGTTGAAAGGTTTAGAGCTGTAGTGGTACTTTTGATAAGCAGTACATCGTTGCAGCTGGATTCACCACAAAAATGTACAATCATATTCATTATTTGAGCTTGATAGTCGCAGAGATAGCAGCGATTTGTTATACATATCTAGGACAGTACAATCTTAAGGTAGAAAGTCTGGTGCCTTGCCAATAAAGCTTCTGATGAAATGTCCAGGCAAAATAATTTCTTAATAGCAGTTCTGCTAGACTTGCTCAAAAGAAAATGATTTTGTTTTGTATTTACATAAACTTCATGTATTCCTAAAAGGTGAGGCAATGAGAAATTTATTTGCATTTGTTTGTAAATATTTTACTTATAAACTAATATCAATTGTTGAAATTTGAGATAAGATCTATAACAAGTTATTTTACATTGACGTATACAATAGTTTCTTCTTGTTCGGTTTTTAATTGCACAAATCGACAACCGGAGGAATAATTAGATTTTTTCGTAACTTATCAAAAGTATTTATTTGTATAAAAATGATTTTGACTAACGAGCGAATTTTATTTTTTAATCAATAACTCTCATTTATTTGTTTTAGGTTACCTATGCTTTTGTATAGATCATTTCCGAATTACGTCACAAACAACAAATGGAGGGGATAGTACATACACTTTGGCACCATTTGACGTTTTATATGTTTTGAGCGGCATTTGTTGTAAAATATTTGCATTTGTTTTTAACTAGTAACTTTAAAAAAATATGGACTTTTTTCTTTAGCATAAACAGAAAGCACATGTACATGATGAAATTAAATTTGTATACTCCTTAATAGCTACATGTGTTTTGAAATGATCTTTATGTACCATATATTTAATATATTTATTAATAATAAATTACTTATGCTTTGATTATGGTATGTGAGTTGCTTAGAACACTCCAGTATAAGAATATTATGTGGTCGAATGATTGACTACATAAATTGTGTCACTTTTATATCTTACTTTTACCTTTGTGTTTGATATTTTGTACGTGCAGCTACAACTGTTCCTTCAGCTGTAGTGCTTGTCAGGACTACCACAACAGCTCTTGCTGTGTAAATGCGTTTTCATGACTTTGTTACAACATTGACTTGTCATATGTACTAAGTACCTTCCTTTTAGGAAGTTTGGGAAAATTGATAAGATAGGAATTGATGTCTTTGATACTATCATAAGGTTTTATCTATTTTTAGATGTATTAGGTTTGATAATTATAAATAACGAAGTTTTACGTGCTGTATTCACAGTTGTCAAAATGCTGGAAATACAGCCGGACAAATTGCTTGAAAGCCCTTATTAGTTTTCAAGCTGCTAAAGATGTGGCTCATAGGTTTACACAACCATTTTCTGGCACAGGATGAAACATTACAGCATATAATTGGAAATGAAATAATAAACTTCGAAATTAACCACTGCAAACAAATAAGTTTCAAAAAGGATCTGATTTAGTTAGTGAAATAACCATCTAATTGTATGTACAAAAAATGATAATTTTTACATTCATCCTAACAGAAAGAACCTGCTCTCCCTTTTTATCGGGCAATATACCGTTTGCTCAAAGAGTTTTATTTGAAATTGATTTTTGAAAATAATGGGATAGTGTGGTCTCTACGTATTTATATACCTAAACTATATACTTACTTGAAGGTTAACAGTAAAATATTTTATTGTTATGATATAATACAGAATATAAAAAGTAGAGAAATATTGGTTCTCTTTAAAATTACATTTAAAACACAAATGTTTAAACAAATGTGTTTTTCTTAGCTTAAGTTAGACAGTGACTTAAAAGGATTAAACTGTTCTTCTGGAGGCATCGCTATTCATTTTTCTTGAGGGGATTTGTGAGATTATGCTGTTAATCAAAATAACCAATTTTGTTGGTGTTTTGGAGGTATCAGTTATTCTATCTAATTTTGGTTCATGTAAATTTGTTATATTGCCCTGAATTCAATGAGATTTTTTCATTTCATCCATTTCAAAATCGACTTGAAAAATAACTTCTTGTATCCAGATTTTCATCCAGAAGAAATTGGACTTAAAGCACAGTGCATGTCAAATCTAGAATTCTCGAAACATAATAGGAGGTCACTGGTTACTTGTTCTATCGTAGGGTTTGTTTGTTTATAAAAACACTTTCTGTCATCTTCTAATATTAGAGTCGGGTCTATGAATCTAGTGCACCATTTACTCATAAACCACCTCTTTGTCAAAGTTTTCGAGTTCGTTGCATAACAAATTGCATGTAACGGCAGGGTGTTTTCCACATACAACTCAACTCAACAATTTCAAACAATTATAACTCACTTATTTCAAATACAACACCCTGTATATTATATCAGATTTCAATTCCTATCTTGATTCTCATTTAATTGATACTAGCATTCCCTATACCTAAATCTAACCGAGATATTTTAGAGATATTTTATTATTTTACTTAACAATAACGAAACTTGATATTTCAACATTAATAAAGCGTATAGGTCGTGACTGTCAAAGATGTGACAACTTAATAATAAATTGTCTATGTATGCATTAGATATGTTTTCACACTTTTCTTCAAAAGTTCATGTTCACATACGTCCACCTCTAGTATTCTCATATGTATTATTTATTAGTTTTATATTTTCATATGAGAATGTGCAAGTCTATAATCACAGTAATCTTCAAATGTAGAGAAAACATTAAAAATAATCTAAAATTTATCCATTTTGTCGGTTTAGGTCTTAATTTTTATGATTCACCCATATGGGTTTCGATTTTACAAATTTTTTGTGATATTGTACAACAAACTAGACAAGATAGTTGTATACAGCAACCTAATCGTTGCCAATTTTATGACCAATGTATAAATTCCGTACTTAAGCTTTGTCTCGTAAAGATAAATTGAAAAAGGCTTTAAAATTGCTTGGATTTATTTTAAACGAATAAAATCGACTCCGGGGTGTCGTTCCTATTTGATAGAAACAACTCGAAATAGGATTCTTCCTAAAAAAAGATGGTCGATTGAAAATAATTGTCGCCGGTGTTTTGTTTCGCCTGCTGTTGTTTCAACAATGGACAATCGGCCCCAAGTCGATCGTGCGTTTGATACATTCAATTTATACGATTCGATTTTACACTAGTATTGTTTTGGGAGAAATAAAATAAGAAATATACACTTCTTCCTGTTTCCTTTTTTGAAATCTACAATGATTTGACCAAAGGGGTTTCGGGGGACATTTGATACTACTGCGTTTTTTCGTTACTAAGGATGTATACTGTAGTTCGCCTGAAGCAGAAAGAGACAATATCACGCCGACGATGATTTTTGTTTAGCTTATCGGCGCTTGTTTATGGTGACATATTGCGAGGAAATATCTAGGGGGCGAAGTCGTGTTTTGTTTTATGTGATATTGGATCCTATATGAAAACATTAAATAATATGGTTTTGCTGTGAGGATATTTGAAATAGCCTTCTTCTATTTCTGTCATTTCATTTGCATATAAATTGTCTACGTCAAACTGAAGATGTACAATCTTTGGCAATTTAAATGCGGTTTTTTTTATCGGGGAATGTTGATTTTGTAAATAAAGACTTTGCATTAAAGTGAATTTCATTACTCTAAAGAAGTTCATCAAAGCAGTACTCTCTTTTAGAGAAATTAAAGTTGCTTCAAAGTATAGCCTTTATTTAGTAAATGGAAATTCCTCGCTGAAAAATTCGCATTTAATTTGCCAAAGATGGTACATATAGAAGAAAGGCATTTATTTGGAGATTATTTGCAATATAGTTGATTTTAACAGCAATCACAAGTCTCGTGCTGCATACACGAACGATGTATGTATTAGTTAGTATTATGTCAGGGCAACTATTAATGAACCTTTTTTAAGGATACGAAATAATTAGAACTATTATAGAAACTGTGCGATTATAAGATAGTATCAGTGAATGACTGTAAAAAGATCAAAAAGTTGCGGATATAATGGCACATTATAAATCTCTTTGATATATTTATTTACGGACAATGAGGTATACCCATGATGTTGTCATATGTATGTGTTAGAGATGGTTCTGCACTCGAGGGTGGTATTCCATAAGCGTAGTGTTCTAAACTGCAAATGTGGGATATTTTGACTCAAATTAAACCAAGACGCAACTAATTCTGCACAGTTAATTGGTCGTTGAACTGAACGCCTTCTATGTTCCTTTTGATGTTTTGTTGAAGTGTGTTTTCTTATGTCGGCCATCAGCCCTGTCTTGTCAGTTGTTTCGTACCGGTGAGTCACCAAAGTCTTTTTTTTATAACTCATTTAATACATTCACTACCGTGAATAGATTGTGAAACTATTGTAAAGTGAAACTTGATACCAATGCAATACTACGTCACTTCCTTGTCCGAAACCTGCGCGATTGATGTGATCCAACATAAAACACGCAGCACAAGATATCGTCAAGCCTTCTATGTCTTATTACATCTGACATAAATTTGACCTGAAAATCTTGATCATTCTGGTATCTTATATGAAACGCAGGGGTAATCTGACAATAATACAATTCCCAACACCATTTTGATGGTCAAAGTCAAAGGTCCACACTAAATTATGGCCACCCTTCCGTGTAGCGAATAAATTAGACACAAGGAATATGGGATTAGGAAGAGGTACAAACTTATCAGAAAGACTTAAACGAAAAGACCAGGGCGAATTTATTATGCTATGTAAAAATTTCAATATATGTACATTGACCTATTTCAGAAACACTATTTATTTATTTAGCAGCCAGGGTATTGCTGCTTTAGTGCTACCGACATCTTGCATCCATTTACTGCTTTCTGGGCTTCTAATTCGGAATCTTTATAAGAAGACATTATGGCGACAGGCCTGACCTCTTATAGTTTCTTTCTTTAAAAATCTTTGTAAGCATTAACCAGTTCACCTACGTCTTCGTCAGCTGTAGAACCAACAGTCTTGCTTCAGGGCGTATGCATTATATGGTGAACTCGTAAATAACAAATATACTTTGTGGTCGTGCAAGTAACTGCAGTGGCTCAGTATACTTTTACTATTAGTATGTATACTAATGGGGTATATGATGTATTACATGACTATGTTACTGCATCAGTTTGAAGCAACGAGCTCAGTTCGCCAATCAGTCAATCTTACCACTTCAACTTTCGAACCATAAGTCTTAATAATTATAAAAATCGTATCATACCATACTGCTTAACCATTTTGGATTTATATCTACTTCAAATTTCAACTGCTAACTAATATTTTAGCGAATTAAATTTTTATAATTTTCTTTTACGTTTCTACTTAGAATTGAATAAAACTAGTGTTAAAAAATATTTAATGAAAGTTAAATTCAGTTGTTTGGCATTTTGGTACTGCGTACGCCATGAAAAAATGAATTATAGTTAGAATCTCTCCACCCTAAACTACAAAGAGTTCTGAGTGCTCTTTTCATAAAAGAAATCCAGCTTTCTTAGTAATGCACATAGAAAATTTACTAATAAAAATGATAAATGGAGCTGGTCCAAGCTGCTTGATAAACGACCACCAATGGTGACACTTTTTCTTAACGTTGAATAAGACTACTACTAACTACTTCAAAGAAAGTTATATAACAGGATGACAGTCCAACACTTTGGAGAGATCAGTGAGCATGTTTAACATAGCATATCGGGGTTAAGAATATACACTAACGTCCATAAATGAGGGATCAGTAGCATACAAATTCAGCAGTAGTAATTTACCTGCCCAAATAGCCCCAATCTAAATAAAATATGTTTGGTACGTTTGCAAGATATTTAAAAAGAGAAATTGCATAAATCCCTACAATAAATAACAAGTTTTCAGTTGAGAATAATCAAAGTTCTGTTAATCCATACCTGCAGAGGTACAAAGCCCGTTCTTATAGAAAGAAATCGGTATGGCCACTTATAATACTGCAATATTTACGTAATTATTCTACGAATGAAGTATTTAGATATTTAGGATATGAAACACTCATTTATCATAGAAGAAGTATTAGTTTGTGCTTTAGTGCTGTGCGATCAACATGTGATACGAGTACGTAAGATAAAAAATTGTTTATCGCGAAAGGGTTTCATTTTCAGCAAGATAATGACCCAAAGCACTCTGCTTGACTTTGTAGAAACTATTTGCAGCAAAAAGAAGCGGATGGAATACTTGTTAACATGATTTGGCCTCTACAATCGCCAGACCTCAATCCTATTGAGCTGCTCTGGGATGAGGTGGATAGAAGGGTGAGGGAACATTGTCCACGGTCACAACAACAGCTTTGGGAACATCTCGAAGGGGCATGGAACGCAATTCCAGTAGAGACACTTCAACGACTTGTATTAAGAATGCCCAAAATATGTAAAGCAGTTATTAAGTGTGGCGGTGGATATTTTTCTGAGAATAAATTAAAATAATTTTATTTTTTTATTAAATATTATATGGCTTAGAATTTGTAAATATTATTTTATTTTTTAAGAATTCAACTTTGTTTTGTTAGAGTTACGTAATTTTTTTAAAATATGCATCGACTAATTTATTATGTTGCGTTGTATCATTTTTCTTCTACCGATCCCTCATTTATGGACGGTGGTATATTTGTTCGAAGAAAAAGCATTTTGCTGGGAAGTTGTGAGACAAATATATTATACAGACAAATATCTGCGCTATTTATAGTCAAGATGTAGTTGTAGATGTGTTGATGTAGATGTAGATGTAGTTGTTCTGAGTTTCATTTAAATCTGAAGTACATAATCGCGCAGCTCGAAAATAGATCATTATGCATGTGTAATACATTTATTCAGTAAATTACTTCCATATACTTCCACTACTTATTTTTTCGATAGAGATGAAGACATTTAGGTCAAGTTTCATTCGAATCTAGGCTGAGGCTGCCCATCTATTTTACCATCATCTATTTTACCATACTTCTTGGTTTAAACGGATCTATAGGTTCTATGTTGTTAAGAAAAACTTCTTCCTTTATCTTGGCGCAATTAATGTACTTTTAATTGTATCCCAACAGAGAATGGCAGCTCTAGCGAAACACAGATGCCATAGTCGTCTCTGAGGAGGCTCGAATACTCAGCGTAGCAGTCTGTCAGTTGTCTGTGGGCAATCGCTCTTACCACCGCGGTCATTGGCTGTAAACAGTTTTAGTTTAAATTTTAGCTAATTTTGTACACTGCCTATTAGATACTTATAATTATAATGTAGTATACAGGATACCTTTACAACGATCCTGATTTTCAAATTTTATACATCTATGTATGTACATAATTTGATTTAAATTAATTTAATTTATGTAAATATGTAAAAAAATATAAAAACCAAACAATTGTGTACTTCTCACTAAACTACAATAAATAAAATATCTTTAGAGAATTGTTAAGCGAATTACTTAAATGATTGTGTCGGTAGAACTTGCTTGCGGCGAGAAGTTTCCAAGATATGTGACCCTTCCGAAGAACAATTCCATACACGAACTTTATTAATGCTTACCAAACTGGGAGCTACCATTTAGTTACTTGATGAGAGAACTTAATATAGTCAGCGTAAAAGTAGTTTCTAGTTTATTGTTGCATTAGTTTCGATATAAGCGTAAATGACTAAATCGATTCTTGCATTATCTATTTTGTTTATTCGGTTATCCTGAATTGTTGACTATTTTCGGAAACTGTATATATACATACATACATATATACACTATGTACACTGCAATATTTAGTAAATATGATTATTCTTAGTTCTTAGTTTTGCTTAAATATCAACTTAACAACAAGATCTAAAGCAGACTAATATTATTCTTGTTGTGGTTTATATATGGGGTACATGTGAGAATGACAGCGAATGTTAAAATACGGACAGGAACACAAGTTTTCTCACGACGAAACACGGATCGCGCGGAATAAGTAAGAGCTCTGCACGTAAGGTAAATGTGTCGAACAATCGCATGCTCGGTAACATGTCAATGGAACGCAAATCCTAATTTCAGATTTCAAGATACAATTGGCCAATAGCACCACTCTACAACTGTCTCATTTAAATTTCGAATTTAAATGTGTTTTCCTTCTTTCTTCTGTCGCCATTTTGTCGTTGATTTACAGAGACGGCTTTATCTTTCAATTTGAAATATTTTGGACTTACTATTATGGAGATTTATGACTGCGCTAATGATGACAATGTTTATGATGAGTATACCGTATGACTGATTGACACCAGTTTGTAAAAGTATAGACGTATTGTGAATGTTGCTATATATGTTTTTTTTTCTGAAAATTTTGGAATTACTAACTCATGGTCTGGTCACCTTGAAAATATAGTTTAAGAATGAAAAATTAAATTTTCAATACAGAGATAGCGATCGAGAAAAAGGTGTCAGTAAATTCAGGAATACCTATTCCACATGATTAGACTATGAAGCAGCTGTGGTTGTCACCAGTCGACACACACATTATTTTGGAAGTTCCATCAGGCAAGTACCGATATTCAAGTAGTAAATAAAGAATCGTCGATTAAGGATGTCGTACCTTTCAGCAAAAATTAACCGAGTAATATTTATATTTTGTCTACTATGTAATGAAGTTATCGTAGTTTCAAAAGAACACAATTTAAAAAGTCATTACATCAGCTTGTATTTGCAAACATACAAAAGTTATTTATATAAATTTCAGCAGACATGAGAAGACCAGTTTATATACCGTGGGGATGATGATAATGCCCCGTTTGAAATGATTTTTTACTTTTACCGTTGAAATTGGAATTATTGTTTCTGCTGATCTCACCACAATTCTACCGTATTTCAAAATTTCAGAAGTTTAATGAAACAAATCATTTAATTATTTAGTTCAAACTATAATCTCAATTCACCACAATTCTTTATATCTTCAAGTTGAACATTATAATGTAATTGGGAGAGTAGCGATTTAAAGCTATCATAATTTGAAAGCAATATATCTCAATGATTAACTTTAACCCATCTACAAGTGAACACCAGTAGGTATCAACTTCGATTATGATGCAACTTTGCAGAGTGGAAGAGTGCCTTACAATAAGAAGTACGTATTCTTTTCAGTGGCCTAATCGCCCGATTTTGGGTCCCAATCCCCTCCAAACTTTGGATAATTTTTCAATTTTTATTAATAGGTATCACCGAAATTATAACAGATATTAAAACATTCTTTTAACAACATTTTCAGCATATTACATGGTCTAAAAACTGTGTAACTAGTATTTGTAAAACGTTCATGATGGGGGATGGGGTACCTCATACCCCCTATGTTTTTCATAATTTTGATTTTTATTTTTCAGTAAAAATTGGAAAATTTCCCATACTTTGGAGGAGGCTGGAGCCCAAAATCGGGCGATTGGGCCGCTAAAAAAAATACGTAGTTCTTATTTTAAGGTACTCTTTCAGTCTGCAAAGTTTCATCAAAATCGGGAGTTGATACCTGCCGGTGTTCCCTTTTTAGTTAGTACCAGCGTCATATTAATAAGAAACCGGGCAAATTATTTATGATGGTATTTTGTTATGTGGTTTCAGTTTATTGCAATCAGAAAATGAAGATCTAGAAATAAATATTGTAAGAAGGATCTTCAAACTTTGAGTACTGCTAACAATGATCATTGAAACGCTCTAACAGTTCGGGGTCTTCATTAAAGATTTACCGGTTGATTAAATGCGTAAAATATTTTGGTAGATATGAAATGAAGCAATTCATACACTGGAAACCAATCCACTTTGGCTGCAAATGTTGAGCGTTATGTATCTCTACTGGTTATTATTTCAAATTTTACATACATTGTGTTGCTGAAACATTTTCGAAATATAGCTAAAATTCCAAATCTCAATTTGAGAATAAGATAGGTTGTTACTGGATTATGTTCTAGACCCTACAAGCCACTACGTTTATTTCGCCAATTTATTTACAATTACATACTTATTGTTACACGTGCAAGTGAGGAGTCTCAGATCCACTTGTACATTTCGCCAAATTCACGGGTAAAATATCCAAAAGCCTCTCGGAACTTTATAAGATTTGATAGAAATAATGACATTTTCTGCTTCAAGTGGAATGACGATTAATGTGTTACCAATAATACAATAAATTATGATACCATCAAGCCAGGCGTTAAAAAAATACAATATCATATCGGTGTTGTAGAGCGATATGATTGGAATGTTGGCAAATACAGCATTCAAATATGGAAAAGTTGTACTGGGTACTGGTTACTTCAACGATTAATATGAGTATCGTAAATGGAGTAGATTCTCTTCAGAATAGTCTACTCTTCAGATATGAGTTTGCTAAATTTTAAAGGAGCGATGACCGCGACCGATATAGAATTAGGTGCAAAACCAAGTAGGGGACGGTTCAGTACGTCTTTAGCATAAAAAGTCGTTGAGGATACCTGACATGATCGAAAAGGACATTTCGTGGAACGAACAGATAAAGAAAGACGATGCCAAGATAGAGCAAGTCAAAGCTTCTTAAATTTTGTATCAGATGTCAAATTATGCTCTGTAAGGATTGCGTTACTCGTTGTCACTGCAAATGCTTACTATTCTTACTTTAGGTACTATTTTTTGTATTTACTTTGATAGTTTGTATTGTTCTAGTTCAGGTAACAAGTGCTCTCTAAGAGCCTAGCGTCCTATTTGAAAGACGTCAATTCAAGATTTTTCATTTCATGTAGGTTTTATTGCTGAGACAGACGCTGTCTCAGCAATAAATTACGCTTATTAATGTCTAATGTCAGCCTACAAAATATGTTATTTATAAATGTTAAATATCTCCTATTCCAAATACCCTGTTAATTAAAATATTTCTATTTATAACTATTGTATTCGTTTCCCCAAGTGGTTGATCCGCCCCTGATGTTTAACGGAACTGCACTTTTGAAAGCATCACAGTGGCAACACTAGATTTTTGTCAATCTATACGAGAGCCAACACATAAATTCATGTCAATACAACATCGGATAAAAAACGATTTATTTGTTAAAATGAATCCATTCTCTTGTAGAATGTAACCTTAACACGCCAATGCCGCATACAAAAACCGGCGGGAATGATTGAAATGGTTACATTCTTATGTTCTAAATGGCATTAGCAGCATTTTGCACTTTTGTTTAGATAAAGAAGAACGCAAAAACAACTGAAGGTGCCGCTGACATTTGTTTTTACGCCATTTTCGTTGTTGTCCGACGACTCTTCCAGTCACTCTCTTCGCCCTTTTGTTTGTAGTATCATCAATTGTTTTACGCAGGTGTCTTGATACGTATCTAATTTATAGCTGTTGTGTTTGGAACTATAAGTTAGGAGTGTCATAATTGTCCTGGATCTTCTACAGTCGAGATTTTTATCGTAGCTTTTTAGGCATGTACAGTATCAGATATTTTTGTTTTATTTTAGCAATTCAATGTTTCGTATTTTATTTTAATATGTATTTAGTAGTCACTTTGGGAATAGTATATTTATGATAATTTATCGTATGCTGTAGGTACTTTACACCCCTACTGTTAAGTTGCATAAAAGAACAATTAAGTAAAAATACTGTGTAAATAAATGTTATACAAGTTAATTAATAGCTCAAATAGCTAAAGTTGTTTATTGTTTGGACATAATTTGGATTATGAACAACTTTCTACTTTGATCATTTTTTTTATTTGCTAGAGATTTATTATACCTCAAGACTATTTTTGATTTATATAAGCATAGGAGTACGATGTAACTCCCGTAGTTGGCCTGTTTGTGAATAGATGATACGTCAAAGATAAACGTCAATGTGGACAAATGAACAGACAAGAACATACTTTACATGTGTGCGTGAAGTGAATCATTTCTGTTGTGTAATGCGCATAAAATGCAACTTTAAATTTTCGCCTCATATTGAGGTGTGTACACGTATTGTTTCTTTTGGATTCAAGAAGTCTAATCACGATCAAATTACCTGAAAAAAATTGTTTCTTTAGGAGCAAAACTAGGCGAGGGGCGCCAGAAGGGGCTATATATTATTATAGTGTTCTCATAGTCGTAGTCCGATAAGCACCATAGCTTGGAAGTCGTTGCAGCTGCACCCACGATAGATAAAAAAACATATATTTCTATCATTCCTGTTTCTTTTGTTTTGAGCTAAAACTTGTCCTTCGTTCAAGTTTTGTTTTTTTTTTGTTTTTTGTCGTTGGGTAGCCATTACTTTCCATAAAAGATATTCTTTCCATTGTCCCCTTAACACCGCGACCTATGGCTTATTGTATTATTCCCTACCTAACGAATTCCTTTACATAAACAGGTTAATACCTTTAACTAGGTTTAGTAGCCTGTGCGGTAAATCTTTTTCCGGCAGTCCTGTCAGTAGGTTTCTTGCTTGTAGCAGTAGCAGT
The DNA here is from genome assembly GCA_023690525.1 of Holotrichia oblita. Lineage (NCBI taxonomy): Eukaryota > Metazoa > Arthropoda > Insecta > Coleoptera > Scarabaeidae > Holotrichia > Holotrichia oblita. The sequence continues at coordinate 65,101,225 of CM043019.1, forward strand.
CTCCACCGTTTCAATGCAACACATTCGAAGGCAATGTGGTAGGCTGTCTCCTTCTCCTTATTACATACTCTACAAATAGGCTAATTCGTAAAGATGCCAATTCTGAGTAGATATTTCCTTTGACAGTCGTGTTCTGTTAACAGACTCATCACTGTTCTAAGCTGTACTTGGTCATCTGTTGTTAAATGCCTTGATGACTGCACCATCATCAGTTTGCTGTGTACTTGCCCTTCAGCGTTGTTCTAGTGTATATGGTGTGCTTTTTTGTCACATATAGCAGCCTTGGTTGTCGCCAGAGCCGGTTCAGGTTCAGTGAATGTTGTCTTAGAATCCTGAGTGATTATGATGTGTTTGGCAAGGGTTCTTAAGGTTTTCCAGGCAGTTTCAAGTTAGTTTCAACTCATCCCAATCTAGAACGACCTTGAACGTTTTGTCAAAGTTTAGATCAAATTAGTCAATACAAGCGAGTAAATAAATTTTGCAATAGCTTAGTTGTTACTTAAGGGAAACAAAGTTACATGCTTGCTGTTATGTTCACTATATCTCCACTTAATCTGATGCAAAAGTATTGTGAGGTAGTATGGATACGTGTACGTTTTATAGCAGCATCTATTCTCTGACGTATTAGTGTATTAATTAAGTCACGTCTATAATAAATAAAAAGCAATAAGTTGTAATAAAAACTGTAATCTCCTGAAGGTGGGCATCAAGGAAATTTAAAACTTCTAGGCTATAATTTTCTCTCACACAATGTTGTAATAAATAATTAATGCCTAATATAGGCAACGATATTACGCGTATTTACATATTACGCTCATTTGTAAAGATAAATTATACATTATTGTTCAATCGGAATTCCAATAATTATAATTATGTATATTACCATTGCTATTACTCACGACGTATTTATGTAATCTTATATTTATATTGAATACATATAAGTACAATATATGTGTGCATCTGCGATCGCAGATTTAGACTTATACTAACGTTAGTATTATGTAAAAAATGACTATAATCATGGTTAACACGTTTACTTCTATTTATCTGATTTATAGCTTATTTAAGCGATTCTGCAATATAATTAGTATTCAGAAGAATTTTGAAAAGATTTCTTTAATTTTTTGTACATACAGTTGTTTCTGTTTTGAATACTGTAGATAAACTTTTGTAATATTGCAATCCACACATATTACAATATTATATTGCAAAATTGGCTTCAATCACTAGCTCGAAACAAAATGGGCGTGTAAATATAAATTTGGCTGAAGTAATAGGAACGCTCTTTGACCTACTTGGTTATAATTTGAGGACACTTCCACCTTAGTCCAACCTAGCTGGTGAAGAAGAAAATAAAATTATGGTAAAAACTAATATTGAAGAAACAGTAATTAATTTAAACTACTTTCTTGACCGTTGATTCGGCCACCAGGTCGCCATAGTCTAGTAGGTTGATTAATTATAGAACTTTGTCCGGTAATATATGAAATACGGGAACAGGGTATTAGTGGAAGTTCTATAATAGAACAAGAATGCATTGATATCAACAAACAACCTCAAACCACTAAACTATAAAAAAAATAATTAATATGGATTCCATAATCTTTTTCCGCAAGTGCGATTATAATGATTTTCAAAAGCGTTCAGTTATGAATCCTAGAACTCATGTTTTTAGGCTACTCTTGAAAATCAGGTTTTCAAAACGATTCAATGAATTTGAATTGTGACAATCGAACAAGAATTAAGGAAATTAAACGCGAGAAACTAGATAAATATAAACGCAATAAATTTTACAGAGAAAAATTTGAGATGAGAGAAGATGAGATGAGTCAAAGAGATGAAAAGTAATGCATAGAATCATCACATTCTGCAGAGTTGATATTGACACTGCGATTTTAGTAAATCCTAAATTAAAAAAATTATCTTGTGAACCGAGATTAGAAGCAATTATGCAAAAGTTCAGATAGTCTCATAGATATTTTTAAAACCGACAGAGTTACTAAGGTAATTTTTTGGAATGTTTTAAAGGGAAAAACGTAAGTTAAACATTTGCCAGATTGTAAGTTAGAAAAGCTAAAATTATCTGCATCAAATTGACAAAAAGAAATAATTGTAATTTCTATTAGCCGGACAAATGTGCTTTCACCAAGTTGGAGTAAGGGTCAATATTCCTAAAGCAACATTAAATCGTAGAGATCATATCGCAGAAAACATCTGACTTTAAAAGAAATGAAGGTTCAACTAAGTTTGGAGTTGTAGTTGCAGCAACTATTTATGGATACCTATTTATAAACAACAAAAATTTAAAGTGTTTGTACACAACTCTGTAAGCAAGTTGAAGTTAGTTAAACCTAACACTGTACAGCCAGTACCTACCGATCCTACAATTACAGATGGGGTTCCTACACAACATAGCTAGTCGGTACAGTCCACGTGCCTCGCACATCATGAAGGCCCCGTTAAAGAGTAATGCCAGACAAGTAAAGAAATCCAATCGAAAACATTTTCTTTAAGTAAGTGTTTCAATAAAAATCTACTGGGGGATAGGTTGGGTCCGTGGTTTTTTGAAGCGTAACTTGAACTTAAAAGTGTGAATCAGAGAGTGTGAAAGAAGAATCAGAGCAGATCTTGAGGAGGAAATAATTAATAAATATTTTGCCAAACTATCAATAAACATGTTCCTGTAAGTGATATAATTAATTATAGTGAAACAAGCTTTACTGATGACCTCGATAATGATTGTGTTTTGGCTCATAGAGGTACAAAGCACGCCATTAGGATCAAGGATTGATCAAAAGCTTCTACATATATCGGTAATGTTTGTAGTACATTGTGATGCAAGGCAACAAATATGTATTCTGAGTGTATGTGGAATTCTTGTGGCTATCTTTACAATTGTTCTATAACTGGTTGGTTTGATCGTCAAACACTCTATCAGAATGAGAAAAGCATGGAAGCTCTAGGATCCACTAGATGTACAGTTTGTGTATTAAGTAATGTCTCCTTTCGGCCGTTTTCGTAAATACCACTTGAGGTGTATACTTGGGTATTAAGAATATCTCGACCGAACGAAAACGACCGAATCGGCGTGAGGGGAAGAAAGTTTGATACGCTCTTTAAAGAGAAAGACATTACTTAATACACAAACTGTACATAGTTGTAGTATGTTTACTTAATATATTCGTATACGCTAAGTAGCAACCTTTACAACTAAGTGTATTGCAGTGGTTTCTATTATTAAAAACAAATTAGCATTTTCACAAATCTGTGTCTGAGAAGGAGCGCTTTTTATTACTCTTGCAATGAAGACAAATCATAATGGACGTATAAATACTGCATAATATATTCTTCACAAGGTGTTCAAACATTTTTTTGTTCTTATTCTATATAAACTGGAATTTATAAGTTGGCTTAATAATTCCACAACCCTGTCTGTATTGTTTCAATTATCTCCAGGAATCTTTAATAAGATAGTGTCTGTTATTTTCTCTGTAATCTACTTCATCTCTAACCTGTATTTTGTGTCAACCGTAAAAATTTACCCTTAATGAGGTTGTTTCCCTTAAATTGTTAGTGTTGCGGACATAAAGCGTTAGAACTACCTGAAACCTTTTTTTTCTGCTAGAAAGTTATTTATGTGTTAGGAAAAGTTTCATATTTTTTGTGTCGTCTCATGTAATCAATGTATATGGTAAAATTTCACTCATCACAGCCGGGGATCAAATGTTGTCCATTTTCAACTGTTCCTGTCAAACACACCTCATATTTATTGACAAACTTTTGTGTGGAACTGTATGCGTAAACCATTTCAAAATGGGCTATAAAGATGTTAGATGTAAACGGCAATAACGTGAAAATAATGGCTTTGGATTTAGTAGCGACAAGAAGTGCTGTATTTGATTGTATATATGGATAACTTTTAATAGATGTATGGTTATTTTTAGTAAACGCGTAATTAAATCTGGTGAATTAAATTGGTGATGTTTACGGCAAATAAGTTAAAATGAAAAAAATGAGGACAACTGTATTATATATAACGTATGTGTATGTATCCTTGTATTTCTTTCCTTGTAATTATTGTCGGTCATCTCTTAAATTTATTTGATTTATTTATCTATAGAATATATAGATTCACGTGCCCTCTATTTATACAGGACATTTCCGGTTTTCAAATTTAGGTGTTAGTTTTCATATCTTAAAAAATGCTTGTATTTGACATAAAATCTTACAAAATAATTCAGTCAGTAAACCTACTTTCTTCGCTTGCCGACGAGAGAGCGAGAGACAGAAAGTAAATTTGGCAGTAGGTGAAACAACAGTTTTTAGAAAAAAGGCCAAAATTATAGAGTCAGAATAACAAGAGCCGTTCAATATTACTCTCAAAAGTTGCTACATTTATATAAAAAAATAAACAGAAGAATTCTAAGAAAGTACAAGAGGTGTTTAGATCAAAAGAAGCAATCCTTCTGGTAAGTTTTGATAATTTAATTGATATTTGTCATAAGAAGGTAATAAGAAGATACTTAAGCAAATTTTAGTAGCTTAAAGAAGTCGAAACTGTGTGCTGGCTACATGACTGTGAGACATCTCTTTATTTCGAGATTAAATTGTGTAAGCGAACGTTCTCTCAACATTCCTACTTGAAACTATAATATTTATTTGATTTTATTATATCACATCGAATATAGTTTGGGTTCCTTACTGAGTACCCATGGGAGTCAATATTAGTTTGAAATTTATTAACATTTCTATTGGGATGTCCAATTTTACAAATGGATTTCTGCAGGTCCACGTGGGGAACAAATTATTATCTTTAAGACGAACTATCTTTTTCTGTCAAAATAATCCTACGTTTAGATTTTTATTTCTATCTCAAACAGTTTATCATAATTCACGAGTGAAAGTGTGTCAGATAAATCATTTTTAGTATGGCAATATCACAAGTCTTTTGCATTGCTTTGTTTGCTTGTTCAATTACGAGACAAAATTTTCAGATATGATTTCCAGTTGAATTTGGTATCTATAGCCAACTCCAATACTTTATAGTCATTTACGGACTCAATCAAAAAATTATTTACTGGACTTGTTATGTTCGAAGTAGTTTCTTTAAAGATTAATAACTTTAGTTCTTCCAAAGCTTTTCGAACCGATAGCCGCAGTGGTTAGGCGGATGACCACCATAATAGCGAAACGATAGAAGTCGAGTTTCAATTCTCCGAATAGGATTTTGATCGATCTCCCACTCGCTGTTGGGAGTAAAGTGATTAATAGCGCGGTTTTATAAATGGCGGTATAATGCTGTCACAAGGCCATTTGAACACGATTGTACACATAAAAAAATACACCACAAGAGTTGTAGTGACAATCGAACAACTGATACAGCTTAAGAAGTCACTGCAACTAAGCACCTACCACACATAAAAAAAATAGTTCTTGAAAACTGATAACTGACATGGTCGTCTGAATAAAGATGTATTATTTCTATGAGTTGGTATCATTAACCTAAATAGGACCCAAATAGTTCGTTAGCCTGATCTTTCATACCATATTGATAGAATTTGTTTAATTAAATATTGGTTAAGACACATGTAATGAATGCTACATACTGCTTTTGGTTTAAGCTACATATATAAAATTTTATCAGCAACACTTAAAGTAGATTTATTAATTACAAATCCATATTGAGACATTGATTATTTAAGATGATTTCAAAAATTTTTTATAAAGCAGGCAAAGTGGGAAGTGGTCGATAATTTCATCGAAGGGTTTTTCTCCTTTTTTATGTATTGCTAAATTTGTGCGATTTTTACTGAATTCAGAAATAAACCCATCGCTATAAAACTATTGATAATGTTTTGCAAAGGAACACTTAGGACATCTGTGATACATTTCAAGACCGTTCTGAGACGCCATCGTGTCCAGTATCCACAGTATTGTTCAGTGGTCTTACTATTCCAGTTATTTCTTCAAAAATTACTGAGATGTGAAACAATGAACCAGCCACAGAGACCGGCAGTATCTCAGACCACTCAATAGCAGAAAACACATGCTGTGATTGTTTGTTTCAGCGACGACTCAACCCAATCATTAAAAATAGCGCAAACATCGTCAGGATGACTAGATAATCTATTTTGATCATTTATTGTTTCAAAATTGCGAAGAGGTATATTTAGTTTTATTTGTTTTTAGAGCAAATAAATGGAATGTTAGATAAATTTTGGTCCTTTGATGGAATAAATGTTTAACTAACTGTAAGAATTTATAACAAAGTGGTAGCAACAATTCCATGTTAAAATGAAATTTTTGACATCAAATTCTGAGTAACACTTCTTCCTGTGGAATATTTAAAATCGTGATCAGATAAAATAATGCACGTGTGGTTCAACTGAAACGATCTTGTATAATATACACACACATGGCATTTATTTTATTTTTTCACGGATTTTAGGTCTAGAAATGGTTTAATAAGAACCAGTTTTGTGTCGTGTAATATCAAAAAGCTCGCGACCGGTCGTCATTAAATCAAAGAGCAGAAAAAGAAGAATCTCAAGAATATAAATATTGTCCAAATACCTAATAGTACAACTAACGTCATAGTGGTAACAGTAATTAAATTTATGGTTAGGGAATTAATTAACACGGTGTTAAAGTAAATGAGTACCATTTCGAGAAACGTAATTAAGGTTTTAATTTGACGATTGTCTCATTTAAATTTGAATGTTATTTACGATGTTGTTTTTAAAGGTGAGTAATCGCCGATTAAGTCGTTTAAAATTATTTTCGGCCGTGCTATATCCGAAAGTAATCAAATAAGTCAGTATTGATTGGTAATAGGTACCGAAACTGCGATGTGGCTAGGCTGTTATCTAATTCATCATCTCATAAACGTATGTTAAATTTCCATTTATAAGGATTTTAATGACCAGTTTTTACATATTATGAGCATAATTTTGTTAAACATATCAAGAGTTTGTTAACATGGAAAATACTATAAATAAAACTGTTGTGAAATTTTTTGCAAGTGTTAGAAATCGTTTATAGAGAGAAAGCAATATTTCTGGAGGTATATCGATACCTCTGTATTTTTCGTATCTCATCTGTCATCATGTAATTCAACACAATTTGTTGAAATGTATAAAAAAATGTGTTCTTACTTTATATGTACTTCGTTGATATTTGTTGTTGTCCAAATTGAAACCACCAAAGATCTAGAAATTAGCTAAATTCATTGGACTCTACTTTTTATCTGGAGCAATACATTTTCCTCGTTTTTGAGGCAAGTACAAATTCCTTTTACTTTGATTGAGTTTTCTTAAGGATATGGATTTGAACAACCGTTTATATAAAATACCACTAATTTTAGAAAAAATGCTGCAAAACATTCAGTTGTCTCAATCAAGCAATTTTCTCTACACAAATCCATGATTTACTGCAGAGGTTGTCTAAAGTTTGGGCAGAATTTTACAAACGAGAGGCATAAAGAAAAAAATATTTACGGATAACCATGAAATGCATCTTAACTCCTAAATATTAATGTTTTTGGCCCTTTCAAAACATTTTACAACCAGTATGTTGATACGACAATGTTCAACTATCTGGGGCAAACATTTATGGTGATATATACATATCTTTGGAAGTCTTGTTATACACTTTTCTTGAAAATCAATTAGTCTGATGATAATAATTACAAACGTAAATTGTGTCATTATTAAACATAAAAAACAGTTGTACTTTAAATACAAAAAATTTAAATGTAAAAAATGTCCTAAAGTACAACAGCCAACTCTACATCCATGTTTCAGAATGTGGCACAGTGCTCACAAAAAAAATTATGTTTGGTAATATTAATGGCAAATTCCTAGAATAGCCATAGTAGTCATTTTGGTTTATATAAGACATTAGTTTGTACTTAAGAAAAAAAAATACGGGGGCGGTCTGACAAGTTTCCGACCTAACAAAGGCACAAAACATTTCTTCCTAAAATTCTACACACTTCTCCCAGCAATACTCCCATCTCTTCAATCCGCCCAAATAGTATTCGGCGTCTTCCTCTACAAAATAACAGTTTACGAAGATGGCCTTCTCATTTGACGAAAAACTCTGTCTTCAAAGCGCATTCTTTAGATTAGGGAACAAAAAAAGTCGCTTGGAGCTAGATCTGGCGAGGAACTTTTTTTCCTGTAAACATGGTTGTTTTTCAGCAATTTCTAGATTTAGCTTTACAAGTAGTGATGTGCAGTATGTTCCTGGAATGATTTTTCCTGTTTGAAGATAATTGATTAATATAACTCGATGACTATCATAAAAAACAGTCGCCATGACTTTCCCATGCCATAAAACAGTTTTTGTTTTTTTTTTTGGAGCCGATTCCCTCCTTCACAATTCACAATCTTGACAGTAATTAATCGACGCCAAAATTCTGATTTATTTCACCTAAACCGCGTCAATAGAACATTGGAACTGTTCATTAGAACACATTTTTGGTCTAACATGAGCAAGTATGGTACTCAACGCGCGGACAGCTTTTTCATGCCTAAATCTTGATCCAATATGTAACAAAGACGTTCTCTGGACATGTTCATAACCTCTGCTATCTCTCTCGCTTTAATTTGGTGGTTGTTTAGCACTATTTGGTGTCAGTGGTTACAGTTTCTGAACTTTCCGAACGCTGATCGTCTTTCAAGCTTTTACAGCCACGTTTAAATTCTTCTGCCCAAAATTTTACTGTGGCAAATGATGGTGCAGAGCTCCCCGTAATTTTCGTCCGCGTAAATATTTAATGACGGCTCGATACTCGATTTTGTCAATCTTTGCAAAAACACTCAAATCGACTCACTCAAACGATTCAAACTTTGGTGAGTATCTGTCAATAGGTGTGTAGTAACTATATTACCGAGCTTTTATTGACGAGTGCTGCCATCTTCACGTTGTGGCCGGAAATATTTCAAATTACCCTCGTAGAGAGCTTAAAAATCAGATATATCCAGTAGCAACGTCCAGTAAATTATAAAAATACATTTATATTTAACATAGCTTTATTAATTGTGCCATGTAATAATGATTAATAATGAAAGCAAAATTTACCAATCTAAATATATGTATGTGGAGGTAATAAGCAATAAATAATAACTATTAGGTAGGAAGTGCTAGTATTACTAAGGTAATCTAATATTCATGCAGTATATGCATACATAGAATATATTGTCCAAAATTTCTCCATTACTTACATCTATACGTACTTCCTAATTGAAATTATCGCGTGGCGTATTTTATTTAATTAATTTATATTCCGTACGGTTGCTGTACAAATTTTAATATCCGCTATTTAAAAGCACTATTACAAATTTGAAAGTTTTTTATGTGGCGGCATATTTTATTATACTCTTTTATGTGATACGGATATTGCAAAATCATGCCTGTTGAATTAGTAAAGTTTTCTATTTTCTTTTTGGCATCTTGCGCTTAAACTAATTAATTAGTTAATTGGCGTGTAACGTGGAGTGAATTTAAAATATTTTAATTGGGTTCATTGAAAGTTTTGTAATCGTTAACATATTCACTTAGTTTCAGTAAAAAGTACATATGTAAGTTGAATGTTCTAAAGTACACTGAATTTGAGCATCTTAAATTAGATAAATGTCCTTATATATACATATATTAGATACAGTTTATATACGCAGCGTAATGCAGTTGTAATTTTACTTTTACTAACAACGAATCTGTTACATGGATAAGTATAGTAGTTGTCCCATTAACACGTTTCGTGCAAAGTGCTATGTAAAAATGTATTCAGGTAAATTATACATATCTACCATGTTCTTTCTAATGTCATTAGCTAGTATATGTATGAAAGTTCATATAGTGTTCTAAAAGAGATACCTACCACTTACAAAACTCATTTCTCGTTCCTTAGAATATTGTTGTATTACTATCCTTCGTAGTCTGTTCTTCAACTGTTTGGCATATATTTAAAATCATTATCTATATAATAGGAGCAATTTAGAAAAGTGCATTTTATCAGGATAAATAATGTAATAGTTACGCATACATATACTAAAATATGTTACGAATGTTTATATGATAACATAATAAACATGATAAATGATATCTGATTTTTAATGGGATAATATGAAATAAGAATTACTAGTATCGACTAGACTTCCACGGTCCGAGTCTCTATTATGACGGCTTCTACGTTTTGATCACGTCATAGTAGTGTAATATACAGAGTGGATCATTTTCATAGGAATGAAAAGAATCTACCTTAAATACGTCAAAAACGTTAAGAAATATGGAAAAACACCGAGACAGGTCTATTTTTGTCTAATGGAGCAAACTCTTTCACCAAGGCAAAACCAGGTCCTGGTTCTTCTCGTCTCCCCAGAATCCAAAATTTCAAAGTCTATTATCTATTTCCTCAACGGTTCAGTTGAACTCAAGGTTGATTACAACAACTGCCCCTAAGTGTTGTTAATACACACATTGTGTAATACCTGCTCTTAAACAAATTTTATATGTAGTTTTTCTTACCATTCCTTCATACGGTCTAGATTTTTTTAGATGGAATAGAAAATAGACCTTGAAACTTGAGAAGATATCTTCTAAGGTGTTGAGGATAGGTATAGGCTGTTCCACATGAAAGCTGTTGCAAATAGTATGTAAAATCGAAAAATGTAATATGACGAAGAGTTTCTCCCTTCAAACAAAAATCGACCTCTCTGGGCGTTATTTCGTATTTCTTGACGTTGTCGACTTATTTAAGGTAGAACTTTCTCATTAGAGTGCTCTATATACAGAGTCATTCACGAAATGGATTCATTAGAACTTTTTGATGTTCTTTAAGTGCAACATTTCTGAAAAGTTGTAATTATACGAGGGCGGTTCAAATTTAAACCGGAATTTTGCTATAAAAAATTTTATTATTAAGTTACAGAGCTGAAATTTTTTACAGTTTTTCTAGATAGTCTCCGTCACACTCTACACACTTTTGCCACCTCTCCGGAAGCTTTCGGATACCTTTTTCGCAAAAATCTGTCGACTTGTCACGTAACCATTCGCGCACGAAGGATTCTACCTCCGCATTGCTTTCGAATCGCAGTCCGCCAAGTGCCTCTTTCAATGGACCAAATAAATAGTAGTCGCATGGCGACAAATCGGGACTATAAGGAGGGTGTTCCAGTGGTTCCCAGCCCAATTCGTTCAATGTATCCATCGTAAGCCGAGCTGTATGCGGTCTGGCGTTGTCTTGCAGCAATATCGCACTACGGATTGGAATATCGCGTCGTTTTGATCTGTAGGCAGGTTTTACCGTGTTTTTTAGAGATTACTATAATACTGTGCGTTCACAGTTCGTTGTTCAGTGAGAAAATCAACCGCAATTACTCCTCTCATGTCCCAAAACACGGTACACATCACCTTCCCAGCTGACACTGTAACCTTCGCTTTAACTGGCGAGCCTTCGTCTTTCTTCCGCCATTCCATAGACGCGCGTTTACTCTCCGGCGTATAGTAGTGAACCCAAGTCTCGTCTGTGGTGAATATTCTCTGCAATAAATTGTCTCCTTCCTGTTCATACCGCTGCAGGAGACACGTGCAAACTTCCCAGCGTGTGAATTTCTGCTCAAAATTCAGAAGTTTTGGCACCCATCTGGCTGAAATTTTGCGGTAACCGAGCCGTTCATGAATTATTTGGTCAATACTACCTACGCTGATGCCCAATTCTTGAGCCATGTTGCGTACAGTACTGCGTCGGTCTTCCAAAATGAGTGTTTCGATAGCACTGACGCTCTCATCAGTAACACTTGTTCTGGGGCGCCGCGCATGTGGCAAGTTTGTCACCACTTCTCGGCCTTTTCGGAAAGCGGAACACCACTTGAGTCTTGGAGAGGCACTCATTTCCGAACTGCTCGAGTAATTTTCGATAAATTTCCGCGGATTTTACATTATCTTTGACCAAAAAACGAATAATGATGCGTTGCGCAACAGCTACTGGTACATCCTTCTCGCTCATGGCTCTAACTACACTAACAAGCGAGGTTACGCGGTCCCGGCTGTTCTCTACGCTTAGTAACAGACCACTCTAACATCCAGTGCAGCCACTTTTACGACACTAAATTTTGCGCGCGTTTATTCAAAAATTCCGGTTTAAATTTGAATCACCCTCGTAACTGATATCATCTGGACTCATCAGTAAAATTATTTGCGACATTGTACCACTTCCGGTTTACCGGAAGTTGATGCCAACTTTCTTAATTTAAATAGCATGGTATATTTTTTATGAGTTTCTTATATCGGGCATACAATTCTGCATCCAAACTTATTAAGAGACCCTATTTCAAGAATTAGCCGTTTTTGAGTTATTCAATTTTTTTCAAATATAGGGCCAATTGCAACGTTATGTTCAAGATTCTGTATTTTTGAAGGAATTGCAGCTAAAGACCTCATATTTGGCATGTTATTAGCCGAAATAGCCTACATAAAATTTACGACGTAAAATTTGTCATAAATTATATAAGGTCGTTCAAAATTAACGCTCAGTTCAAACAACTTTACGCCGATAAAAGTTATTATTATTATTGCATTTTTGAATACACTTAATAATTCTCTATCATTCCTTATTAGACATATTAGCTTGTATTTTTTATGGCTTCCGAGTTATAAGTACTTTTCTGGTGAAAGTCAGAAAAATATGCTTTTTTTAATGCATTTAAAATCTTAGTAATACTTGAATGTCAAACTAATTGATATTACATTTGTACTATAAATACACATAGATTATAGCAAAATAACAAATGAAATACATTGCAGAAATGAAACGACATTTTAGATTTATTTTTTATTCATGGAGAATGTAATAGGATTATGAATAGTACATGTACAGTATTTGACGACAGATATCCAAATTTTTATAAAGTGATCTAAAATAATATCATTACAAAAACTCAAACAAGAGAATTAAACAAAATAGCGTTCCAAAAGACAAAATTCAATATGATCAGATCACGATGACATATAAAACACAACTTATTGATTTCCTAAGCCTTTTTCTTTAACATTCTTTTTTGGCTTCTTATATTGATATTTTTTAGGTCATTTTGCATAAATGTGAATATCTGTCGTCATATACTCGACATGTGCTACTCACAATTCTACTACAGTCTCCATGAATGCAAAATAAATCTAAAATATCGTTTCTTTTCCGTAATGAATTTCATTTGCCATTTTGCTTGACAGTGTATTTATAGTACAAATGCAATATCAATTATTTTTACATTCAAGGATTACTGAGATTGAAATGCATTAAAAAGGCGTATTTTCCGATCTTCCATCAGAAAATCTCTAATAACTCGAAAACCGTAAAAGATAGAAGCTAATATGTCTACTAATCAATGATAGAGAAATATTAAGTGTATGCAAAAATGCAATAATATAAAGGATGTTCCATTTAAAAAAAGTGACTTTTATTGTCGTAAAGTTGGTTGAAATGAACGTTAATTTTTGACGACCCTGTATAAATTATGAATTTTAGGACGTAAATTCGATGTATGCTATTTCGACTAATAACATGCCAAATATGAGGTCTTTAGCTGCAATGCATTCAGAAATACAGAATTTTGAATATAATGTCGCAATTGGCCCTATATTTGAAAAAAATTGAATAACTCAAAAACGGCTGATTTTTGACATAGGGTGTCTTAGTAAGTTTTGATGCAGAATTGTATACCCGATACAAAAAACTAATAAAAAATATACCATGCTATTTAAATTAAGAAAGTTGACGTCAACTTCCTGTAAACCGGAAGTAGTACAATGACGCAAATAATTTTACTGATGAGTCCAGATGATATCAGTTATAACTACAAATTTTACGAAATGTTGAATTTCAAGAACATCAAAAGATTTTAATGACACAGTTCCGTGAATGATCCTGTATACAATACAAAAATAAACTAACTATAAACTCGGTTAAGTACCTTTATCCACTCTTCGCTCCCGAAGAAGCTTACATTAGCGGCTAAACGTCGAGTTAGTACTACATTTTTGTGCTTTTATCTTTCCTTTAATTTGTATTTAGTTTATTTTTGTTGTATAGATGTTAAGGCCGCTATACACGGACGTACATGTTCTAAAATATTTCTTTAAATCATCAACGTAAATACGCTTACGTATATGTTTGCAAGTCTCAGCGTGTAGAGGCAGAATACCGTACGGTATTGAATACACGTTGTTGTGTGTACGTACTTACATGTTTTAAAACATATATGTCCGTGTGTAGCGGCCTTTACACTACTATAGCGCGGTCAAAACTCGGAGGCACTTATTAATTTGTGAGACTTAATTTGTATGAGAACAATCAAACGGCTGTATTGTTGTAAATATACAAATAATAATAAGGAGTTGTTTGGTGATCGTCCCTCTGAAAAGATGTGTTTCGTAGTTCAATATCTGCTATTGTATAAACTAGTTTGTTTGCTTATTATCCAACACAAATTTTGTAGCCAAACATGGCTAGGATAAATTTTGTTTTCACTCTGGTTTTAGTTTACTTATTATAAATAAAGAAAAAAAAACGCATTCTGGTGAAAAAAACGAAGTCCCGCATAAATTTGAAAATTGAAAACTTCAAGGCTTATAAGCTGAGCAAAACAAACATTGTATGTAACAAAAGAACAGTATCTTGTTGATATTAATAATTTGCTTCTCATTTACATCTTATTGCTTATAAAAAAATCAAAATAAACATAAACAGTTTAAACATATAGAATAAAAGTCTTTTTAAAAGATTAACTACATATATTGCTTGATACTAATTAGTAGAGTTGGCAGAGAGGGGCAAGTTTCAGTGCAGTGTGGAGAGCAACGTCAAGGGATGAGCGCGTGGCACGGAAACTAGGCAGTCCGCATCAAAGCACATTTGTTCAGTATTATTCTCCGGATCGTTTTGAGTGTTTATCTGTACACATATACCCAGAAAATGTCGCATTTAGGTACGTTTCTGAAACGGCATATTTCGAAGAAATTAGAAAAGGTAAGAGCGAGTATGTCGGATTTAAAATACAAAGGCGATAGAATTAAATATGTAAGTTACGATAACTATTTGACGTGTTCTTCCACGTCGTTCTCCACATTGCACTGAAACTGGACCCTTTTTGCCGAGTCTACTAATTAGAAACGAACAATGATAACAATATGAAAAATAACAACGCCAATAATATTTTAGAAAAGACAAACATTAACTCTTCAGCAGTTTTTCAAAAAATTGGTTGGCATGATGTTAAATGGCAATGAATATCTGCAACCACTCAGTCTATGTATTTGTTTTTAATTTTGATCTACGTATCACAATATTATGCAAAGCCGCGTTCGCATAAATACAAAAGACAAGTGTTGTAGCTGTCTTTACTGCAACATTTGCAAAAGTTTCCCGAGACGCGAAAGAAAGTCTTTCTTCAATTTCTTTTTATCGGGAAAATATGTTTGAAAAGGAGTTTGTTTATCTATTATAATTCCATTTGTCGAAAGGTATTAAATGTATAAATTGTGCTGGAACTTTTGGAGTTTGTCTTTAGATGATTTTGCTTTGTTATTACTTGCATTCGTTTTAAAATGTCGAAAATTTAGTTTAATAATTCGCGTACAAGTACCGGTTCTCGACTCAGGCATGCATAAAATACGAGGCACTCGTAATTGCTATTCAAGTCATTACAAATCGTGTATTCAAGACACCATTTTTGATAAAATCCTGAATACAAAATGAACAACTATTACCCATTTAGTGGTTTTAGTTTAAAACATCATATATTCTCTTTAATATCAGCATTTCAATAAATTATACTTAAATTGATGCGTATGTCCAAAAAACATGGGCTCTCTTTAACACAAATTCTTTATGATTTTAAGTTGAACATTACATTCTAATTATGAGAGTAACGATTTATTTGCTTTTAAGATTCGTTTTTGTTGTCGTTTTTTTCCAGAACAACCGTAATCTTAAACCAATATATCTTATTTATTACTTTTAAACTCATATAATATTCATCTTAAAAGATACTAAGATACTAACGTAACAAGATGACACTATTCTTATGGAAAATTAATCTAAAGTTTGGCAAAAGCTTGACGTATGGGAAACATTAGAAGCTTCTTTTTATTAGAGAAAGTAATACAGTTTGTTGATTTAATTCTGCGCTTAGATGACCAAATTTAACAATCCAATTAGGTAACGAAGTTGAAATTGAATTTCTTGTATAGATTTTGCACGAGACTAATCAAGCCTTTGTAATAATGCAAATAAATGGTCGTTGCTTGCATCATTTATAGCTTCGGTTATGGTACTAAAACGTGGTAGGTGTTGTAAAAGTACGTAAAGTATCATCAATACTTATTAGTTTTAACAGGTAGTAAACGTTATTTATGTTGTGTTTATGGTACTCTTTTCCTTATTGTTGATTAATATGCTATAAGTTGGAACTTTCTAAAAATGTGATTATATCTCCGTACAATGGTGAAAGGATAGAATTGTGAGGCTTTTTCCAGTAGGTAAAAAAGTATGACCATTATAAAATTATATGTATTTGAATTAGCTATGCAGTTTCTTGTAGCTGGGAGACATAACAGTGCACATATTTCATTTCATCACGAAATTCATTAAACAATTCATGATTATTTTGATATTCTTACTGTTAACTACGTCTATGTATCATAAATAATTTGTTAAAAATTTTAAGTGAAAATATTAATTACAACCATTATAGAATTGCTATTAAATAAGTTAGTTATTATTTCTCATTCATATGACTATTAAAATAAGAATTACACAATACAGGAAAATTGAACTTTAAAGACATTTTCTGAGTTTTATCTCCATCTATATAGAACATTCATTTTCTTGAAGATGTCGCGTTTCTAACTAATTCTAGTAACTAGTAATAAGTAGTTACCTTCAAGGGATCACAAGTTGTAAAATAATTTATATTTTGGAGTGATAATTTCATTACATTGTACGTCTTTTTGTAATACTTGCTAAGTAAGCTTATTATTTTTACATAACTATAAATTTGTTATATACTACAGCACAGAAAAATTCATTAATTAATAAAATACAACTAGCAATTAAGTATGAGAATATGTTAATAGCGAACCTCTTAAAGTTTCAATTATGCTAATTTCAGCCGGGTCATTATTTGAAAAGCACCTTGCTACCACCCACACGAGAAAGCACATATGCTCGGTAATGATCTACGAATACTGAAATAAAATTATCATGAATTAACATATTCGCCTAATATTGTTTTATTGTTATTTGATAACATATAGGTTACAGGTGGCTAGACAATGCATATGCATGTATAAGCAGGTAAAATAACACGCTAATGTCGAATGCAGCAGTTGCAAAAGGCTTACTTTGCGATTATGATTAACTGTTTATTCACATACATATATAAATAAATAATTAAATGTTAATAAAATTATTTTCAATAAGCAAGTGGCTAAGTGTATTACAAACTAATTCTTCATTCAGAAAAGCTTATCAGTTAAAGTAGACCACTTTTTGTAATTCTATTGTTTTATGACTTTTTCTATTGGTCAATTTTCTCTTCAAGGTTAGGTCTTTCTTCAAGTTCTCTACACTAATTCTGCTATTATTATCTTGTCAATGATTCTGCTTGCAAATTATTCTGTTCTATAATTGTATCAGACCAACCTCTTTAAATGCTTCTCATTTCTTAATTGCATTATTGACTATCTCAGGCATTTTCTTTTAAAGGAATGCCCTCAAAGAGAGGTATGTGCACTGAGACCACAACCTGAAGAAGATTTGATCCTTTAGGATTTTACTAATAAGCTGATCATTGCCACAAAAGACAAGCATGTTATAATAAGTAGATGGTGTATGAATAAAAATCTGTTTTAACTCAAGTAAAACCATAGTTTTTTAATCAAAGAAAGAATGTACTCCTTGAGCATAACAACAGGAAAAACTGGTGTAGTCGAGAAATGAATATTTAAGTGTCATTTTTAATTAAGGCTGGAACCATATTGTTTATTGTTGTTGTTTAGACACACAAATATTTAGACAAAGTTTTTCAAAAAGGTTCAATGGGACGTTATACGTGTCTAAACGTTTTAGAGAATGGCGGAATGGTCACCTATTCTACTACTATATGATGACTAAGAATCAACGAAAAAACGCAAAAGTGTCACTCATATTGCAGCAAGAGCAATGAATTATCTGTCTGGGAAGTGCAAGAGAGATGCGTAGCTGTACAACTAGGGCAATTGATGTGTTAGGGGAGCTAACACTCCTACTATTACTCAGAAAACGCAGCTCTTAGTGTACACCACTTAATAACATCGTATAATGAAATAAGGCGTCTAGGTATCCAAAATTTGTAGGCTAGATAGATTTACTAGACAAGTCTGAAGTGATCGTCAGGCCGGTGTAATAGTTTTGATCTCATATGGCTTGGACTCAAAAATGATCTGGTAGTATCGAGTCAATGTTACACAGTTACATACATATATACAAAATGATAGAATACTAGGATCATCTAGGAAATGATATGATAGACAAGTTCGTAAGAGAGGGAGACAAAACATGCATACTGTTGAATTGGACCATTTGTATGCTGGCTTGTAAGCAGCTTATCTGGTTGACGACTACTTATCAGTATGTTTTAAAACAGACTCAAAACCAGATCAGTAGCTTTTAAAACCAGTCCTCAAACCAGCTGGTTTGAAAACCAGCTTAGAAACTGTCCAAAATAAGCCCTTAACGAACTAAATTGTTATCAAAGCTAGCTCACAACCAACTCAAAGCTAGCTCACAACCAACTCGAAACTAGCTCATAACCAACTCTCTCGCGGCTTCCTTTGAAGCATTCTATCGAAGTTGTGGCTTCCTTGATGTATTCCAATTCCTTGGCGCGGCCTAATCTTTTCCCACGGTCGTCAGAATTTTCTGTGAATACACTTGACATCCCTAAAACTCAAATTAGGAAGAGGATTGATAACGGAAGCGAGAAAGAAAGTGTGTCTTTCACGACTTTGACACAAATTCAAGCAAAGCATTAGCCAGACTTACGGATTTTCTGATTAGTCTTCTAGGTATCAATTTAAAAGCACGAGCAATGTTCATGCATATTGATTGTACGAGATTTAAAACTAATACAGAATACAACGTGTTTCCTTTGAATGAGTCTTTTCAAAATATTTAATACTTTTATTTCTATTTATAGGCTGCATTGTTGCTTCCTTTTAACAAGTATAAGTGGGAGGTCTAAGGTTTCTTCATTATATGTATTCTATCCCTAAACTGTAATTCTGAAATGTTGCAAAGTATTCATCTACACTTACTATCTTATATTACACTTACTATCTTATATTCCTATCGTATATGACTCAAAATATTTCTCAAAATAAAATTTGTTTTTTAGGGCGAGTCGAGGCTGGCGAACATAGTTGATGTTCCATCTTTTCCTCCACCTCAATTTCATTACAAAAGCACCTTTGTGGGTAGAGGCATTATTATGATGAAACAAATATGCGCATCTCGTAGTTTTAATTTTTCCAAGATAATTAATGAAATAAATCTTTATGGCATCTCATAAAGTGCCGACGAATTGTCTGACGGATAGAATCAACTTCAGCTGATCTTCAGTCGATATGGTGTTTATTAGTTGCTGAAGACGTTCTAACTCGCAAGTTAAACACAATTTAACGGTATTTATTTCAATTGCAATTTTAAAATTAAATAATAATAACGATAAATACAAATTTTAAATATAGTTTTTATCAAAAATCTACAGCTACAGCTGTTTCATAAGCTGTAATACTTGTCATGGTAACTACCATTGCAATTTTCCATTTTTTATGAACAATAGACACCACTTTACTGCCAGCGCTGTTATTCATATTCTAACAGCAAATGGTTATTCGAGAGGTGTATCGGGACGTCTAAAGAACAATCAAATAAACTGTGCTCTGATAGTCGTCTGCCACTTAAAGAAAGGTGCCAAAATAATATCTAAAGAAGTAATCAACCACTATAGCTATTAACTTTCGATTTACTAATATGCTTTCCATGTTTTTTATAATTAAGTTAGGTTTATCGTTTCTCCAACTCAATATTATTAATTACATTAAATTTTATATCAAAATTTAATTACACTTAACATATATGCTAATTAGAAATTGCAGATAATATGTGCTAGAAATTATTAGTAGTTATTACAGCGTACACAAGTTCTATAATTATAGACAAACGCTTTTATGTTAAGATAAAATTATCTTGATTATAATTATGG
>CM043019.1:65122030-65365654 GCA_023690525.1 Holotrichia oblita
AGGATGGTGCATGACGATAGACCAACCTTAGGCCCGGCCGGTAGTTGGCAGGTTATAAAAGTATTGGTATATTGAGGGCTAAATAATTCGAAAACGTCAACAAATATGAAAAAACGCCGAGACACGTCAATTTTTGTTTGAAATGGGAAGCATTTTTAACAATAAGCCAAAAATCAAGTTGTCCCTCCCACTCTCCTTCCTTTCCCTCCCTTCTCTCGCTCTCCCCTAGGTTCCCCAGTATCGAACATTAAAATTTCAAATGGCACTACGTTATATTATTAGATTTTTCAATTCTTCTTTCTTTTTAGAAGATATCTTCTAAAGTTTCAAGAGATATTTTGTATTTCATCCGTAAAAAATCTAGGCTGTATAAAGAAAAATGGCATGTCGAATTTTTTTAACACGGGGATCAAATAATCTTTGTACATATAACACTTAGTGGCAGTTGTACCAACTATGGTTAACCTTGAGTTCAACTGAAATATTGATGTGACAGAAAATAGCCTCATAACTTTAGAAGATATCTCCTGCAGTGTTAAGGATAGGTATAGGCATGTCCTACATTCATGAAAGTTATTGAAAATAGTATGCAAAATAGAAAAATGTAATAATATGACGTAGTGCCATTTGACATTTTAATATTCTATACTGGGGGACCTAAAGGGGCAAGACATGATTTTGCCTTATTGGTGAAAAAGTTTCCCTCTTCAAACAAAAATTGACGTGCCTCGGCGTATTTTCGTATTTCTTGATGTTTTCGACTTATTTAAGGTGGAACGTTTTCATCGGGATGCTCTGTATTTATATGGACGAATGAATAAGAACGATATTCCTTTTCATGATTAAATACGTGGTCAGAGTTAGTTTTTGTATTAAAAATAACAGGTATCAGCCAGCGCTTTCACTCCTTCAACTAGGATGTTAGTTGATCTATACGGCACTTGTGTATGTAAGAAACGATCTTTACATAAATAAAAATGCGAAGTTTCGGAGTTAAATATGAAAATAAGTAAACAAGTCAGTTTATAGAATCGAAATAAGCTAAGTTAATCTGGAAACTAGCGCTACTTACACGGATGGTCGTTAGGGAACTTCATTTCAAATTAGGTACCGTTTATAAAAGTGTTTTATGTGAATTATGTATTAAACAAGTAAATCATTTATGAAAGTAATTTAGCTTACAATTCACCATTTCAAGATTTCGAGGTTTCACAAGATAAAAATGAAAAAAAAAACTTGTTCTCAAGATTTTTTTTTCTGAATTGATGACTTTCAGTATTACATTTTAATTTCTAGAGAATCGGAACTTTAGAAAAACTAAAAATGAATACCCTATGTGGCAAAGTATTATTTATTTAATTTAACCTGCCAATTTTGTTAAAATATTAATTTTCGCTGGCAGCGAAAGTGTTGTCACTTTTCATATCTGAAACATATTTAGTAGATATTCCAAATATGTTTTTATTTTTAGAAAGATGTTGCGACGAATCTACTTCTATAAAAAATATTGCAATTACATTACAAATTTTAAAGATATGCAGCAAAATCTTTTCTACTAATATTGATATTAACCTTCTTCTCCGTTTAAATATATTACATTAATAAATACTAATGATGGAGTTCGGAAGAAATATGTTAAGCAACAAGGTTTTCAGCTACTATAAAATCGGAAGCTCTTCATTATCGTTAGTATCCACGAAAAGATCTAAAATAAGATACTGCTTTAAAATACAACGGATTTTACAATACATACACAGGTTACACTAGTGATCTATTAAGAAGTATTATTCTATATTTATATGTATGCTTTACACACAATTATGTATTATAGCTGTTAGATTAATTAATTGGTGATATATTGGGTGCACGTACCGCTTGTAAAAATGTTATTATAGTGATATTTATTGCCGGTATCAATTTTATGTAGTTGTTAAAATTCCTGAGATACGTTGATGGAGATCCAGGCATCGAATGCTGCTCAGTTAATTGCTAATATATGGGGTGTAAAATTTTGTAGACAGTTTCGCCTTTCTACACGCCCACACAAGACACAGATGGTTCCCATTCTGATATATCGCCGATTAGATTGTGTTAAGTATTTCTTTACACATTTTAAGAATGTGTATTTTCGGAATATTTTTATAGTTTAGCCAAAAATAAAGGAAACTAAAAAAAATCGAAGGGAATGGCATTCATTACGTGTATTGTGAAAGTGATTTAATATATATATTAATGTTATACATCACGGTTGAATAGATTTGTAGTTAGTAATTATGAGAATTATAATTAGTAGATTATAATAAAATTTTATATCGCATTTTTTACAGTTTTGAATATAGAAGCGGCAATGGAAGCGGCTACAAGTATAAGTATGATACATACATACAAAAAGGGACGTTTTTTTCTTCATTTTTTAAAGCATTTTAGCACCTCTAGATTGCTCGGAACATAAGCCGATACTAATGTGTATAATGTTTTTGTTGAAAGATGTGCGGCTTCATGCCTACTGTAACCTAATAAAAAAATATCGAGCACATGCCTAAAATATAGGAGATGACATCGGCATCTCTTTTGGTGAACTATACAGGCACATTCAAAACTAATGTCCCTCTTTCTAAATTTTTGAACGTTAAAATTACTTTCAATTTTGATGAATTTTGTTTTGACTCGAGCCCGGTAAGTCAGATATGTATTAACATCTGAAAGAAGAGAAATGATTTTTGAATGTGACTATACATATACATACATATAACAAAAAAAATATTTTGTTATTGAGTATCAAGTTCTGGCGAAGATAATACACTTCCGTTATTTATTTATTTATTTATTAAGAAACAAACAGGCGAACCTAATTAAATGTTTCTACTCCAACACAACCAAATATAATACATGTCTCATATAGACGTAGTTACAAACTTTAATTATATTTAAATATAAACATTAATGGCAAGATCCAACCAAGGCCAACCCTAAACTGATAATGATTTTAATAAGATTTTGAAGCTCGATAAGGATAACCCAAAAAGTTCAATGTGTGCATGATTATCATTGTAAAGTTTACATAACTCATTAATAGGTGACAATGTGTTTCTAGAAACATCAAGCAGAGGCACAGGTCTAGTGCTATAATAAGGCACATGCAAACGAAATAAAGCCAACAGTCTAGGATTATCAATGTAATTATTAAATACCTTAAATACAATTGTAAGCATAGTTCCAACCCTTCTATCCCCACCGAGGAGCCGTGGGACCTTGTCGCTGGTGGTGGGGCACGGTGGCTGCCTCTCTTCGAGCCTGTCGGGACGGGGAGGGGTAGCCAAGCTAAGGACGGCTCAGTCTTTCTGACTCACCTCACTCTTCTTCAACTAGCCTTGGGTGAGGTACTTCTTCACTTGTCTTCCACTATCGGTCTCTCTTGACCAACGCTTGTTCTCTTCAGATCCCGACGCTATTAGGTATCGAGGGCTAGGGATCTACGTACCTTTCTTCTCTTTTGGGACGGGGTGACTCCATCGGTGATGGGGCCGCCACAGAAACGACACCCAGGGGGCTTGCCTTAACTGGCCGGCCCGTGGACACGGATACACCACACCCCAAAGTCAAGGTGGCACCGCATACGGCCGAAGACTGCGTGGTTGGGGGAGCCCAACCTTTACTGTGCGGAACTCCGGATACCTGGCGACCTCCGGTTTAAATGAGCCTTCTCGTAGTGATGGCGGGGCTCTGCTGCGAGTGACTGTTAGATCCCCAGCTACTCGTGGGAACAGTATGAGTGATTTTAATAATAAAACGACGAAGCAGGATGGAACAACTGATACAGATGACCAGGCAATAAATACGGAGAATTTCGAGAGGAAACTGGAAGAAGCGTTGATCTTTGGCAGGCGAAGTTCTATTGCTAGGACTCCTCCGTCTACACCTCCACCAATAACCATGGAGCACGAAGCAGATACAGCCGAGATACAGGAGGCCATGCCGGGGACTAGAATAGCGGAGCGCTTGGTTCGCAGAACTGAAGTATCGCAACAAACACCACCAGTTTTGCAGAAGACGGTATCCCTGGCTACAATGGACGAAACAATGGATGGGAGAGAAATAGAAAGGATGCCTAGGGCACGAGCAAACACATTCCCAAAGGATGGTATAGACGATGCCGGAAGAAAGTCAACAAAACGCTTAAGGGAAGAAGAGGAAAGTGACCATTTACAAGAACTCCGGAAACAATTTGATAGGCTAGCCAAGACAGTAAATGAACTTGTAGCAATTACAGACGCAAGCTCAAAGACAAAAACAGAGATCAAGAACAATGTCAAAAAGTTAAAACGTCAATTAACCGACATCCACAAAGAATGGAAAGTGCTAGATGAAGGCAAGGGTAGCAATAAACAAATAAAAACGGAAGTTAAGGAAACGAAATCAGTATCCACACAAGTAAAACCAGAAGATATCAAGAAGGACTTCGACGAAAAAAAGGTATTAGTCGCAAATAAGATCAGAATGGTAATCGAGGAAAATAGCACTTTCAATAAGTTGGCAGAGATCTTAGATGAGAAGTGGCCCCAAGAGAGCTATAAGATTACAGAAACTGCAGCCACTGATAACTCGCCAAAAATTGACCACTATGGCGACTATGCAATTCTAATGGACCCCAAAAAAGCCGAAAACAAATTAGTAGACAGTTTGACGCTAAAATATGCCGGTTTGGCTGAACTGATGGAGAAAAACGAGGGACAAGCGGATTTTCTTATACAGACATTAAACACCAGGACCAGAGCAAACACGCACGTAGAAAAAAGTAGTGCCGTACACCTGCTACCGTTAAGTATTGATACAACAGGAGTAAATGACATGGAGGCGGTATATGAAAAAATAGTGCAGCTTAAAGAAAATATCTCAATGCACCCCACAGAGAACATTAGCCTGGTGATAAGCGAAGGTTTAAAGCTCTCTTACGTTAGAAAAATCTGCGAGTATGTCTTCGCGAAACAGAAAGTAAAGATAAAACTGCTGACACAGACGCCAAGATCGGACCCAAAACAACGTAAGAAAAAGGAAGAAAGTATAGTGACAGTCAAAGCGCAGGGCAAGTCTTTCGTGGACATAGTGAAAAAGCTTAAAGAAGAAGTTAATATTGACCATATAGGAGTCAAAGTTAAAAAACTCCAAAAAACGGGGAAAGGAGACCTACGTTTGACAGTAGATGGAGGACAGGATATGGCAAATTCACTACAAAATGAAATTAAAAGGAAAATAGATGATGTTAAAGTAGCCACCAGGAAATTAGGTATGACAACAATTTTTGTACTGGGAATGGATCCAACTACCAGGGAAGAAGAAGTTAGACATGCAATAGCAGCGGATATCAAAGTAAACGAAGCCGATATAAAAATTAGAGCAAGCAGGACCGGAAGAAACGAAGAGCAAACCGTAATAGCCGAGATACCGAGGGACCAAGCACTGCCGCTAATAAAACGTAGAAAGCTAAGAATAGGGTGGACCGAATGCGGCATCAGGGAAAGAATAGATATTGTGAGGTGTTTTAGATGCCTGGAATATGGACACAAGACCCGGGAGTGTAAAGCACAAATAGATCGCAGTAAGGACTGCATCAAATGTGGAGAAGCGGGCCATAAAGGAAAAGACTGTACTAACAGGGACCGATGTGTAAAATGCAATATGGATGGACACAGAGCGGATCAGATCAAGTGCCCGTACTTTAAGAAGTTGGTAGAAGACATGAGAAAGCAAAAACTTCAGCCAGTAGAAGCGAGGACACGGAGAAGCGGTATAAACGTAAATGGGCTTTAAGATACTGCAAACAAATCTAGGAAGGGGAAGAGCAGCGCATGACCTTGCCTATGCCATGGCCAAGCAAAAAGATATGGATATGGTATTAGTAAGTGAGCCAAATAAAACAATAATTAAAGGAAACAAATGGATAAAGGACGAAAGAGAGGATGTGGCCGTGATCTTTATGAATAAAAAACTACCGATAACAGATATAAAGGTGGGAGAAAGTTACATAAGTATCAATTTTGAAGGATGGACGTTCTGTGGCTGTTACATATCTCCCAATATAGATATCAGTGAATATAAAGAAAAAGTAGACGAGATTGCACAGTATGTTAGATCGCGAAAGGAAGAGGTTATCATCGCTGGTGACATTAATGCCAAGTCACACTTGTGGGAATCCCCCATTAGCGACAGGAAGGGCGAGCACTGGGCAGATTGGATCGCTGCACTAGATCTGGTGGTTCATAACAACGGAGGAGCACCAACATTTGTAAGAGGAAGGACAGAATCTTATATTGATGTCACTCTCTCCACACGAAAAATCTCACCGCGTATAACAAATTGGAAAGTGATGGAAGAAGAAAACCTGACGGAACATCGTTACATCTGCTATGAAGTTAACCACAATAAAGTGGTTAAGCAAATATCTGGAAAACAAAAACGTATAATTGACTGGAATGCCTTCAACGCTAATATGAAAATTAGACTTTGCAACATGGATGCCCAGGAAAGGAGTTCGCACAAAGAATGTACAGCTATCATAGGGGAAGCGTATAAAAACAGTATTATAAATGGTCCAAGGGGAGAGAAGACTATACCATATTGGTGGAGCGACGAGATCAACGATAAAAGAAAGCAATGCATGGAAGCAAGAAGAGGGTATACCAAAATGGCCAAAACAAATGCCAGCGAAATTGAGAAACTGCGAGCTAGCATAAAGTACAAGCTCACGAAGAAAGAACTCAGGAAATTAATTAGACTATCCAAAAGGGAACATTGGAATAAACTATGTAATGACCTGAACAGTGACGTCTGGGGGATGGATATAAAATTGCAGTTAAGAGCCTCAAAAATTTTGTACCGTATGATATACCAGACAAGGACAAAAAGGAGATAGCGAAAAAACTCTTTCCATGTTCAAGCAGGGCCCGACAAGATTATAGAAAGAGAGTCGACACAGTTTTGCCATTCACGGCCATAGAACTTACAGACGCTGCAAATAACATGAAATCAGGAAAAGCTCCAGGACCAGACGGTATACCCACGGAAGCCATTAAGGAAACGGAGAAGGTAAATAACGAATGGCTATTGGACGTGTTAAATCGGCTTTTAAGAACACAAACGTTCCCAAGAGAGTGGAAAATAGCAAAAGTTATACTCATACCAAAAGGAATTAAACCAGAACAACGAAACTCCTACAGACCGATCTGCCTCTTAAATACAATGAGCAAGTTATATGAAGCTCTTATCCGACGAAGGCTAGAAGAAGAGATAAAAAGCAAGGGAGGTTTGGCGAAACATCAATACGGTTTCAGAAAAGGACATACGACACTACAGGCTCTCGAAATAATTAAAGATATAAGCAAAAAACATGGCAAAAAATGGAACGTTTTGGTAACTTTAGATATTCAAAATGCTTTCAATACGGCCAGCTGGAATATAATCTTAGAAAAGCTGCGAAAGAGAGATATCCCCATATTTGATTAATATTGTAGATGACTACCTGAACGAAAGAAGCATCATTGTAACCAAAAAACATACGTTGGAAATGGAAGGCGGTGTGCCACAGGGCTCTGTTCTGGGACCGACTCTGTGGAACATCTTGTACAATGACGTTCTGGAAATTGCGCTGGAGGGACGAGCAAAAACCATAGCGTTTGCGGATGATCTGGCATTAATTGTGACGGCTGACAGCAAATCTGATTTAATGAGAATCACTAATGAAAATCTTAGACGCATAAACAGATGGATGCAAGCAAATGACCTGACATTAGCGTCGGAGAAAACGGAAGCTCTGATTATTACGAATAAAAGAAAACGAGAAGGCCTAAGCTTTAAGCTAGATGACATTAGAATTATGCCGAAGAACAATATTAAGTATCTAGGGATTTTCTTCGATACCGCAGGTAGCTTTAGGAAGCACTTCGAGAATATAGCAGAGAAGGCAGAAGATAAGATAGCCAAACTCGCCAGACTTATGCCAAATATCGGAGGACCAACGAGTTCGAAGAGAGCGGTGTTGGCTGCAGTGGTCCATTCCATATTGCTATACGGTGCACCGGTGTGGAATAACGCTCTGGAAGTCAAAAGAAATTGCCTACTACTGCAAAAAGTACAGCGCAGAGTACTGATTAGAGTTGCGGCTGCCTACAGAACCGCACCCACCTTAAGTCTTCAGGTTATAACAGGCCTACCACCTATAGATCTGATGGCAGAGGAGAGGAGCTACGTCTACGAACACAAGGGAGAAAAAATAGCTAAAATCGCAAGAGAAAGAACGTTAGACTTGTGGCAAGAAAGGTGGCAAAGAAATGTTACTAGTGGTCAGTGGACTAAGCAATTAATACCTAATATCAAAATCTGGATCCAGTGCGGACACAGGACTGTGGACTATTACCTCACACAGATCTTAACAGGACACGGTGTGTTTAGATTCTTTGCAAAAAGAATAGGAAAAGTAGCAGAGGAGCGGTGCGCATACTGTAGTGAAACAGACACCGTAGAGCACACTATATTCTACTGCGTGCGTTGGGTGGCAATAAGGCAGATAGCAAATAGGAAGATCAGAAAAGATATAACCTCACAGAATCTGATAGCTACAATGATAGAATCTAAGGAAAATTGGGATGTGTTGCATAAAATGATCAAGGACATAATGAAACAGAAAGAGCGAGAAGAGAGAGTAATCCAGAACAAGCAGTGATAAAGAGAGGGTGAAAAAGAGAACTACTCGGTAATTCCATGAAGTTGATGTCTTGGATAGACGGTTCCATGGAATGTGCCTGGAGGATTGGGGTGGTTTTTAGTAGGTATACCAAGCTGGGACTCCTACACTGCCATGCGAAAGAACAGAGACCGTATGGCGTCCATAAAGGATTTTCCACCGACAAAAAAAAAAAAAAAAAAAAAAAAAAAACCTTCTATCCTTCAAGGATTTCAAAGAAAATTCACGTCTAATATGTTCATAGGAACAAAAGGGTGGATTTTCCCCGTACCTTTTAAAGTATAAATATTTAAGAAAACAATTTTGCACTTTTTCTATATGCCTACTTAACTTTTTACTGCGTGGATACCAAATTGAAGTCCCGTATTCTAGCTTTGACCGTACAAATGCATTATACAGCATAACTACCGCGGAAGTTCCAGCGAAATTAGCTGTATTTCTCTTAATAAAACCCAAATTCCTAAAAGCAGCATTAGTGATATTATGAATATGTGCAGAAAAATTGAGAGTATTAGTAAAAGTAATACCAAGATCATTTATTTCTGATTTACGCTCCAGTGGCACATCCCGCATCATGTATCGATATAAGATTGGTTGCTTTCGTCTCGAATAGGTTATCACAGAGCACTTGGCTATATTAAAGGGCAAACAGTTCTCCCTACTCCAAGCAACAACTGAATCCAAGTCAATCTGCAAGAAATTAGCATCGCGCACATTTTCAATCTCCCGATATAACTTAAAATCATCAGCATATAGTAGACACTTTGAATATTTAACACTGTGAGGTAAATCATTAATAAATAAAAGGAACAAGAGGGCCCTAAATTACTCCCTTGAGGAATTCCTGAAGTCATACCGTAAACACTTGAATCTACTCCCTTGTAGGTTACATATTGTTTTCTATTTGTTAAATATGATTTCAATAAAGCAATTAAATTTGTCGATAAACCACACATATCTAATTTTCGCAACAACAAATTATGATCAATTTTATCAAATGCCTTTTGAAAATCTGTGTACACCACATCCATCTGAGTTCTTGATTGAAGAGCATTACTCACATCATTAGTAAATAGTAGTAGATTAGTGTCCACAGATCTGCCCCGCAAAAATCCATGTTGGTCATCTGACACAAACACTTTTACATAATTATAAATTTTTGTATACAAGATATGCTCGAAAATTTTCGCCACAGCGGAAAGGATTGACACTGGGCGATAGTTATAAAAATATTTACTATCTCCCGATTTTTGTATAGGCGTTATTTTTGCCATTTTCCATTGGTCGGGAAACACTGCCTGCCTTAAAGAGAGGTTATACATGTGACACAATGGTTTTATAAAAAAATCACTGCAAGCTTTAAATATATAAGGTGGTATACCGTCTGGACCCGCTGACTTTTTTGATTTTAAATTTTTTTTTGATTGCTCAATATCTTCCTCATCAATTGCAATAATGTTAAAAATATTATAATTTTCATTTTGCCCATAACCTACCATACCAAATTGTGATAACTTAGAAAGTGGTCTATGGTACGTGTAATTATATTTCCACGATTAAACGCGAAATTAGTACCATTTACTAAAGAAACGTTGAAATCTCCTACAATTATTAAGCGACTGTTAGGTAAGGTATCAACAACATCATCAAAAATAGTAAAATACTCAACATATTTATCTAACCCTGCGCCAGGAGCAATGTAAACAGTACTAAGTAAGTAATTAACACCAGACAAATTAATTTTTATAAATAAGCATTCTAAAGTATGAGTATCCACATTTATTACAATAGATCTAAACCTTTTTAAAATAGCCACCATAACTCCCCCACCTCTGCGAGCCGTTCCCCCACTCCTATCGTATCTATATACAACATATCTGTCATCTATCAACTCAGTGTCATTAAAATCCTTATTGAGCCATGTTTCCACAAAAATAATAACATCGTATGCATTTGCCAAAATATTTGAATACACAACGCTAGCCTTGGTTCGAAGCCCCCTTACATTTTGAAAATATATATGTATATGCATTATACAGGACCACACCCCTCCATTCTACAATAAAAAAATGCTATAACAATTCCCGGGAAAGTAAGATTCATAAGTAATGTACAACAGAAAAATAAATTAATAATAATTAGCAATACTAATGCCTTAAATATAGTAATATTAATGTACATATGTACATCAATACCAATACACACTTAAAAAAAAAAAAAACTAAAACTTAATTTTCTTAAATTAAATACCTTAGTAAAGACAGAAAGACATTCAAGAGCGATAACATTAATCAAACATCAAAATATATTAAATGTACAAGTTCAATTGGTTATTACTGCACCTTCAACTTTTAGTAAATCTCGCATTGTTTTAAATTTAAAGTGAGAATTACCTCCATCCTTGTCCGCGACGTTTGCATGTATAGTGCCGTTAAGAAACCAAACATTTCTGTTTCCCAACCATTTTTTCGCTCTAGAAAAAATCCTGTATCTCTCGCCTGTCATATCCTCCGCAATAGCTATACCGGTATTTCTCAAAGATTTTTTCTTATGTAACACACTCTGACAGTATTCATAAGCAGTGAATTTTACTATTACTGGAACAATACCGTTAACGGGATTTCCAATTTTATGACATCGGTCAATACATTCTTTTGTAATGTTAGCGCCCATCTTGTCATTAAAAAGCGCAGTAACCGTATCCAACAATTTTCTATCTCTTTCTTCACGCAAACCAAATATACGAATTGACGTTCTGCGGGAATATTGCTCTTGCTCGTCCAACTTATCCTTCAAAGTGTTGTTTTCCTCCTTCAATGCGCGTATCTCCTCATTCACCTTATTCATTTCCAGGTTCACCATTTCAGTCAGGTGGCCTCGCACTTTTTCCAACAGCCTCTCAAAAAGCGGAAGCAAAAAGCTCTCTTCTTTAAAAACTTCACCGATCACTTCCTTAATAGCAACTTTAATTTCTAATATCTGCTGCTTAGTGAACGGCATCGTAAAGCAATATTATATTATTCAGAAGCACTAACAAAATACTATATGTTCATATAAAATTTGAGAATGTAAGTCACAAACTTCCGGGGTAAAAACTACTAAAGAACGGAGCGCGGCACAAACACGTGCTATTCCATACAAGACATTTACCGTTTAATGAATCAGAACTAACTAAGAGTGTGGAAGTTGTTGTTACAAGTTATGAAAAGCAACCACTACATAATTATGAAAGAAATCGGGGTAAATGGTCCAGAAGCAGTTAGAACGTCATGTCAGGACATATACGTTCCAAATGCACCTCCTGAAACAAGGTAACTTAGTTTGAACTCACCAGCTGAAAGATGATAGGAGTCTATTACTGATACTGATGATAAGCGAAATAATAGATATAACACACCAATGGTAAATTTCATGTCTTTAGATTTCAGTTTGAACACTCAAATAGGCCAGAATTGTCTAAATTAGTCGTAACAGAATGCAACACCTTTCTGCTACTTTACACCTAATCTAGGTGTAATGTAGATATGTGTATATGTAGATCACAAAAGCATAAGGTCCTTGCACCTGGCGGAACAGGAAGAAACTATTTTAGATGCAAAAATAGAAACAGCAGTTCCAAGTTCAATATTTAGCCTGAACAACAGAAACGAGAGAACAGAATATGATGCTCAAGCAGCAATTTCAACCGTATTTTAAATCTTTGTGTAATATTGTCAGAGCGTTTGTGGTTTGGGGCAGATCATCTGCATGACATGCATCTCATATCATTTCAAAATGTACTTCCCAATTAGCATGTCGAAGAGCGCAATTGAAAAAAACTGTCAATCATAGTTTGTTATTAGGCTAATCAAAACTATTGAAAAGACTAACAGAAACGTAACCACCGACAACTGGTTCTCTTTATTAAGTAATTTCTCTTAGATGTAAGGGCTTGGTAAAGTAAATATACTGCAGAAGCTCTTCCAGCACTACTCTATTTTTAGTTGAGAATAATTCCCAGGAAATCATACAATTGTATGAATTGTTATCTCATCGCATTTACGAGTATTAAAGTTTGAACGTCTGTATATCTCTAGTAACGTAGATGGTATACAATTGCTCGGTGAGCAGTGGCTCCAACTTCTAATTCTCTTTAAACATTTATTGTAGCTACTACTTTTGTCAAGAAATCATACAATGTGTGAATTGCCTAATTTTTTGTACTGAACTTCTAACATGAATCTTTATGCAATAGGTAGATGCCAAATTATATCACAATCACCATTTTTAAGCATGTTGCAATACAAAAGCAACCATTTAACCTTCCCCTTACACATAAGGTACTTTCTGTTTAACAATGAGAGCATACAAAACCGGTTTTGGTCGAACGAATCATGTTCTATTTAAAAAATTTGAAATTGTGATTCATCCCTACTACAACAAGATTTGTGATCACGATTTGTAATCCCCTTTCCCCTGTGGAACATAATATTTTTCGGTTCAGTATGTTTAAAACGAGCATAACCTCACTTTTACGTAAGTACGCGTTATGTGTGGTGTAAACAAATCCCGTTCTTCTTTTGTGCATTCTTTTCGCAATGCTAGTTGGTGAACATTAGGAACATAAACATTGATCACGCTTTGCAAATCATGATCCAGAAATTTTACAAATAGAAAGCAGCTATAGTGGTAGAGAGAGCGGCCCTTGCGGCATTGCACAGACTGACCAGGGCGTAAACTGGAAGAAGCGAGACTCAGCGGAGCTCTCACCACTTCTAAGTCTACCGAACGATGAAATGGTCAAGAAATATAGCTTCGAAAGGAGCTTCTTTATCAACTTACGCAATAAGAGAGACACACAACAACACATACTCCCAAAAAAGAAAAAACCATCAAGTAGTATGTGGACGATTCTAAAATCGACAAAGGAATAGGTGTAGGGACAGTTTGGCCAGAAACCAAATATGGCCAATGGCGATATACACCAGTGTCTTTCACGTGAAGATCAATGACATTGGAAGGTGTGCTCAACTGATCCTGGAACTATCGAAAGCACAACATTGCAATTTTCTCGAATAGTCAAGCAGCCATAACGGCGCTGAGTTCTAACACCATCAGCTCGAAATTAGTCTGAGAATGTTTTAAAAAATTAAACAACCTAGGCAAGGAAAACAGATTTGCATTATGCTGGATACCAGGACATACTGGAATCAGAGGCAACGAAGAAGCTAAATTATTAGCAAGGAAGGCCGCCAACTCTATTTGTGGGACCCGGAACCGTTCTGTGGTATAGGGATAAACACCTATAAAAAAGGTCTTCAAAATAGAGAAGTGAGGCTCAAAGCATTCCTCTGGGAGAATATCCCTGGTCTGAGACAAAATCTATAAATATGCAAATAAAAAGGATTTCTTTGTAATAATTGCCAAAGTAGGAAAAAAAGCACTAAATACATTTTGTGGAATAAATAATCATATACATAGGTACAAGTTTTTCTAGTAGTTGTCAAAAAATATTTCTTTCTAATTATTTATTCATCATTAGTAAATTATTCGCAATTTTCTATATAAACGTAAAAAGAATTACTTATTTGTAAATGCAGTAATAAAGTTAGTTTTTCGACTAGTAATAATATGATGGCTGTATTGTATATTATTAAAAATGTAATTTTATATAATAGTTCATCTTAGAATTTAAGAAACAAGAGTTATTATGGGTTACTGTAACGATAGCAGAAAACAGAAATGGTTGCCCTAATCAAATATAATTAACAAATTATCATATACATAAGCAACACTATTTCAATTTCGTTATCTTAATTTATACGAGTTGTTGCCATAACGTAACACTTATATTAATTGCATCATATTAACATGAGCAAGAAAAAATAATTTGATAAAATGTTATATATCGGCATTCCAAAGACATTAATTATCTATTTCGTGATATTATTTATGAATTTTAAACCGAAGATTTTCTTTGTCGGTATTGGCGGGATTACAGAAAAGAATTTGGCTTTCATTTTCCGCGCTTGGAACGCAAATTAAAAAAAAATATGTTCCCAATAAACACTATTAAATATAAACTACTTTTCCTGAGATATTTTTAGTCATTCCATTTAGAACATACATAACACATAATTCAATAATTATTATATGAATTCAGTTCTTAAGCTTCCTTGTTTAAAAGAGAAATACTATACAAAAACTTTCAGATACCCTCTAATATGCGATATGTATGTGTTTCCTTATTAGGGAACTGATAATGCTTATTTAGATTACAACATAATTGGAATCCTCCTTCTTGAAATCATTATTCATTTCTCTGATAATATAAACTTTAGAAAAATAAATTTAGAGTACGGTATGATATTGTTTTATGACCGGAAAGAGATAATGAGTTCTCATCACTTTAATTATAGTATCATAATGGTCATAGTCATATATGATTTCATTAACTAATCAAATCTTTTTGACACCTTTTACAATAGTTGATTATCAATATAATTTCTCTCATCAATATTTCTATCAACATACATATATCAGGGTGTCCCATTTTGGGTACTTTGCCAGGGTATCTCAGTTATTAATAAGATAGAGAGTTGCGGTTTTCGTGGTAGTATCCTACTTTTTTGTGAAATGAAAGACGTCGCAAACAGAATTTTGCTATCCCCATTAGTTTTTGAGATAAAGGGTGAAATTGAAGATTTTCAATTCACAAACATTTCTCGTATCTCAGTTGCTATGGAAGTTAGTGAAAAAGTAAAAATGGAATATCATCCAGTTTTTCACGAAGACTCCAGTGGCGTAGTTAGTCTTTTTCTCATACTTATGATTATTTAAATGGAACATGTATATAATTTTTTATTTCGATTAAGCATAATTTGGGGATGTCAAAAATATATAGTTGTGTATATTTATTTACACAAACAGGCCATTGTAGGCCATTCAACAGAGTTACTAAGCAAACAAGCGAATGTTCAAACTTTGACAGATTTCTTGTTGCGAATTACTCTTGTTACGTAGGTGTTTTTATCGTAGTACTCTTTGTTTGTTTATCCACAATGGCCGTTTATGAAAACTATGAAAAATACGATATGCTTAAATGTTTTATACAATGCAACGAAAATCCCCAAGAAGCTTCGGAGTTATATTCCATTAGGTGAAGTATTTAAAGCGCTAAGCATTAGCGTAATTTCTGATTCTCATACTTAAGGATCGTTTTCGTTTATATTAGATATCCTGAAAGAAGAGAGCTTTTTCTAGAAATTTTCGCTCGTTTGAAAAAAAATCTAGTTCAACATGGTTGTTTTATATAGCCGCGTCCCAAAACATATATCAAACAAGGCAAGGAAAATAAAGCAATAGATGTGTTATCTTATCCAAAAGCCACGAATTCGACTTCTTTTAGAAAAATGGAAGAAGAGGGTGGTGTAACAAAATCTGACGCGTAAAGAATTTTAATATCATCCATATAAATTTAAAGTAGTTCAACATTTGCATCCCGGAGATGCCGAGCGCCGATTAACGTTCTGTCAATGGTATCTGCAACAAATCCGAACCAATGAATCTTTTAGAAGGTTCGTCATCTGGTCTGACGAATGTTATTTTTCAAGTGCTGGAAGTTTTAATTGTCACAATACGAGGCACTGGTCAGTAGAAAATCATCACTTGATATTTGAAAGGGCACAACAAGGACGCTTCGGCGTTGGTGTATCATGTTTTATTTTGAGTGGACCCATAGTGTATAGAATGTATGAAGGGGGGTTCACAGCACGTAGGTATCTAGAGATTCTTGAGGAAGTTATACCCGAATTGCTGGAAAATGTTCCATTGACCCATTATAATTCGATTTATCTCCAACAAGATGGAGCCCCCAGCCACAATGCTGGCTTATTAAGGCCATTTCTTGAAAATATCTTTCCCCAAAGATGGATAGGTACGAACGGACCTGTGATATGGCCTCCACGATCTCCTGATCTTTCATGAAAAATGAAGTGTATAAGGTACCCCATAATTCCGTAGCGGAACTTCGTGAGGCAATTGCTTTGGTCTATCAGGCTCTACATAGAAAGCCCATCACTATTTTAAACGCAATTAAAAGAATGCCTAAAATATGCCAGAACTGCATTCGTCGGAGGTCATTTCCAACACCTAATTTAAACCCTTGTCTTTGTAGTTTACGAATTGTTTATACTTGTAATTGTTAGCTATTACAGTTACAAATAGAGCAATATAAAAATATCAAATTCTTAACTTGTTTGTGTAAATAAATATACACAACTATATATTTTTGACATCCCCAAATTATGCTTAATCGAAATAAAAAATAATATATACGATGTTCCATTTAAATATTCTTGAGTATGGTCCATAACTTGAACATTATTACACTTAGAAAAAGAATAACTACGCTACTGGATTCTCCGTCAAAAACTGGATGATATTCCATTTTTACTTTTTCACTAACTTCCATAGCAACTGAGATTCGAGTGATGTTTGTGAATTGAAAATTTTCAATTTCACCCTATATCTCAAAAACTAAGGGGGATAGCACAAAATTCTGTTTGCGGCATCTTTCGTTTCACAAAAAAGTAGGATCCTATCACGAAAACCGCAACTCTCTATCGTTATTAATAACTGAGATACCCTGGCAAAGTGCCCAAAATGGGACACCTGTACATACACCTCAAGTGAAGCTTTTTTTAGTGTGGATGTTGTAGTGTAAGGACTTTACATGTCTGTGAGATTTTAAGACACGAATGCTTGTCATTTCGATTATGACAAATATGTCATTTCGATTATGACAAATAATTGCAATACCCTCAACTTAAAACAACTGAAAAGATTTCGCTTCTGTGATCCATATTTTTGTGAAATTGTTAGAAATACTTCCTTACAGTAAGCGTATCAAATGTGACCACAGTATTTGAATATCTTCAGAAAAAAAATTATCAAATTAGTGTAAGTTTAGATTTAAAAGATTTTTGAAAACATTTCCACTAAATACAAATAAATTACAGTTACTGAATCTGAGTATGGATCAATGATTACTGTATGTGCAATTAAGGAAACAAACATCATCAACAATCATTCAAGTAGTCGCATCTCAAGAAACTAATTTAAACAATTAAATTCTGATACATAGTACATTCGTGATACAGAATATTAAAAATTTGAAAGTGTCGGTACAGCCAACAGTAGCAGTTAGAATTCCTTTGTGCAGCGTATTGAATGCTTATTATTACTATCATTATTATTGAAAATATTTAATGAGATTTTTACTGAAGGGTGTCCCAAAATTAACGCAAGATTTGAGTTTGCCGCTATTTTTGCAGTAAATTGTTGACAACCCTGAAAAAAGAGCAATTTGACAGCTGAGAGTTTAAGATTAGTAAAAATGGAGCGTTATACGATACAACAACGTGTTTCCAGTATTGAACAAAATTTAAAAGTTTGGCGGCCGCAGTTCGAAAATTTTATACAAAATATGGTCAAAATAGTTTTTTAATCTCATCAACCGTGAAAAGATTAATTGAAAAATTCAGGAAGACTGGATCAGTTGGAGTAGGTAAACTATAGGCGCATCAGCGCAGTCACTCGACGTGGACACGCTATATAAGCCGTATTTGGACAGCTAAAACTTGTCAAACTGTCATAATTATGACAATTTGGTGGTTTTACACAGGTTTTAGCTGTCAAAATACGGCTTATACAACGTGTCCACGTCGAGTGACTGCGCTGATGGGCCTATAGCTTACCTACTAGTTGGGGATGCTAAACACACCCCGGTCGTCCAAAAACAAGCCGTTCAAATGTCAATAACGAAGCAGTGCATGAGTGTTGGTGAAAACCCAGAAACATCAATTCGGCGTCGTGGACAAGAATTGC
Source organism: Holotrichia oblita (assembly GCA_023690525.1). Lineage (NCBI taxonomy): Eukaryota > Metazoa > Arthropoda > Insecta > Coleoptera > Scarabaeidae > Holotrichia > Holotrichia oblita. Next base: position 65,140,635 of record CM043019.1, read on the forward strand.
AAAGTTTAAGAAGCTCTCTACAGCGTATACTAACAAAAGATCTGTGTCTCCATGTTTACAAAATTCAATGAACACAACAACTAAAGCCATGGCCATGAACGGCGAAGAGAGTTCGTGGAATGGATTATTGAACATCAACAAGTAGATGCTGATTTTTCGAGCAAAGTCATCCTAAGAGATGAAGCACATTTTCACCTTGATGGCTTTGTTAATCGTCAAAATTGCCGTGTTTAGGGTTCGGGGAATCCACAGGTCGAACAACAAATGCACGCACAACGTGTCACTGTTTGGTGCGGCAAGAGGCATTATTGGACTATACGTTTTTGAAAATGAGGCTGATCAAGCAGTAACTGTTACTAGTACTCGATATTGCGACACGATCACACAGTTCTTTCTGCCGAAATTGGATGCTATTAATGTAGCCAATATGTAGTTTCAACAAGACGGTGCCGCATGCTATACAACCAGTGAAACAATTCAATTATTGCATGAGACATTTCCGTCTCGGTGACCGAAATTGGAATTACCCTAGATCGTGTGAAGTAACACCATTATGGGGTTCGATGTGAAATTGGCTGTGATGGTAATTCGCAGGCACCTAGGCGTTAGCCCATATCCTGCTAATTTCGTACTACACTGTACATAACAAGTTATGAGCCTTGAAACTGTCACCCACTATCTCACCGCCCGCACGAGACCGACACCCCGTGGAGAGGACCGGCGAGCCGGTGGGCCCCTCTCCCCCGTGCTACCCTTTGTTAGACAAGTTCCCTTGTCAACGTTGGACGCATTACCGCGTTTGCAACTCCTACCTCACATCTAACCCCACGGGGCCTAGGCTTCCTTGCGGATGGCGACTATCGGCCAAGCGTGGGAAACGGAATCTGGCCGTGAGGTACAACCAGCCCGCCCGTGAATTAAGCCTGAACTACGGGGACGGCCGGGCCGAAGCCCTATCCCAAAATGCCAACCGTGCCAACTCTTTCGCCCCTGCGGCGATCAAGTTTCCGCGGCAGCTAGAGTGAAACCGTAGGGTCCGAGAATCACCGAGTTGTTTTAGGATGAAACCAAAGGTTTCTCCAACCAGACAATCAGCGGGCGGACTACTCCTCGGCAAACCGACTTTTGTCCTCCCCTACTATCTTCGCCAAATCCTCTCGCCACGCCCGTTTCCCTGAGTGTGTGAAGTCTACTCCCGCCACGCCCGTTGCCCTGAAACTATGAAATCAGCGATTGGGTAGTGCAGCTGCAGAGTTTTAAGAGTCGACGCTATAGGGTGAACGCCGACCCTAACCATTATGGGGTTATTTGAAGTCAAAGGTCTATGTCAACAACCCCGCAAACACCCGCGAATTTCAATAGAAAATTAAACGCTGCACCAACGAAATTCAGCCACAATTATGCAGAAAGGTCATGAAAAATTTCGACAAAAGAGTGCGTATGTGCCAGCAAAGCAGTGGGGGCCAATTGCCCGATGTGTTATTTCATAAATAACCCTATCCTATGTACACTCGGTACGACTTAGTCTTCGAACGATTTTAGTGAGTTACCTTATTAAAATCGTTCGAAGACTAAGTCGACCATGAAAAAAAAACAATCTTAAGACTAAAAACTGTGTTTTCTATTTAATTTAAATCTTGCGTTAATTTTGGGACACCTTTATATTTACTACTATGCATGTGCTAAATATATTAAGTACTACCTTTCTAACAATAAGTTGTGTTTTGTCTTAATTTATGTTGCAGTATCAACTGTATATCGTCATACTTCAGTAAACTCTAAAATATCAATTTAGTATCACAATAGTATAATAATTATTATACATTCTTTAGTAATCAACATTATGTGTGCCAGTAATTATAGCCAACATACACACAGACATTGTTATTAATTTTATATTATGGTATTCAACAATTTGTATCAGATAAGTTTATAGTTAAGTACTTACTTTTTGCCGGCGACTCGGACTACGATAGCAAGCATCATTAGACTTGCTCTGTGCAGTGTGAATCTAGAGATCATGATACATTATGTTGTTGCTAACAGAAGAAAGAGTGAACAGATAAAATTGATAAGTTTATCCGCGATTAATATTGACGAAAGGTATCATTACCCGACTTGTTAGAGGTATTTAAAATATTAATTGATCATTACCACCGAGCTGGGCATCTCCTGACAACAATATACATTATAAAAATCTCTTACAATTTCCTTTATACCTCTTAATAGTGTGTTATGGTTGCAATGCATGGGTTCGATATACAATTAAGCGACATAAAAACGTCTATAAAATTTCCATCCTTGTATAACAGAATTAATGTGCGTGATCTATATTCGTACATTAAAGATATGCCTTAGTTTTATTTCTCTTTACGCAGAGTTGCGGCTTTGAGCTATAAAAAAGGTGCAAATGAATAATTTTCAGGTAATAAAACGCGCAACAGAAATTATATTGGTTTATACTGTTTCAGCTACCGCTGATAAATTTAGGAGTAAATGATGATTGTTGTAATTAACTGACTGTTATAACTATATCAGAAGGTTGTATTTTAATTTAAAATATATGTCACAAAATAGGTACTAAAAAATCTCTTGGTATATTTTTGAAATACAACACATTTCAACATTATATGCAGTGAGATGATTTAAGAACAAAATATTTGTATTATACTTTTTCACGAAAAGAATAAAAAAATTCTCAATCAGATCGTTGCTGGTCAGTTCTGTTATGTTGAGCTACGTCATTACTAGAGCGACGCATTTTATCTGCGCGACAGAATATAGTGTTCGGGACGACACGAAGTAAATAATCTTGTCCTAGTGAGTTAAAGGCACCAGAAGCATGCTAATCCGTACGGGCATGTCGAACAAGAAATATAGAAAACGACAATTATTAGATGAAGTCTGATGAAGAATTTGAAATAAAAATTTAAGGTGTACAGGGTGGGCAAATTTCGATGTTTTAATAGGGGATCTCGGTAACTATAAGAGGTATCAAAAAACGGACCACGCATCCTCGATCTGTTTTTTCGAGAAGAGGATGATGGTGCAAACCAAATTTGGCTGTCGGCTTTCGGCTTCGAGTTATCCCTGAAAATTCAATTTTTCCCATTTTCGTTTTATCACGATGTTTCGGCTATTTATGAAAATTGACAAATATGACTTTTACGTTCTTCAAGCACTTTTTTGATTAGGCAAATGGCGTTAGAGAATTTTTGAAAAAATTTTCGAAATTCCAGGTAGGATATAAAGTTGTATTTTTTTATATGGAACATATAGTTGGCTATGATATCATTGAAAAGAGGATTTTTTGGCCATTTCAATAATATATATCATGTAGGGTCTATTCGTTCGTTTTCACTGTGTTCATTGCTTTTTGTTAGTAGGCGTGTGTCATTCAACATACATGAATCTGTCAGTAGGTCTATAAATAATATCAATAGTTTAAGTTGATTATTTGATTGTTGCTTCACCTTAAAATTATAAATTTGCGATGGCTTATGAAAATTACGAAAAGTATGATATGTTGGAATGCTTTATTCTCAATAATAATAATGCTGAAGCTGCATGTGAAACATATTTTAATCGTTACCCGGAAAGAAGGCAACCTAATAAATCTATTTTTGGAAGACTGAAAGATAATCTCATTAATTTTGGAACATTCAACAAATCAAGATCGAAGAATTATAATAAGGAAGATACTGAGGAAGTTACGGTCAATGTTATTGGAATGGCAGTTACAAATCCTTCAATCTCAAGCCGTCAAATTAAAGTGGAATTGGGTGTATCACCACGACGTGCGTTAGCAGTTTTGAAGAAACATAAGTTTAGGCCATACAAAGTGAGGAAACAACAGCAGCTCCTATTGACTGATCCTGAACGACGCTTAGAATTCTGCAATTGGTATCTGCAACAAATTCAGGAGGATCCATCATTTTTTAGAGAAATTATTTGGATGGATGAAGTCTACATTAGCAATGCCGGAATTTTTAACCGACACAATGAACATTGGTGGTGATGTTAACCCCTACCGTGCCGTCGATGTTCAAAATCAGGCTTTAGTGTTTGGTGTGCCCTATTTGACAATCGTATTCTGGCATACCAGATTTATCAAGAAAAATTAAATGGTCAACGGTATTATAACATCATAAACCAACATGTAGTAGAAGAATTTTTGGAAGAACTGCCTTTGAACGAGATAAGAAATATATTTTTTCCAGCAAGACGGCGCACCGCCCCATAACACTGGAATAGTCTCAGAATTGCTGACTCAAAATTTTGGAGACAACTGGATAGGCACGGGCGAACCAGTAAGGTGGCCACCACGTTCGCCGGATTTGTCACCCCTAGATTTCTTTTTCTGGGGACATCTTAAAGACCGGTTATACAAACAAACTCATAATAACATTAACGAACTGAGAGAGAACTTTATACAGTGTCTTAATTCTGTTTCTTTTATTCATATTCACGATGCACTTCGGAGCGTTTCGAGACGGTCTGAATTATGTATTGTAAATAATGGGCGCCAGTTCGAACATCTGTGTTAATAATTTTTACTCATGTTTTAATTTATTCTCAACATGAAATTTAAAATATGTGTGATTCGTCGATCTTCATTTGTTAAAAGTTGCAAAATTAATGAGATTTTCTTTTATTCAGTCAAAAATAGATTTATTAGGTTGCCTTCTTTCCGAGTAACGATTAAAATATGTTTCACATGCAGCTTCAGCATTATTATTATTGTGAATAAAGCATTGCAACATATCATACTTTTCGTAATTTTCATAAGCCATTGCAAATTTATAATTTTAAGGTGAAGCGACAATCAAATAATTAACTTAAACTATTGATACTGTATTTATAAACCTACTGACAGATTCATATATGTTGAATGGCACACGCCTACTAACAAAAAGCAATGAAATGATGAAAATCAATAGAAAATGTTAATTTTTTGCTATAATATAGTGAAAACGAACGAATAGACTCCACATGATATATATTATTGAAATGGCCAAAAAATCCTCTTTTCAATGATATCATAGCCAACTATATGTTGGCCTACCTGGAATTTCGAAAATTTTTTCAAAAATTCTCTAACGTCATTGCATTCTAATCAAAAAAGTGCTTGAAGAACGTAAAAGTCATTTTTGTCAATTTTCTTAAATAGCCGAAACATCGTGATAAAACGAAAATGGGAAAAATCGAATTTTCAGGGATAACTCGAAACCGAAAGCCGATAGCCAAATTTGGTTTGCACCATCATCCTCGTCTCGAAAACCAGATCGAGGATGCGTGGTCTGTTTTTTGATACCTCTTATAGTTACCGAGATCCCGTATTAAAACTTCGAAATTTGCCCACCCGTATTAAAAAAAAACTGATGCTCTAATAATTTTGATGGCTACAATGTCTTCTTGAATGTATATATGTAGTTCCCGTCTAGATCCCTTGACATACATACTTTATATTTCAGTTGTTTTTTCAAAGAGATTGCTCCTGATTTCAGTCGTTTTGTTTCCGCAAAACAGGTTATCTTTGCTCAAATAAAACAATATAAAGTATGCTGTAAGATCGTATTTTATATGGTAATTATATCTGGATAGTTATAAACAAGTTCATAAGAGATTCGAAAACATTTTGACAGTAATTAAATGTAAAGAAGAAACGATCATGTCTTCTTGGACAGAGCAGAATTTGTAACAAATTATATTTTAAACCAGATGCATTTATGTGCAGATGTTTCTGTAATGAATTGTCAGTAGAAAATTTAAGAGTAATCGTCTTTTTCTAATGAATTTGAAAAAATCAGCTATGATTGCATTACCAATCATGTTGTCTACATTGTCAATATTCATCATCATCAGCATGCATTCGTTAAGGTTATATATTGTTGATTTCTCTTGCTTAAGTTCTGCGATTTATTGCAACTCAAACGTTCTAAATACCTTTCAGAATTCAAATTCTGAAAAATTACGTCAAGCAGTTGAAGAAGCAGTGAATCGAATGACACCGAACATGGTTAGACAATCTTGTGAGGCAGCACTAACACGATGTAGATTGTGCATACGAATGAACGGTGGCTTGTTTGTATAGTTGTTACATTAATGATTCAGCTACCTAACTACGTTTATTTAATGAACACCAACAAACAAAATGTTAAAGATATTTTGACAGGACTTGGAGACTGGTTATTTTTTATTTTTATCAGTATACACTTAAGTTATCCACAGTTCCATGGCCTACCATGTAAAAATCTTACTTTCTCTATTTTTTATGTTTTTACTATCTTGAACATGAACATGTTATACATCATTGACTAGCATTTTTTTGAAGATATTAAAAATGTCAAAATCCAATATGGCTGCCATAAGAAAAACAAAAGTTGATTATTGTTACGCAAAGTCTAGTAGACCTAGATTTTTTTGAAATCATTTTTAAAATTCTCATGACTTTTTATCCCTAGCCTGCAACTTTTGTAAATGTATCTCTTTTAGGAAACAAAATATTGAAGATTTACAAAAATGCATTTTTTTCTTTTTCACCCTGTATCTGCCTAATGAAACAAAAATTTCAAAATCTGATGTCGGATTATTCATAGACAAATGAATACGCAACTTTTCTCCTATTTAACCGACGTTGTATCTGCAACGGTTTCCAATATCCTCATGTGCGGCATTTTAAACTGGACACTCTGTATATTGCTAATCCGCACCAGACTATTCTGGTTTACGCAAACAACACCGCTGTATACTCTCATCTCGAGATGCTGTGATTGACTCCTTAGAATTATGGACACAATTTTAAAATGGTTATTAAATTTAACAGTGCAGAGCGTGTGGTGGTTAGATTTACAAATAGACTTAAGCCTCCATCATATAACACCTGGGTCAATGACGTAATGTTTTTCGGTGGAGCCGTGTTTGGATTGGAGATTGACTTTTATTTCAGTAAAATCTTATGAAATGAAGACGATATATTGTGCATAACATTTTGTTAGTAGAATACCCCCTGTACGGTGGTTATCGTACCCCTCTGTATCCACTTTATTTTTTAAATGGCACCAATTTCTTTTTGGTAAATTGTCATATGAAACTGTAAGATTTGTTCCAATTATTATAGAAACAAAAAGAAAATATAAAGAAAGTCTCTTGCTTCCCGTATACCTTTTGAATATAAAGCATAGCCGAAGGATATTTTTTAGTAATCCTTTATTCCTATATATCTCGAAGAGTCTATAAATTAATGACCAGCAGACACACATATGGACACACCTGACAAGTATCTTTTGGTTCTATTACACTTTGAAACATAAAATTTGATGAAAATACCAGGTGAGATCGCTTTTCAGATCAGGATTGGCAAACTACAAACTCGTTAGCGTTTGAAATTAAAGTTAATCACGTAAGAGATCTAAACAAATTGTTGAAATTTAAAAGGCGTATATAATATGTTACGCAATTTATATGTACAATATTACAAATGGTTGTCTTGCACATGTTGCAGTCAAGGGTATTAACCAATGTTGAATTTTGCTTGTAAATCGTAAATAAGTAGTCCGATTAGATGTAGGTTTCTTTTTAAGTAGAATACAAAGTAAAATATAACAAGTGTATGTTTTAAATGATACAAATATATAATGTTCTACATAATAAACAGTAGTTAAGTAAAAACACTTGTGGCAGCGACTTAACTTCCTTAATTTGACGCACTTGTTTATTAAGTGCGACTCCATAACTGTTTATTTAAAATTCGTTCTTCTCTTTCATTCATTCTTAGATAAATTTTATTAACAAAACATACGTACATGTCGAAATAATTATGCTTCTATTCAAATCAATAATAAAAATTCATTGAAAGTACTAATGAATAATGTGTTTGTAATGATATACACATAACGATAACGAATAAGTAAACACGCAACAATCTCTGGTTTCTTCATTAATTACTAGTAATTATCCTGATAAACCGTATGAGTTATGGGGTCACATTATTGCATCCGCTACTAATTATGAATAAACATGCACCCTCTAACCTCTAATGCTCTTCTGAACTTGCTTTCCATGTATATAAAATGGTATCAGTTGATAACGTGATATTTTTTAATTATCGACTTTATTAGTAATGAACTATTCGTGGATAATTTTAAATGGACCATTTATGACGTTATTAAATGTCCCTGCGTTAATTGTCTGTATTATTCATTTGCTTATGTTGTTTGTCCCTTTACTTATCAATTAAATAGTGTATGTACACCTTAACAGGATTATGGTTACTACACAATGTGATAAATCAATTTTAATTGGATTTATTTAGCTTTCAGGAAACAATAAAAAGTAACTTCTTGATTTGATTTAATGAACATTGATTCATTGAGATTTTTTTCATGAATAAAATGCTGAATGCGTCTTTGTACTTATATTATTTGATATATGTGTATAGTAGTAATCGAACGCTATCAACACTCTGTTAGAAATACTGTAGAAAATAAATGCTACACTTAAACGCAGTGATCCACGACGTGTATAAATTAAGTGAATGTGTCAGAACGCAAGATTTAATGCATTGGTCATTTTACTAATAGTTTGTATTTGACAAAGTCGAGTAGTTTGATTTAGTTTACGTTTGGTGTTTACCAAAGAAGTACTTCTAAAACATCTTCTTTCTTTTCAGTACGTCAAGAGAACGAGTATAACTATAGTTTAATTGAGACAAGTATCACTGTCTTGTATAATAGTGTCAAGTAAGAAAAGCAATATATGATATGGCTCTTGATAACTTTAGTTAGTATTTACAATGACATGCTGCTAGACCATAGTTGATTTGTTGTTATAAATATTGGCTAATGACTTCTGCATTAGTAAATAGTTGTTAACTTAATGTAACCGAAGATGGGGTTGTAGAATTAAATTTTTAAAGTACAGATTTTAAGATTTCTGAAACATTAAAAATTTTGCTTTGTACTAGTGTTATGGAGCTGTAGGCTGGTTATAATTATAGTTGACTTCCTGAAGAGCTGCAGATAAAAATTCAGAGGTACAATATAAACGTTTATGTACAAATTGTACAAATTTCCATATAATTAAACCCATAAAATGAAAATATTTACAAAAATAATAACCTAAAATTGCAAAATTTCTATTGATTACTTGATTAATGAGGGAGTTCTATTGTAAAAATATCATTTTATCCAAATGAATTAAGGAATATTTTGCTGTCAGTTCTAATTCAGCCTCTCAGTTTGATAAACTATTTTTACAAAAATAATCAAAGACCATGAATAGGTATTTTTGAGTTTAAAGACATTTCTGATTCTGAGGTAAATGATATGTCCTTGAATTCCAATGGCATCGGCGGCATATCTTAAAAAATGATAACGGTTTGTTGTCTTACTGTCCTACCTATTTTAACTTATATTATTAATTATGCTGCTTGTGCAATGGCTGATTTTCCTTGTTGTGGAAGACGATATGTGTAGTGCCGATTCTCAACACAGATGATATCCTAACAAATTTATGCACTCTTGCTTGTTTTATCGAAGGTATTAGAAAGGTTAGTGGAAAGACAGTTGTGTTCTCATATATCTAATTTTAATGCATTTCTTAGTGTTGAGTCTGGATTTAAGTTGAAGTTTCGCTGTGAAAGCACACTATGTATGTACCTACATAATATTAGTGGTTCGATTATTACGGCAGCTTATTCTGACATGATTACTGCGTCCGTCTCGCTAGATTTTTCCAAAGTACTCTACAGACTTCATCATACTCTACTGTTATCTATTCTTCACTGTATTGGTTTAAGTTCTAATACCTGTAATCCTTTTTACACGACAGAGGTTGGAAAGTCCGTCTCAATATTTTATCTGCTACTATTAAGACTATAAAGTCTGGAGTGTCACAGGGCACAATTCTGGATCCATTTAAAAATATATATGTTGATTTAACAACCTTTTTTATAATAGCTAAATAAAATTGTCTTGGTACTAACGAGAAAAAATGCAAATGTTTGATGTTGTATATGTTTATATTCCTACAAATAAGTACGGTTATGGAAACCTTTTCTCTTCATATTAACAACGTAGTTACAACTGGAACGTCATTAGAAGGTGAAAACTTTGCGTTTAATAACGGATAATAAATTGCTATATCTGCACAGTAAGTTAAATTGTTAAGTACATCTATCAAGACAGCTTTGTGTGACAGTTGAGTCCTCTGCCACTTAAACTTTTCTGATATAATTTACAATACAATGTTTTTACTTTTCAAATTTTTGCAATGTCAAGTTAGTCACTATGAGGAACGTCAAAAAGACAAAATTTATAGTTATACTGACACGTGCCAATTTTCTTATAGTTTTTAGAAATTTGAAAATCGAAAATAGAAATAGAAAAATAGTAAAAAGAACTCGTTTCCTAAGACGTGTTGATGCGCAAATGATGCACGTTTTCTAAATTTGAAATCCTGTGAGGAAATAATTCATATAGACGTGGGTGTGAAATCATTTTTACCCATCGGAAACCTTTAGTCTCGGATAAAATGTGTTGTAGACGTCTCTTACATATTTTTTTTTTCCAGACCCGTCCGACCTATAGTCACCGGTAGGCACCGCAGCCATCAGGCTTATTGTGCCACATCTGTTGTTCAAGTCACCCACTCTAGCACGGTAGTCCCCTCCACTAACCTGTACAGGTCCCTAACCGAGTGGGTAAGGTATATCTCTGGGTCTCCTTTCGTTATCCCAAACAGATTCTGCCTTCTGCGATCTAGTGCCTCGCAGTCGCGCAGTATGTGATCGGCTGTCTCCGGTTCTATCCCACAAAGTCTACACTTTGTGTCCCCGTCAAACACTCCGATTCTGTGTAGGTGTTCTTTCACCGCAGCATGTCCGGTCATTAGTCCCGTTACGATGCAGAGCTGTTTCCTACTAAGATCTAGTAGTTCTCTAGCTCTTTTCCTGCATGGGTTCCCTATAAAGGTTTTGCCATGTACTATACCGGATGAGGCTCCCCAGTATTCCTGCTGTTTCGTACGAACCCAGTCCCCTATATGTCTCCGGGCCGTATGCCTTGTGACTCCGAAGAAAGGTTCTGGGCCGTACATTTCCATCTCTGACCCTCTCTTCGCGAGTTCGTCAGCCCTTGCGTTGCCCTCAATCCCCTGCTGGCCCGGTATCAAAGTCAACCAAACCTTGTTCCGGTTCGACAGTTTCACCAGTTCGTCGAGGCATTCCATCACCAGCCTGGACGACACCTTCCGGCTTAATAACGCCTTCAATGCCGCTTGGCTATCAGACATGATGTGAATTCGTCTGTTGGTCACTGCTTTCACATTCACTGTGTGTGCGCATTGCAGAATAGCATATACTTCCGCCTGAAATACCGAAGCATACTCCCCCAGTGCGTAACTGTGGCCCTCATTCTGAGAGCATATCCCTGCACCGGTACCATTAGCCGTCTTAGATCCGTCTGTGTACCAGACTAAGTCTTGCTCATATTGTTACATTCAAATAAACTGTTGAAAAACTTTAAAAGCTTGCTTGTTCTTCAAAGACATTTCTGGCTTTGTACTATATCTGTTTAGCTGTATGCAATTACCAAGTGTTTATATGGTTAACACAAAATTACCTCAATCTAAAAAATATTACTGCTGATGATGAAAATGTAATGATTTGCAAAAGATAATTTATGTAGTACTAAATAATTCGTACAAATGTAACTGTAATTAAAAACATGACAGTTAAAAACTATTTGAGTTTATATTGCAAATTCATTATTTGCTATTTTAGAATGGAATGACATTGGACTGCACTGTAACAGAATTCTATACTTCACAATTATATATTAAGCCATTTGTGCTAAATGTGACGAATGAAAAGTATTAGCAACACATTTGAGTATGCAGGTATTTCTATGTTATAAACGATTCATTTCAGCCCTATTAAATGTGCAAGATTCTAGAAATTTTAAAAGCTTTTCGCGATAATGTGGGAGAAAATGATTTTTTTATTATATCGTTTCCGAAAATTGTTCGTTGAGTAACCTTACCTCAATGGACTAAACTATTTTTTTAAATAAAAACTTCAACTAGCTTATGTAGTGATTGTTATTGTTTTTAGGTAGATATTTTTATTGTACTTAAACTTTATTATGTAAAGCAATTATTCGTTTACTTTATGGTAAAACTTTATGTGCGGTACCACTCATCAAGATTTGTAATATTATTAGCTATGATTGCTGTCTGCGTCAGGCAGCTGACTTAAACATACTGAACAATTTTAAAATGATCGTAAATAAATACGATATAAAGTTAAAAGCTTGAGTAATATGGATAGGTATTTAAAAATAGTCGCTTTTAGCGAAGGTGCTGACAAACATATGTAAAGCTGCTATTCATAGGTTTATCTAACATTATCTGCATGATATGTGTATTCCATCCCATACTATGTATGTCTGTACATATGTATATTTGTAGATCTGCACATGTTGTAAAGACTGACACGTTTGCTAACTGATTTAATAAACCATAACGAAATTTGTAAGATATCATGCAATATAATAAGTACTTAATCATAATTTCTTAGTAAAATACATGTTGGTATATAACATATTACTGCAATGATCTGAAATTCAAAAAATAAAAAAATTAAATGTTTGAATTAGGTTCACAACTTTACTTACATATTAGCTCATGTTAGCTCAATTCAAGAGAAAATCAAATGCTATCTAATTAATAAAAACAAATAAAATAAATTTGAAACTTAAGCATGTTTCATAAATTTATCTTTATCATTTTAAACAGGAAATTATATGTTTTTAAATATTCCAATGTTATTCATTCTATTTATAAGATCACCTGGTATATTACACTTAACGATTAACTATGAGTGTCTTCTTTTCAACACGGGGTAAGTGTAGCTATGTAGAAGATATTAGATGTTTAGAGTTAGAGTTTCCGTGGATAATTCTAGATTGTAATAAGCGTATTGTTTATAAATATGACAAGATGCACTTATATTCTGTAAACTTACGTGTCATCAAGCTATAAAATACCTATAAATGCTATACAATTTTAGGCATGTGTTTCGATGCAATAAACGCTGTTATGATTGTTGCTGTTGTACTCTATTTTCTTATTAATAGACGTATGCGTTTCTAGAAAAAATACCTTCAGATTTACAAGTACAGTGACTGATAATATAATTGTCGCCATCTACAAACACGATTGAGTTGAATCATACGAGGTTAGCACAAACCTCAACAAAACATTGCCAGCACAATATTGGTTCCCACTTACAATTAAATATTTGAGAAACCAAAAAAGCACAAAACAAAGTCTTTGCATTACAAACCTGCACAAAACTTTGGCATGGTTAAATTTAAAAAGTTTTGAAATGCCAGAGCCAACTTCACGGACCTAATATTACTATATCTCCGATTACAACCTTTTGAGTAAGGTTTAATTTTAAAAGTTTGAAGCCATACAAGCGATAGTAGTGTAACATTATCTCATTTTCGTTAAAATCTTCAATACTTACCATTTTTATGATTTGGCATTTGTTGGAATTATTTTAGTAACTTTAGCTATTGAAACCGTAAAAAATGCATGTTTTGTACTGGAATGGCTTTCAGGACTGTTTTAATAGTGAGAAAAGCTGTCGACGTTATATAATAGTATATTATGACACTAGTGCATGATCAAGCTTTTAAAGCACGAGTAACGAGTTTAAAGCCACGACGCGAAGCGGAGTGGCTTTAACGTTACGAGTGCTTTAAAAGCTAATTATGCACGAGTGTCATACGATATTTTTTAGTATAAATGCAACAATAATTTTAATTATAGAAGAAATCAAATCAATAATTTCAATACATGACATGTACCTATATGTCATTTGACATTTCCTGACATTTCACTGGACTATTAAACGCTTGGGATTGGCTGTTACCAAGCAACCTTTATACGCACGCCGTGCGAAAAAAGCCCGATTATGCACGCTTGTGAGTGTGTTTTAATTGGTTTATGATGCATGCATACTAAAAAATAATTATATTATACTGTGACATTTGTTGTCACTATTTTAACAAATACAACTGTCAAAACTTCTAACACAATTGTTTTTATAGTTTTACAACTGTTTTAAATACTACAACTCAATTAACGGTAAAACGCAACTGTTTTTGAAATTTAACAGATATTGTAGTGGGTACTAGTTGCAGCGGTTTCTTAAGCAATATTACCTAGGTAACTAATGCTGCAACTCAAATGTGTTCAATGACGTTGTTACAGCATTTATAATGCTGAGCTGTTAATCACTTTGCTCTTAATGGCGAATCGTAGATCGATCGAGATACAACTCTCACACAAAAGTGTCACCATCCCCACGGAGAATTGAATCTGAGACTTCAGCAATCTGTCACATCACTGGGTAGCCGCCTAATCACTGAGCTTATCGACCTGACCCCGACAGTAATAATTGTAGAAGTTGAAAAAAATGGTTGTCTTATATCTATTTTATGTTATAATTGTCATGTGTAACAGAATTTTTTGATAGCTGTAAACAATATAACACTTTTAAATGTGGAAATCTTGGAAATAATTGTTTCTATAATTTCAAAAATAATATCAAAAATAATTGGTGTATGCATTTAGAGTTCTTTGTTGTCCTAATCGCAGAAAACAACTGTCTTGTCATATGCTAGAAGTATTTTAATAGTTGCGGATGTTAAAATAGAAAAAAATTGTGCCTACAGTATAATAGAATTAATTTTCAGAAAAAAAATTAATCTAGTCCCTATGTATATAGAAAGAAAAGTGTTCAGGTCCAACAAACGGTATAGTGGTACTCCTATTAACTCGAAAGTAAAATATCCATGTGGGTTCTTAAATTCTAACTGCACATATGAATCATACTTGAAATACGTGACGAAACCTCAAGGCTTTCTGAGCCTGTAGAGGAATGCTAAAATGCATGTGGTATCTGACGCCTTTAATAGTGTACTGGCTGTCAGATTATAGTACCTAGAATAATCTATGATACACTAGTTTGATGGCGTAAAGCTAATTATTAGTAAGATCCAAGGTTTTCTCGCTGCAATTGGTGTTGTGGTCAGAAGCAAAGGATGCAAACGCATAAAAAAGAAAATATTATGGCTGCAAGGACTTAATGCGTATAAGATCTGACATGGCTTTAGTTTACTTGGGAAATACGATGTAATTATTGCCATCAGTGAGATAGCAAAAGCGAAAGTTCGCGAATTGAGACAAGGAATCTCTTGTGGATTTGCAAATGCCTCAAATTCTTTTTAATAGTTAAGTTGTTTTGCCAATGGAGTATTGCACCGTTCATTTAAGATGGGTATTCAAGCCACTCGGAAATAAAGAAAACGACATAGTTGACTCTTTAGCAAAAATGCTAGCGAATCATTTTTCACGGTTCCTGAACCAACTTGGGAGAGTCTTTATGGCAGTATCAAAACTGACCCACATCTCTCCTACAGAAATGGGTTTACTGGCATCAGATACTATAAAATCCTCGGCATTCATTCAAGTGAAAACAAACTCTGCAAGAGAATCTTTATGAGTAGGGGCAAGCCAAGATTGCTTAGGATCCTCACTCACGGCACGGGTTTAGTAAATTCTCGCCTATCTAGAAACTGTTAGCGTACTCCTGTTTTTGCTCATCTCCTTGCCGATTGTCTAATAGCGAACAAGGAAAAATTACTTAGATGAACCTAAGCTAAGAAAATTAGTTCTTGATTAGGGTTTGAACTTATCATATGGGGACACAACTGGTAACGAGTGTTGCTTGTGAATAAGAATTACTCAGAAGCAAAATTGTTGTTGTTCGGTGATGCGTTGTTCAACTAAAACAGTCTTGTCGTCTGAACATATCTATTAAATAATGTACCAGTCGTAAAAAGCTGGAAAATCATGAAGGATAAATCAAGTTACGTATATATAAATTCATTTGTTTGCAATATTGTGCGTAACAAAGAAATATTACATATTGTAATTATAATTTACATAAAGTTTTTTGTTTATTTTTAACGAAATTTAGCGTGCGAGAATGAACCTGAAAAGTGTCTACAAATGTAAACTGATCCTCGAACTAAATATTTCTTGCTGGGTACGACCATACCAACCAATATTAGATAAAACGAAGATGTGACGACGTGATCCTAATACCCTTCGATCTTCCCACGTAGAAAAGGAGAGATGGAGACATCAGACCAGTGTTTATGGAAGGAAATTGATGCACTTCACATTAAGTGGAAAACGCTTTCTATAATAATCCCACTAAATTTATCCTTAGCAGCGAATTTCACGAGGAGTTAATTTAAATTTTGTTTACACGAATCGCGATGAATTTTAAACGATGGCTGTTTATTTCACCATTATTTTAATTAATTTTCTAAGTGGATTATTTACTTGATGTGTTTTCTTCGCGAGTCGTATAAAATAAATATTTTCGTTTTCAGTTTATGTTCTCCATTTAATGTTTGTGGGCCAATGAAATTTCTAAAGTGTACTTAAATGTAAAGTTTATATCGATGAAAGGTTTTATGGTGAAGTATTTTCGAAATTCTATTTTATTAAATTGAACTTCTTATTTCGTTTTTTTTTTTTTTAATTAATGCATATTTGTATTTGCTTTCATGATGGAGTTATTTCGGAGATAATGAATCATTCTCTGAAATAAAAGCTCTTGCTGAGTTTTATTAATTTATTTTAAGATGTAGGTATTGGAAGCATTTTAAACTATTTTAAAAGCTGTGTTTGAAATTTTGTGAACAATTCATGTTATACAGTGATCTAAATGTCATCGTTAGAGAACAGCTTTTTTCTGTTCAAGGTATTTTTTGCCTGTAAGAATTAGTTTCTTATTATAATTGCAGGTTTTGGTTTCAAGAAATCGTCGTTGGACTTAAGAAGCTCAGAATCATCGTCAATATTACATGTTTTCTAAAACCGTGCTTTTCTCAGGAAACATATTTATGTTTCT
This sequence comes from Holotrichia oblita, assembly GCA_023690525.1. NCBI lineage: Eukaryota > Metazoa > Arthropoda > Insecta > Coleoptera > Scarabaeidae > Holotrichia > Holotrichia oblita. Next base: position 65,157,631 of record CM043019.1, read on the forward strand.
TTAGTTTGGGCCTGCTACTAAACCTGCTAGCAATGAAGATATAGATTATTTCCTTAGAGTATCCAAACGAATAGCAATTGTGATTGTCGGATTTTCTGTCTGCATCAATATCATCAACTCTATTTATTAGATAACTTACTCATTGAAGTAAAAGTGAGTTTTGTCCGTCAAAAGATGTTTTGAAAATTTACTTTAAAATATCGTTTTAGCAAATAAGTTCCTTTCAACTAAATCATTAAGTTTCATTTTTCTTAATAGCATAATCTTGAATAGATGCAGTTAAATCTCCAATTCCAAAATTTGTCTTCAGGTATTATATTCTGGTTGTTCTTTCACGTTTATGGTAGAACTATTCTACAATTCTAATTTCTTGACATATAACTTATTATGTAGCTGGATACAGCTGGTGTACTATCATATAAGAATTGTTGCTTTTGTAAAAGTGTAAAATTCCTATAATGAGAGAAGTCTTTGTGTATTGGCAAAACGTTTTCAGCATTTTTACGTTAAACAGAACCGAAATTTGTTTAGGAAATATATTACACTGACTGTGTGGTTTTAGATATGTGCTCTCCGATTTCTCAGACTGCTTTTGGACCAAACAATGATATTGTTTATTTCTTATTTAAGCTGTACTAATGTTTATTGAAAGCTAGAAAAAAAAATACTGTCTGTTATATTAGAATGCGTAGAAATTAAAGTTAAACATTTTATGTGTTAGAGTCACAATTAGTAACAGTATTAGAACCAAGTTTAAACAACAACCAATAAATATGTCCAGTCAAGCAGCAGTTCAATCCAAACATTTAATAAAAAAATATCTATAATAATCACATTGTTTTTCTTGTTTTTTTTTTACGGTCAGTGTAACTGCAGTGGCCTTCCAAGTTGTATTGCTTATCGAGACTACCTTTTGCAGTTCTTCCTGTATAAATTGTGTGTGTAAATGTGTGTTCCATGGCTTTGTTACAACATTACTTCACCATAAGTATATAATGTAGTGCTGTTAATTGTGTTCCAACAGCTCCATATAGCTCCATATAGCTCCACCGGAGCACCAATCTTATGAAACGTTGCTGCAAGCCTCACAGACAAAATTTGTTTATAATTATCGCATTATTATTAAGACAAGTGATCTTAAGATCGCTTTACTCTTAAAGTATTTATTCACTAAATTCCAGGAATACGTTATGTACGGATCGTAAACAACGTCGATTTGAAGACGATTGTAATACGATCTGGATTCTACAGTTTCACACAAAAAATATAAAGCAGTGCTACTTTTAACACCGCCTGCACGAAAGTCTTAGAGATGAGAGTTAAAATAAGAGCTCAATTTTTGTAATGCCTCCTGTTTTGATCGCATTGTTCCAATCAGTGCTCTTAATAGTGATATGCTTGTTCATTTTGTGTGTGTTTGAGTTTAAAACAATCTGCTTTTTCTAATGATCATTTGGCCACCCTGATTAGGTACCTATGCAGTTACCTACTATTATAAAATAGATACAATGTTTATGAATTTTGTTCCATACTTCAGCAGACCTGTATACTGTACTATAATAAACATGATTGATTGCAGAGATCGCATTTGAATATGCCAACTTCAATTGCATTTGAAACAAGGTAATTCAGTTTTTGGTAGACATTTTATGTACAATTTAATAATTTTTTGTTAGTCTATTCATACATCATTTATTATGTTGTTATAAAGACTTTAGAGCAAATTTTGGAATCAACAACTTTGTTTATTTAACACAATAACTATTAGAAATAAATAAATTAAAAATTACTTATGTTACTAATTCAATAAAGTCGAAATATTATAATATGATTTATAGTTGTATATGCTAGTAAAACACATTATTGTATAAATGTATATTTAGCGTGAAAGTCCCTCCGGTCAGATTAAACAGGTATTAATTAAAGAGTGTTGCTCGTGGCCAATAGTTTAGCGAAGAGGGTGGATTGTAAAATAGGGAGCATTTATGGTAATCCGCGTCCATTTTGAGTCCCACCGCGTAGCTATCGATTGTTGGGGGTTGCTAAGAGACGAACAGTTGCTAGGATACAACATCCCTGTATGCAGATGTCGATTAATAGGGGATCTAACCCTCTCCTTTTTCGATTAATTGGTTTAGAAGTTTTGTCGTATTAAACGCAAAATCAAACAGTAATAGAGACATCGAAAAATAATTATCTGTTTACGCCGATCGTTTTTAAGAATTTTATATCTACTTAATCTTCTTTTTAAGATACATTGATATATGATAGGTGATGGTATAAAAACACAAAGTTTAAGATTATTCGCTCATGGTTAGTTATAATGAGGAGCCGCAGCGTTTGTTTTTATAGACAATTTCTAAAATCCACATTGTCTATGTTGGTTTTGTAGATAGGACATTCAATTTGTTTTTATAGATTTTTTAGGTATTAGGACAAAAAAATTTAATTGATAAAATAAAAAAGATCATTTTGTTAAATTACTGCAAGAAGATCTACTTCATATTTGTCTACTAGGTGGGAAGCAGTTTTGATCCAAGTTCATACATCTTATTAAGCAGTAATAGATGATTCTTTTGGTCTGGTATCCTAGATCTGAAAATTCTGTTTATATAGAATTTTGTTGCGAATTTTTTTATTACTTTTTCAAGTGCGCAAATAATAATTAGAAATTGAATTTCCACATTAGTTCTTTCCATTTTGGATTTAAACATATTATTATAATATTATGTAATACAGAGATATGTAGAATATTTCATACTTTGGTTCACTGGTTATATTTACATTTTATTTTATTTTATATTTAGGTTCGATCTACTAAACAAATATTCTGGTGAAATAATCAATTTTCTTTGCAAAACAAAACGGACGAAGCAACACAATAGTGGATAATTGTCAGTTTACTTAACTAAACGAACGGTACAGTAGTTAATGCCTAACATAAACTATATAGATAATGAAGTGCATTATACGGCTGACAACTTTATAAATTGGGGGTTATACGGTTCACTATATAATATGATTAGGGGTGGTTTTCGGAAGAGGGATGTTGATGATCCGTGTCGAAACGACACCCGATAATGGAAGATATCGTGTAAAGATTAACTTAACGGTAATTCCTATTTGGTTTACTACACATATCCTGAGGGATTCTCCCTCTCATGCAATCATCTGTAAAAGGCTAAATCGTTTGCTTAGGAGCTGAAATAATTTGTCTGAATATATTCGTCGCATACTGTGTTGTAGCTATTGCAAACACTATATGAAAAAGATGTTTTACAATCGAGGAGCCATTACCTTAAAAAAATATTTTCTAATATAATTACCAAGGCCTTCTATAGTTGAAATTACATATACATATACATATATACATTTAATTAAATCTAAGTGTGTGAAATTAAATGTTTTAATTAATTTTTTTCTGACGCGGAAATATATACAGGGTGCCCACTTAGTACGCGGAAGTCCAATATCTTGGTTGATACGAGAGATAATTGAAACTTTTTTAGTCCACGCATCTAGTTTTTCCAATGTCTACAAACCTAAAATAATGCTGATTATATAGGGTATTCCATTTCCTCTGCACAGTCAGCAACTTTTTTTAAATACAAACCTATATTTTTTTTATAATTTATTTTGAATCTACATGAAGAATAAAAGAGACTTTATGTATGGTACTCATGTGAAACAACTGACGGCCTTTGAGGTATTTGGCTTACTATGTTTTTCTATGTTTTGTCAATTACAATATCGCAAATTTTGTGGTTACGCTAATTAACAGAAAAGCTATTTTTAGACCAAATGTTAGGCTATAATGGTTCTTCAAAACACCATGTCAGAAACTGACCTACCGTATAAGGGGTGCCCAGAAAATGTCAAATTTGACAAAGTAAAATATGAAAAATATTCGTTAATTCAAATGGAACAGCCTGTATATTAATGATCAGTAAAACGCAGAATAAAATATTCTACTACTTTGCTATAGCATTTCCTATACCTTAGTTTAACATTTTAGGTAAAAAACGCAGTACTACAGTAAAAAGTGAGTAAATTTATGTACTTCAAATTTACAAAATTTTTTTCAAAATTAAAAATGCAATTAAAAAATTGTTCAAGTGTTCCCTTTTGCACAAAATAATCCAACAAGTTGTTAATAAGTTTTATTATCATTAGGTTCTTATGTATAATAGTATCTTTATCCATTTTGCAGTAGTTCTTTTATTGATGTAGACTTGTTTCTACAGACACTGAAACATCTTTGCATTGCTATTTGTTGTGAAATTGTATTCAACGCGAATACTTCTGTAGGCCATTCAGGTAATTATTATAAATTTAGTAAAAACCCAAACAAATTAAAGAGATTGTTTGGAATATCCAACGATGTTTTCTCATCATAACATAATCCTATTTTGGAATTTTCTTGTCACATTTTTCACATTTGCTATGTTGCGATAATCATCTATGTACTTGTATATTTGGCATTTTTATGTTGCCTAATCTGAAATAATAATTTAATTATTGTGAAGAGTGAATATCAAATTACTGAACAAGATTGATGAACAAGATAATGTGAAATGCAAAGGAGCATCATCATGCTGAAACTAGTGTCGATTATTAATATCTGGGGGATTGTTTATTAGCACCATATGTAACTAATTTTGCCAAAAAATTCAATTTTTTTAGTAAAATTGCATTTGTTGAAAAAAGAACGATGTCCAACATTCGTTTCTTCAAACAATCTTTTTAATTTTTTTGGGTTTTTAAACAAGTACTGCAAAATGGATAAAGATATTATGCATAAGAACCTAATGATAATAAAACTTATTGTAAACTTGTTGGATTGTTTTGTGCACAGGGAACACTTGAACAATTTTTTTAATTGTATTTTTAATTTTTTTTTTTAATGGAGTAAATTTGAAGTAATGCATAAATTTACTCACTTTTTACTGCAATACTGCGTTTTAACCTTAAATGTTGAACTTAGGTATAGGAAATGCTATAGCAAAGTTGTAGAATATTTTATTCTGCGCTTTACTGATCAATAATATACAGGCTGTTCCATTTGAATTAACGAATATTTTTCATATTTTGCTTTGTCAAATTTGACAACATTTTCTGGGCACCCCTTATACGGTAGGTCAGTTTCTGACATGGTGTTTTTAAGAGCCATTATAGCCTAACATTTGGTCTATATAGCTTTTCTGTTAATTAGCGTAACCGCAAAATTTGCGATATTGTAATTGACAAAACATAGAAAAACATAATAAGCCAAGTTGCTGTCTGTGCAGAGCAAATGGAACATTCTGTATAATCGGCATTATTTTAGGTTTATAGATCTTGAAAAATCCAGACGCGTGGAATAAAAAAGTTTCAATTATCTCTCCTATCAACCAAGATATTGGACTTCCGTGTACTAGGTGGGCACCCTGTATATACATATATGTAATTCATAAATCTAAAAATTTTGCATAAAAGCTTCGCGTCTTGATGTCATTTAGTACAAAAATAGTTCCAGTTTGATAATTCGTTATTAAGGAATTAATATATGTATTTTTTGACCTTTATGTACTTATCTTTTATTTCCTGATTTATTTCCACTTAGAGGTCAATAAAACAATAAATAATTAAATACCAATTTATTCCATAACATATAATAATATGTTTTCGTTAAATAACTTCTTCGGTGGAAGAAATTGACATTTAATATGTGTCAAATTACTAATAATATAAATATAAATTGCCATGCCTATCAACAAAATTAATTAAAACAAAGAATTCATTGATATATCGAATTTTAATTATATTCACAAGTAATAATGAAGGAATAATAATTTAATACAACATTAGAAATTGAAATGATTTGAATTATTCGTATATCAATCTATTTTTTGTCAAGCTCTAACAATTCTGTTCAAGGACTAGGGAAAAACATGGCAAAAAAACCTAGTCAAGAGCTTAAAATTAATAAAATTCATGCGTGAATTAAATTATTGTAAATAACGCTTAAATTATCAATATCCGTTCTAAAATTTACCGCGTTTTCATCTTTCTTAATGTATATCATTTCGTAAATTAATCTTTTTTTATAATTATTTTCCTTTTTTAAAATTTTAGTGTTTTGAAAATCAAAATTATGTCGTCTATCTTTAGAGTGCTTAGATAAAGCAGTTTCAGCGGTGACGTTATGTGTAACAGTGTATTGATGGTTATAAATTCGTTTCTTTAAATATTGTTTGGTTTGTCCGATATAACATTTATTACAATCTTTGCAATCTAATTTATAAACGACATTACTTTGATTATCATGTTTAATGGGTGTTTTTAAATTTGTGAATAAATGTCTATTGTTGGTAGGTATGAAAGTTATGTGAATGTCTGATTTTTTTAATTCGTGTTTTATTGTGTCGCTTAAATTGTTTAATTTTAAGCTCTTGACTAGGTTTTTTTGCCATGTTTTTCCCTAGTCCTTGAACAGAATTGTTAGAGCTTGACAAAAAATAGATTGATATACGAATAATTCAAATCATTTCAATTTCTAATGTTGTATTAAATTATTATTCCTTCATTATTACTTGTGAATATAATTAAAATTCGATATATCAATGAATTCTTTGTTTTAATTAATTTTGTTGATAGGCATGGCAATTTATATTTATTTTATTAGTAATTTGACACATATTAAATGTCAATTTCTTCCACCGAAGAAGTTATTTAACGAAAACATATTATTATATGTTATGGAATAAATTGGTATTTAATTATTTATTGTTTTATTGACCTCTAAGTGGAAATAAATCAGGAAATAAAAGGTTATTAAGGAACAATAGGATATCTTATAAATAGGAGGTTGGCATGTGCAGGTATAAATTTATTACCTGAATTGTAACAATACCAAATATAAAAATAAGTATAGAAAGTAGCAAAGCGTAATATTAACTATTTGCAATAAGCAGAGCGTGACTTGATACTTGATATAAAATGTAAGAGGTTTTGACTTGCATCTAAAACATCTCCCTTGTTTGTTATTGCGTTTGATGTTATTTTCAATCATATCTGCGGTCAAAAAAGTTTGATGCTAACGATGCAATTACTCGCTTCATAGTTGGTCTGCCTCACTTAGAGTGTACGTCTTCACAACCCGTGGTTTAGATATATTTTTACCTTTTTGGCGTTTCGTTTCAATCGGAATGCTTGAGACAAAGGCCCGATGCTGTCATGACTTGTTGGGATGGCGATATATTTATTGTCATTCTCTTTTAAGAAGAATCATTCATATTAAATCTGTGATCAAAAGTTCCTTAAGACTGAAGTTTTTGAAATATTTTAGTGGACATTTTTCTTGCAACATGCTAGTGACTTTAAACTTTAAAATCTTCTTTCTTGGCTACGTTTGTAGATGTTTCAATACCACAGTATAAATCAAATTAAGTAGTATAGAAATAACAACTATTAAACTATTAATTCTCAAGAGTTAGATGCCAAAGCGAATCAGTTTCTCGCGTATGAATTGCATCAACGCAGGTATATCAAAATATTTGTAAATAAATAAATAAATGATCAGTGCATCAATCTACAAATCTTTGATAAAGTTACCGAACTGTTGAAACGTTTCAATGATCATAGTGAGCAACAGTAGACATTTCAAGTGCATATCATTTTTTTATTTCTGTTTTGTAGTAGGTAAATCGGTTTCGTTGAAATATGTATGTAGTGTTTTATCTTGATGTATCGATTCTTATACACACCGTTCTTCGCAATATCTGCCCGTTCCGATCAGAAATGTTTTCTCAAAAACACTTTGCAATAACCTGAATAGTAAAATACTTATGAAAGCTTTTAGATCATCTGGCGAAATAGTAAAGTTTGTGTCATTGTTTTTAGTAACAATTCCGTACAACTTGAAAGACGGCAGAAAGACGAAAAACTGCTACTTCACACAAACGTTTAAAAATAAAAATCACATGCAACACATTGAATATTTTATTCAAACATATGTGAATAAGTTTCTAAATCATGTACTATACGCTAGTGTTAAAATGAATGCTAAGGGCATTTACATATATTCAAATGTAGAAACAATATATAGGTTCCAAGATTGACTCTTGTGAAATACCACCTCCAATATTAATTACAGTAGGAGATGATACTTCACTGTTATTACAAATTGTGATGACGTGTTTTTGGCCTTTCAGATAAGACTCAAACTAATCTATGGTAGTCTTTTTATACAACACAAAGACAACTTTTGACGTAATAAGTCATAATCAACGAAATTGAATGCCTGACTTAGGTCCAGAAATCACTTGACCTCGATCAGGTAGTCTATAGACACGATTTAATAATTTAAGAATAGCTTGTTCAGTCGAGCTTGAAGCAATGAACTTAAACAGTGTAAACGATAATATTTTGTGCTTATATTCTATAAATTTAAAGTTTCAAGTGATTTGGCAGGACAAGATGATATAGTTATTTGTAGATCTATAATTTCTCGTGGCATGTCTATTGTCTTTTTTATATATTGATATCACTGGCTGTTTTTAGAATTTGCAGACAAGCACCCGCTCTTAAAGCGTGATTAAAAGTAATAGAAGCAATAAAATAATATATGCAACATGTCTGAAGACAGAACATGTTGGTTAGCGAGGCAAAGCAACATATTTTTGGGCACTGCCAAAAAATCATTGAATCTCTAATGCAAATTATTAGAATTATCAGAAAGTAGTTAGCAGAAATGCTTTCTAAAATAATTAGATAAACTATCAGAGTCTTCGACTAGTTCATTGTTATTGTCTCTTATAACCTATTTGTAAATTCTTCTATATACTATTGACATTTTCGTCATTAAATATGCTTTTAGTTTTTGCAACAGATGTCACTCTATATACGCCATGCTTTAATTTAATACAGTAAGCACAAGAATAAAGTAACATTTCTTTAGCAATTTGTTTTAATGATGTATGTGGTTTAGATGTAAAGTTAGTAATTGTAAATCGAAAACATATAAAAATAGATCATATAGTTATGTTGCTATCTGAAAACTGATTTTTTTAACTCTAAAACAATTAACATATCTTAATTATCTTAATGTACTGAAGCTACTTTCTGCTCGTCATTATATTATCCCTTTTAATAATTATTTATCTTATTGACGGTATATATCTACTTACATCCATTTAATACAATTACATGTGCTTTAAAACGTCAATTCCAAAACCAATCACACATCTTACAATTGTTCATTACACGTAATACTATCGAATTAAAAAATAAAGAATTCAATTAAGGTACGCACATAATTTTCAATCCTTTAGAATTATGGTTGAACTAAAAAGTAACAAAAATCTAACATATGACCATTAGCCGGCTAATTAGTGTCAGAACAGCGTCTCAGATGATTTCTTCGTTGTGAAACAAACGAGTTACAATGACAAAACAAAAGATGTACGAACAAAACTCGATCCGCTGCCGCTTTGTTTTGATTGATACAAAACAGACGACAGCATAAAAAAAGTGAACGTCGCTTTCAGAAACAAACGAATGCCGCAAGAATGTAAAACTTTGTTTTCCGTTTTTTTACCGACATGATTTCGTTATAACGTTTTTTCCTTTTATTTTCACTATTGTATTCAGCTTGTTTTTAAGAATTATAAATGCCACGGTATTAGGATTCCAGTGTTATGTTGCATTTTTTCGCCGTGATTTTTAAGGAATTTCGATCAGATGCTGATAAGGTAATTTGGATTTTTGAAGCCATTTAGTTTAATTAGGTGGCATTTTCTAAATTTCTTTCTTGGTTTTCTATCGTATAGTTAATGTAATGTATCCGGAATAGGTAGTCTGAAATAACGGAATAAATGTATAAAATAAAATTTCTTCATTTGGGTAGACATTTTCAAATAACGATCAAAGCTAGAGCACGATTTAAATCTTATGCCTATAGGTGTTCTTGATATATTAAAATAGTATTATTAAATAATGTTAGTTCTTCGGCAAATCACTTATGACTCTTTTGTAAACATGAATTAAATTTAAAAATTTAATCAAATATTTTTCTAAGAATATGACAAGAAAAATATTAGTTTCAGTATTGTAATATTAAAATTTAGTTAATATTTATTGTTTATTTTATTTATTCATGTAGGGACAGCAATACTCAAAAAATTATCCACTGATTACAAATTCTCTTATTGACATTCTAAGTTGAAAGGTTTAGAGCTGTAGTGGTACTTTTGATAAGCAGTACATCGTTGCAGCTGGATTCACCACAAAAATGTACAATCATATTCATTATTTGAGCTTGATAGTCGCAGAGATAGCAGCGATTTGTTATACATATGTAGGACAGTACAATCTTAAGGTAGAAAGTCTGGCGCCCTGCCAATAAAGCTTCTCATAAAATGTCTAGTCCAGACAAAATAATTTCTTAATACCTAGCAGTTCTGCTAGACTTGCTCAAAAGAAAATGATTTTATTTTGTATTTACATAAACTTCATGTATTCCTAAAAGGTGAGGCCATGAGAAATTCATTTGCATTTGTTTGTAAATATTTTACTTATAAACTAATATCAATTGTTGAAATTTGAGATAAGATCTATAACAAGTTATTTTACATTGACGTATACAATAGTTCCTTCTTGTTCGGTTTTTAATTGCACAAATCGACAACCGGAGGAATAATTAGATTTTTTCGTAACTTATCAAAAGTATTTATTTGTATAAAAATGATTTTGACTAACGAGCGAATTTTATTTTTTAATCGATAACTCTCATTTATTTGTTTTAGGTTACCTATGCTTTTGTATAGATCATTTCCGAATTACGTCACAAACAACAAATGGAGGGGATAGTACATACACTTTGGCACCATTTGACATTTTATATGTTTTGAGCGGCATTTGTTGTAAAATATTTGCATTTGTTTTCAACTAGTTACTTTAAAAAAATATGGACTTTTTTCTATAGCATAAACAGAAAGCACATGTACATGATGAAATTAAATTTGTATACTCCTTAATAGCTACATGTGTTTTGAAATGATCTTTATGTACCATATATTTAATATATTTATTAATAATAAATTACTTATGCATTGATTATGGTATGTGAGTTGCTTAGAACACTCCAGTATAAGAATATTATGTGGTCGAATGATTGACTACATAAATTGTGTCACTTTTATATCTTACTTTTACCTTTGTGTTTGATATTTTGTAAGTGCAGCTACAACTGTTCCTTCAGCTGTAGTGCTTGTCAGGACTACCACAACAGCTCTTGCTGTGTAAATGCGTTTTCATGACTTTGTTACAACATTGACTTGTCATATACCTAAGTCCTTTTAGGAAGTTTGGGAAAATTGATGAGATAGGAATTGATGTCTTTGATACTATCATAAGGTTTTATTTATTTTTAGATGTATTAGGTTTGATAATTATAAATAACGAAGGTTTACGTGCTGTATTCACAGTTGTCAAAATGCTGGAAATACAGCCGGACAAATTGCTTGAAAGCCCTTATTAGTTTTCAAGCTGCTAAAGATGTGGCTCATAGGTTTACACAACCATTTTCTGGCACAGGATGAAACATTACAGCATATAATTGGAAATAAAATAATAAACTTCGAAATTAACCACTGCAAACAAATAAGTTTCAAAAAGGATCTGATTTAGTTAGAAGGATGAAATAACCATCTAATTGTATGTGCTAAAAAATGTAATAATTTTTACTATTCATCCTAACAGCAAAGATGATTCTGCTGCTGCAAATGATAAGATTCAAGAACCCTCTCCCTTTATCGGGCAATATACCGTTTGCTCAAAGAGTTTTATTTGAAATTGATTTTTGAAAATAATGGGATAGTGTGGTCTCTACGTAATTATATACCTAAACTATATACTTACTTGAAGGTTAACAGTAAAATATTTTATTGTTATGATATAATACAGAATATAAAAAGTAGAGAAATATTGGTTCTCTTTAAAATTACATTTCTATAAACATCAAACAAATGTTTAAGACTTAGCACCTGTGACTCTAAAACACAAATGTTTAATAGCACGTGTTATTTTCTCTGTTAGTTAGCAGTGACTTAAAAGGATTATGCGTGTAACTGGTTCTTCTGGAGGCATCGCTATTCGTTTTTCTTGAGGGGATTTGTGAGATTATGCTGTTAATCAAAATAACCAATTTTGTTGGTGTTTTAAAAAATCAGTTACGATTCTATCTAATAAGATTAGTGGTTCATGTAAATTTGTTATATTGCCCTGAATTCAATGAGATCTGTTTTCCTCTCCCTATGCCAGTCCATTTCATGTTAAATCGACTTGAAAAATAACTTCTTGTATCCAGATTTTCATCCAGAAGAAATTGGAGCTTAAAGCACAGTGCATGTCAAACCTAGAATTCTCGAAACATAATAGGAGGTCACTGGTTACTTGTTCTATCGTAGGGTTTGTTTGTTTATAAAAACACTTTCTGTCATCTTCTAATATTAGAGTCGGGTCTCTGAATCTAGTATGGCACGTATGGTTCGACCATTTACTCATAAACCACGTCTTTGGTCAAAGTTTTCGAGTTCGTTTGCATAACAAATTGCATGTAACGGCAGGGTGTTTTCCACATACAACTCAACTTCAACAATTTCAAACAATTATAACTCACTTATTTCAAATACAACACCCTGTATATTATATCAGATTTCAATTCCTATCTTGATTCTCATTTAATTGATACTAGCATTCCCTATACCTAAATCTAACCGAGATATTTTAGAGATATTTTATTATTTTTTACTTAACAATAACGAAACTTGATATTTCAACATTAATAAAGCGTAGGTCGTGACTGTCAAAGATGTGACAACTTAATAATAAATTGTCTATGTATGCATTAGATATGTTTTCACACTTTTCTTCAAAAGTTCATGTTCACATACGTCCACCTCTAGTATTCTCATATGTATTATTTATTAGTTTTATATTTTCATATGAGAATGTGCAAGTCTATAATCACAGTAATCTTCAAATTTAGAGAAAACATTAAAAATAATCTAAAATTTATCCATTTTGTCGGTTTAGGTCTTAATTTTTTATGATTCACCCATATGGATTTCGATTTTACAAATTTTTTGTGATATTGTACAACAAACTAGACAAGATAGTTGTATATAGCAACCTAATCGTTGCCAATTTTATGACCAATGTATAAATTCCGTACTTAAGCTTTGTCTCGTAAAGATAAATTGAAAAAGGCTTTAAAATTGCTTGGATTTATTTTAAACGAATAAAATCGACTCCGGGGTGTCGTTCCTATTTGATAGAAACAACTCGAAATAGGATTCTTCCTAAAAAAAGATGGTCGATTGAAAATAATTGTCGCCGGTGTTTTGTTTCGCCTGCTGTTGTTTCAACAATGGACAATCGGCCCCAAGTCGATCGTGCGTTTGATACATTCAATTTATACGATTCGATTTTACACTAGTATTGTTTTGGGAGAAATAAAATAAGAAATATACACTTCTTCCTGTTTCCTTTTTTGAAATCTACAATGATTTGACCAAAGGGGTTTCGGGGGACATTTGATACTACTGCGTTTTTTCGTTACTAAGGATGTATACTGTAGTTCGCCTGAAGCAGAAAGAGACAATATCACGCCGACGATGATTTTTGTTTAGCTTATCGGCGCTTGTTTATGGTGACATATTGCGAGGAAATATCTAGGGGGCGAAGTCGTGTTTTGTTTTATGTGATATTGGATCCTATATGAAAACATTAAATAATATGGTTTTGCTGTGAGGATATTTGAAATAGCCTTCTTCTATTTCTGTCATTTCATTTACATATAAATTGTCTACGTCAAACTGAAGATGTACAATCTTTGGCAATTTAAATGCGGTTTTTTTATCGGGGAATGTTGATTTTGTAAATAAAGACTTTGCTTTAAAGTGAATTTAATTACTCTAAAGAAGTTCATCAAAGCAGTACTCTCTTTTAGAGAAATTAAAGTTGCTTCAAAGTATAGCCTTTATTTAGTAAATGGAAATTCCTCGCTGAAAAATTCGCATTTAATTTGCCAAAGATGGTACATATAGAAGAAAGGCATTTATTTGGAGATTATTTGCAATATAGTTGATTTTAACAGCAATCACAAGTCTCGTGCTGCATACACGAACGATGTATGTATTAGTTAGTATTATGTCAGGGCAACTATTAATGAACCTTTTTTAAGGATACGAAATAATTAGAACTATTATAGAAACTGTGCGATTATAAGATAGTATCAGTGAATGACTGTAAAAAGATCAAAAAGTTGCGGATATAATGGCACATTATAAATCTCTTTGATATATTTATTTACGGACAATGAGGTATACCCATGATGTTGTCATATGTATGTGTTAGAGATGGTTCTGCACTCGAGGGTGGTATTCCATAAGCGTAGTGTTCTAAACTGCAAATGTGGGATATTTTGACTCAAATTAAACCAAGACGCAACTAATTCTGCACAGTTAATTGGTCGTTGAACTGAACGCCTTCTATGTTCCTTTTGATGTTTTGTTGAAGTGTGTTTTCTTATGTCGGCCATCAGCCCTGTCTTGTCAGTTGTTTCGTACCGGTGAGTCACCAAAGTCTTTTTTATAACTCATTTAATACATTCACTACCGTGAATAGATTGTGAAACTATTGTAAAGTGAAACTTGATACCAATGCAATACTACGTCACTTCCTTGTCCGAAACCTGCGCGATTGATGTGATCCAACATAAAACACGCAGCACAAGATATCGTCAAGCCTTCTATGTCTTATTACATCTGACATAAATTTGACCTGAAAATCTTGATCATTCTGGTATCTTATATGAAACGCAGGGGTAATCTGACAATAATACAATTCCCAACACCATTTTGATGGTCAAAGTCAAAGGTCCACACTAAATTATGGCCACCCTTCCGTGTAGCGAATAAATTAGACACAAGGAATATGGGATTAGGAAGAGGTACAAACTTATCAGAAAGACTTAAACGAAAAGACCAGGGCGAATTTATTATGCTATGTAAAAATTTCAATATATGTACATTGACCTATTTCAGAAACACTATTTATTTATTTAGCAGCCAGGGTATTGCTGCTTTAGTGCTACCGACATCTTGCATCCATTTACTGCTTTCTGGGCTTCTAATTCGGAATCTTTATAAGAAGACATTATGGCGACAGGCCTGACCTCTTATAGTTTCTTTCTTTAAAAATCTTTGTAAGCATTAACCAGTTCACCTACGTCTTCGTCAGCTGTAGAACCAACAGTCTTGCTTCAGGGCGTATGCATTATATGGTGAACTCGTAAATAACAAATATACTTTGTGGTCGTGCAAGTAACTGCAGTGGCTCAGTATACTTTTACTATTAGTATGTATACTAATGGGGTATATGATGTATTACATGACTATGTTACTGCATCAGTTTGAAGCAACGAGCTCAGTTCGCCAATCAGTCAATCTTACCACTTCAACTTTCGAACCATAAGTCTTAATAATTATAAAAATCGTATCATACCATACTGCTTAACCATTTTGGATTTATATCTACTTCAAATTTCAACTGCTAACTAATATTTTAGCGAATTAAATTTTTATAATTTTCTTTTTACGTTTCTACTTAGAATTGAATAAAACTAGTGTTAAAAAATATTTAATGAAAGTTAAATTCAGTTGTTTGGCATTTTGGTACTGCGTACGCCATGAAAAAATGAATTATAGTTAGAATCTCTCCACCTAAACTACAAAGAGTTCTGAGTGCTCTTTTCATAAAAGAAATCCAGCTTTCTTAGTAATGCACATAGAAAATTTACTAATAAAAATGATAAATGGAGCTGGTCCAAGCTGCTTGATAAACGACCACCAATGGTGACACTTTTTTCTTAACGTTGAATAAGACTACTACTAACTACTTCAAAGAAAGTTATATAACAGGATGACAGTCCAACACTTTGGAGAGATCAGTGAGCATGTTTAACATAGCATATCGGGGTTAAGAATATACACTAACGTCCATAAATGAGGGATCAGTAGCATACAAATTCAGCAGTAGTAATTTACCTGCCCAAATAGCCCCAATCTAAATAAAATATGTTTGGTACGTTTGCAAGATATTTAAAAAGAGAAATTGCATAAATCCCTACAATAAATAACAAGTTTTCAGTTGAGAATAATCAAAGTTCTGTTAATCCATACCTGCAGAGGTACAAAGCCCGTTCTTATAGAAAGAAATCGGTATGGCCACTTATAATACTGCAATATTTACGTAATTATTCTACGAATGAAGTATTTAGATATTTAGGATATGAAACACTCATTTATCATAGAAGAAGTATTAGTTTGTGCTTTAGTGCTGTGCGATCAACATGTGATACGAGTACGTAAGATAAAAAATTGTTTATCGCGAAAGGGTTTCATTTTCAGCAAGATAATGACCCAAAGCACTCTGCTTGACTTTGTAGAAACTATTTGCAGCAAAAAGAAGCGGATGGAATACTTGTTAACATGATTTGGCCTCTACAATCGCCAGACCTCAATCCTATTGAGCTGCTCTGGGATGAGGTGGATAGAAGGGTGAGGGAACATTGTCCACGGTCACAACAACAGCTTTGGGAACATCTCGAAGGGGCATGGAACGCAATTCCAGTAGAGACACTTCAACGACTTGTATTAAGAATGCCCAAAATATGTAAAGCAGTTATTAAGTGTGGCGGTGGATATTTTTCTGAGAATAAATTAAAATAATTTTATTTTTTTATTAAATATTATATGGCTTAGAATTTGTAAATATTATTTTATTTTTTAAGAATTCAACTTTGTTTTGTTAGAGTTACGTAATTTTTTTAATATATGCATCGACTAATTTATTATGTTGCGTTGTATCATTTTTCTTCTACCGATCCCTCATTTATGGACGGTGGTATATTTGTTCGAAGAAAAAGCATTTTGCTGGGAAGTTGTGAGACAAATATATTATACAGACAAATATCTGCGCTATTTATAGTCAAGATGTAGTTGTAGATGTGTTGATGTAGATGTAGATGTAGTTGTTCTGAGTTTCATTTAAATCTGAAGTACATAATCGCGCAGCTCGAAAATAGATCATTATGCATGTGTAATACATTTATTCAGTAAATTACTTCCATATACTTCCACTACTTATTTTTTCGATAGAGATGAAGACATTTAGGTCAAGTTTCATTCGAATCTAGGCTGAGGCTGCCCATCTATTTTACCATCATCTATTTTACCATACTTCTTGGTTTAAACGGATCTATAGGTTCTATGTTGTTAAGAAAAACTTCTTCCTTTATCTTGGCGCAATTAATGTACTTTTAATTGTATCCCAACAGAGAATGGCAGCTCTAGCGAAACACAGATGCCATAGTCGTCTCTGAGGAGGCTCGAATACTCAGCGTAGCAGTCTGTCAGTATCTGTGGGCAATCGCTCTTACCACCGCGGTCATTGGCTGTAAACAGTTTTAGTTTAAATTTTAGCTAATTTTGTACACTGCCTATTAGATACTTATAATTATAATGTAGTATACAGGATACCTTTACAACGATCCTGATTTTCAAATTTTATACATCTATGTATGTACATAATTTGATTTAAATTAATTTAATTTATGTAAATATGTAAAAAAATATAAAAACCAAACAATTGTGTACTTCTCACTAAACTACAATAAATAAAATATCTTTAGAGAATTGTTAAGCGAATTACTTAAATGATTGTGTCGGTAGAACTTGCTTGCGGCGAGAAGTTTCCAAGATATGTGACCCTTCCGAAAAACAATTCCATACACGAACTTTATTAATGCTTACCAAACTGGGAGCTACCATTTAGTTACTTGATGAGAGAACTTAATATAGTCAGCGTAAAAGTAGTTTCTAGTTTATTGTTGCATTAGTTTCGATATAAGCGTAAATGACTAAATCGATTCTTGCATTATCTATTTTGTTTATTCGGTTATCCTGAATTGTTGACTATTTTCGGAAACTGTATATATACATACATATATACACTATGTACACTGCAATATTTAGTAAATATGATTATTCTTAGTTCTTAGTTTTGCTTAAATATCAACTTAACAACAAGATCTAAAGCAGACTAATATTATTCTTGTTGTGGTTTATATATGGGGTACATGTGAGAATGACAGCGAATGTTAAAATACGGACAGGAACACAAGTTTTCTCACGACGAAACACGGATCGCGCGGAATAAGTAAGAGCTCTGCACGTAAGGTAAATGTGTCGAACAATCGCATGCTCGGTAACATGTCAATGGAACGCAAATCCTAATTTCAGATTTCAAGATACAATTGGCCAATAGCACCACTCTACAACTGTCTCATTTAAATTTCGAATTTAAATGTGTTTTCCTTCTTTCTTCTGTCGCCATTTTGTCGTTGATTTACAGAGACGGCTTTATCTTTCAATTTGAAATATTTTGGACTTACTATTATGGAGATTTATGACTGCGCTAATGATGACAATGTTTATGATGAGTATACCGTATGACTGATTGACACCAGTTTGTAAAAGTATAGACGTATTGTGAATGTTGCTATATATGTTTTTTTTTCTGAAAATTTTGGAATTACTAACTCATGGTCTGGTCACCTTGAAAATATAGTTTAAGAATGAAAAATTAAATTTTCAATACAGAGATAGCGATCGAGAAAAAGGTGTCAGTAAATTCAGGAATACCTATTCCACATGATTAGACTATGAAGCAGCTGTGGTTGTCACCAGTCGACACACACATTATTTTGGAAGTTCCATCAGGCAAGTACCGATATTCAAGTAGTAAATAAAGAATCGTCGATTAAGGATGTCGTACCTTTCAGCAAAAATTAACCGAGTAATATTTATATTTTGTCTACTATGTAATGAAGTTATCGTAGTTTCAAAAGAATACAATTTAAAAAGTCATTACATCAGCTTGTATTTGCAAACATACAAAAGTTATTTATATAAATTTCAGCAGACATGAGAAGACCAGTTTATATACCGTGGGGATGATAATGCCCCGTTTGAAATGATTTTTTACTTTTACCGTTGAAATTGGAATTATTGTTTCTGCTGATCTCACCACAATTCTACCGTATTTCAAAATTTCAGAAGTTTAATGAAACAAATCATTTAATTATTTAGTTCAAACTATAATCTCAATTCACCACAATTCTTTATAACTTCAAGTTGAACATTATAATGTAATTGGGAGAGTAGCGATTTAAAGCTATCATAATTTGAAAGCAATATATCTCAATGATTAACTTTAACCCATCTACAAGTGAACACCAGTAGGTATCAACTTCGATTACGATGCAACTTTGCAGAGTGGAAGAGTGCCTTACAATAAGAAGTACGTATTCTTTTCAGTGGCCTAATCGCCCGATTTTGGGTCCCAATCCCCTCCAAACTTTGGATAATTTTTCAATTTTTATTAATAGGTATCACCGAAATTATAACAGATATTAAAACATTCTTTTAACAACATTTTCAGCATATTACATGGTCTAAAAAACTGTGTAACCAGTATTTGTAAAACGTTCATGATGGGGGATGGGGTACCTCCCCCCTATGTTTTTCATAATTTTGATTTTTATTTTTCAGTAAAAATTGGAAAATTTCCCATACTTTGGAGGAGGCTGGAGCCCAAAATCGGGCGATTGGGCCGCTAAAAAAAATACGTAGTTCTTATTTTAAGGTACTCTTTCAGTCTGCAAAGTTTCATCGAAATCGGGAGTTGATACCTGCCGGTGTTCCCTTGTTAGTTAGTACCAGCGTCATATTAATAAGAGACCAGGCAAATTATTTATGATGGTATTTTGTTATGTGTTTTCAGTTTATTGCAATCAGAAAATGAAGATCTAGAAATAAATATTGTAAGAAGGATCTTCAAACTTTGAGTACTGCTAACAATGATCATTGAAACGCTCTAACAGTTCGGGGTCTTCATTAAAGATTTACCGGTTGATTAAATGCGTAAAATATTTTGGTAGATATGAAATGAAGCAATTCATACACTGGAAACCAATCCACTTTGGCTGCAAACGTTGAGCGTTATGTATCTCTACTGGTTATTATTTCAAATTTTACATACATTGTGGTGCTGAAACATTTTCGAAATATAGCTAAAATTCCAAATCTCAATTTGAGAATAAGATAGGTTGTTACTGGATTATGTTCTAGACCCTACAAGCCACTACGTTTATTTCGCCAATTTATTTACAATTAGAGACTTATTGTTACACGTGCAAGTGAGGAGTCTCAGATCCACTTGTACATTTCGCCAAATTCACGGGTAAAATATCCAAAAGCCTCTCGGAACTTTATAAGATTTGATAGAAATAATGAAATTTTCTGCTTCAAGTGGAATGACGATTAATGTGTTACCAATAATACAATAAATTATGATACCATCAAGCCAGGCGTTAAAAAAATACAATATCATATCGGTGTTGTAGAGCGATATGATTGGAATGTTGGCAAATACAGCATTCAAATATGGAAAAGTTGTACTGGGTACTGGTTACTTCAACGATTAATATGAGTATCGTAAATGGAGTAGATTCTCTTCAGAATAGTCTACTCTTCAGATATGAGTTTGCTAAATTTTAAAGGAGCGATGACCGCGACCGATATAGAATTAGGTGCAAAACCAAGTATGGGACGGTTAAGTACGTCTTTAGCATAAAAAGTCGTTGAGGATACCTGACATGATCGAAAAGGACATTTCGTGGAACGAACAGATAAAGAAAGACGATGCCAAGATAGAGCAAGTCAAAGCTTCTTAAATTTTGTATCAGATGTCAAATTATGCTCTGTAAGGATTGCGTTACTCGTTGTCACTGCAAATGCTTACTATTCTTACTTTAGGTACTATTTTTTGTATTTACTTTGATAGTTTGTATTGTTCTAGTTCAGGTAACAAGTGCTCTCTAAGAGCCTAGCGTCCTATTTGAAAGACGTCAATTCAAAATTTTTCATTTCATGTAGGTTTTATTGCTGAGACAGACGCTGTCTCAGCAATAAATTACGCTTATGTCTAATGTCAGCCTACAAAATATGTTATTTATAAATGTTAAATATCTCCTATTCCAAATACCCTGTTAATTAAAATATTTCTATTTAAAACTATTGTATTCGTTTCCCCAAGTGGTTGATCCGCCCCTGATGTTTAACGGAACTGCACTTTTGAAAGCATCACAGTGGCAACACTAGATTTTTGTCAATCTATACGAGAGCCAACACATAAATTCATGTCAATACAACATCGGATAAAAAACGATTTATTTGTTAAAATGAATCCATTCTCTTGTAGAATGTAACCTTAACACGCCAATGCCGCATACAAAAACCGGCGGGAATGATTGAAACGGTTACATTCTTATGTTCTAAATGGCATTAGCAGCATTTTGCACTTTTGTTTAGATAAAGAAGAACGCAAAAACAACTGAAGGTGCCGCTGACATTTGTTTTTACGCCATTTTCGTTGTTGTCCGACGACTCTTCCAGTCACTCTCTTCGCCCTTTTGTTTGTAGTATCATCAATTGTTTTACGCAGGTGTCTTGATACGTATCTAATTTATAGCTGTTGTGTTTGGAACTATAAGTTAGGAGTGTCATAATTGTCCTGGATCTTCTACAGTCGAGATTTTTATCGTAGCTTTTTAGGCATGTACAGTATCAGATATTTTTGTTTTATTTTAGCAATTCAATGTTTCGTATTTTATTTTAATATGTATTTAGTAGTCACTTTGGGAATAGTATATTTATGATAATTTATCGTATGCTGTAGGTACTTTACACCCCTACTGTTAAGTTGCATAAAAGAACAATTAAGTAAAAATACTGTGTAAATAAATGTTATACAAGTTAATTAATAGCTCAAATAGCTAAAGTTGTTTATTGTTTGGACATAATTTGGATTATGAACAACTTTATACTTTGATCATTTTTTTTATTTGCTAGAGATTTATTATACCTCAAGACTATTTTTGATTTATATAAGCATAGGAGTACGCTGTAACTCCCGTATAGTTGGCCTGTTTGAGAATAGATGATACGTCAAAGATAAACGTCAATGTGGACAAATGAACAGACAAGAACATACTTTACATGTGTGCGTGAAGTGAATCATTTCTGTTGTGTAATGCGCATAAAATGCAACTTTAAATTTTCGCCTCATATTGAGGTGTGTACACGTATTGTTTCTTTTGGATTCAAGAAGTCTAATCACGATCAAATTACCTGAAAAAAATTGCTTCTTTAGGAGCAAAACTAGGTGAGGGGCGCCAGAAGGGGCTATATATTATTATAGTGTTCTCATAGTCGTAGTCCGATAAGCACCATAGCTTGGAAGTCGTTGCAGCTGCAGATAGATAAAAAAACATATATTTCTATCATTCCTGTTTCTTTTGTTTTGAGCTAAAACTTGTCCTTCGTTCAAGTTTTGTTTTTTTTTGTTTTTTGTCGTTGGGTAGCCATTACTTTCCATAAAAGATATTCTTTCCATTGTCCCCTTAACACCGCGACCTATGACTTATTGTATTATTCCCTACCTAACGAATTTCTTTACATAAACAGGTTAATAACTTTAACTAGGTTTAGTAGTCTGTGCGGTAAATCTTTTTCCGGCAGTCCTGTCAGTAGGTTTCTTATTGCTTGTAGCAATAGCAGTCTCCACCGTTTCAATGCAACACATTCAAAGGCAATGTGGTAGGCTGTCTCCTTCTCCTTATTACATACTCTACAAATAGGCTAATTCTTAAAGATGTCAATTCTGAATAGATATTTCCTTTGACAGTCGTGTTCTGTTAACAGACTCATCACTGTTTTAAGCTGTACTTGGTCATCTGTTGTTAAATGCCTTGTTGACTGCACCATCATCAGTTTGCTGTGTACTTGCTCTTCGGCGTTGTTCTAGTGTATATGGTGTGCTTTGTGATCCACTCACCAATGCGCCACATATCTCAGCTTTGGTTGTCGCCAGAGCCGGTTCAGGTTCAGTGAATGTTGTCTTAGAATCCTGAGTGATTTTGATGTGTTTGGCCAAGGTTCTTAAGGTTTCCAGGCAGTTTCAACTTAGTTTCAACTCATCCCAATCTAGAACGACCTTGAACGTTTTGTCAAAGTTTAGTTCAAATTAGTCAATACAAGCGAGTAAATAAATTTTGCGATAGCTTAGTTGTTACTTAAGGGAAACAAAGTTACATGCTTGCTATTATGTTCACTATATCTCCACTTAATCTAATGCAAAAGTATTCTGAAGTAGTATGAATACGTGTACGTTTTATAGCAGCATCTTTTCTCTGACGTATTAGTGTATTAATTAAGTCACGTCTATAATAAATAAAAAGCAACAAGTTGTAACAAAAACTGTAATCTTCTGAAGGTGGGCATCAAGGAAATTTAAAACTTCTAGGCTATAATTTTCTCTCACACAATGTTGTAATAAATAATTAATGCCTAATATAGGCAACGATATTACGCGTATTTACATATTACAGCTAATTTGTAAAGATAAATTATACATTATTGTTCAATCGGAATTCCAATAATTATAACTATTTATGTATATTACCATTGCTATTACTCACGACGTATTTATATAATCTTATATTTATATTGAATACATATAAGTACCAATATATGTGTGCATCTGCGATCCCAGATTTATAGTTATACCAACGTTAGTATTATGTAAAAAATGACTATAATCATGGTTAACACGTTTACTTCTATTTATCTGATTTATAGTTTATTTAAGCGATTCTGCAATACAATTAGCATTAAGAAGAATTTTGAAAAGATTTCTTTAATTTTTTGTACATACAGTTGTTTCTCTTTTGAATAGTGTAGATAAACTTTTGTAATATTGCAATCCACACATATTACAATATTCTATTGCAAAATTGGCTTCAATCACTAGCTCGAAACAAAATGGGCGTGTAAATATAAATTTGGCTGAAGTAATAGGAACGCTCTTTGACCTACTTGGTTATAATTTGAGGACACTTCCACCTTAGTCCAACCTAGCTGGTGAAGAAGAAAATAAAATTATGGTAAAAACTAATATTGAAGAAACAGTAATTAATTTAAACTACTTTCTTGACCGTTGATTCGGCCACCAGGTCGCCATAGTCTAGTAGGTTGATTAATTATAGAACTTTGTCCGGTAATATATGAAATACGGGAACAGGGTATTAGTGGAAGTTCTATAATAGAACAAGAATGCATTGATATCAACAAACAACCTCAAACCACTAAACTATAAAAAAATTAATTAATATGGATTCCATAATCTTTTTCCGCAAGTGCGATTATAATGATTTTCAAAAGCGTTCAGTTATGAATCCTAGAACTCATGTTTTTAGGCTACTCTTGAAAATCAGGTTTTCAAAACGATTCAATAAAATTGAATTGTGACAATCGAACAAAAATTAAGGAAATTAAACGCGAGAAACTAGATAAATATAAACGCAATAAATTTTACAGAGAAAAATTTGAGATGAGATGAAGATGAGATGAGTCAAAGAGATGAAAAGTAATGCATAGAATCATCACATTCTGCAGAGTTGATATTGACACTGCGATTTTAGTAAATCCTAAATTAAAAAAATTATCTTGTGAACCGAGATTTGAACCGATTATGCAAAGTTCAGATAGTCTCATAGATATTTTTAAAACCGACAGAGTTACTAGGTAATTTTTTGGAATATTTTAAAGGGAAAAACGTAAGTTAAACATTTGCCAGATTGTAAGTTAGAAAAGCTAAAATTATCTGCATCAAATTGACAAAAAAGAAATAATTGTAATTTCTATTAGCCGGACAAATGTGCTTTCACCAAGTTGGAGTAAGGGTCAATATTCCTAAAGCAACATTAAATCGTAGAGATCATATCGCAGAAAACATCTGACTTTAAAAGAAATGTTCAACTAAGTTTGGAGTTGTACTTGCAGCAACTATTTATGGATACCTATTTATAAACAACAAAAATTTAAAGTGTTTGTACACAACTCTGTAAGTTGAAGTAAGTTAAACCTAACACTGTACAGCCAGTACCTACCGATCCTACAATTACAGATGGGGTTCCTACACAACATAGCTAGTCGGTACAGTCCACGTGCCTCGCACATCATGAAGGCCCCGTTAAAGAGTAATGCCAGACAAGTAAAGAAATCCAATCGAAAACATTTTCTTTAAGTAAGTGTTTCAATGAAAATCTACTGGGGGATAGGTTGGGTCCGTGGATTTTTGAAGCGTAACTTGAACTTAAAAGTGTGAATCAGAGAGTGTGAAAGAAGAATCAGAGCAGATCTTGAGGAGGAAATAATTAATAAATATTTTGCCAAACTATCAATAAACATGTTCCTGTAAGTATATAATTAATTATAGTGAAACAAGCTTTACTGATGACCTCGATAATGATTGTGTTTTGGCTCATAGAGGTACAAAGCACGCCATTAGGATCAAGGATTGATCAAAAGCTTCTATATATCGGTAATGTTTGTAGTACATTGTGATGCAAGGCAACAAATATGTATTCTGAGTGTATGTTAGGAATTCTTGTGGCTATCTTTACAATTGTTCTATAACTGGTTGGTTTGATCGTCAAACACTCTATCAGAATGAGAAAAGTATGGAAGCTCTAGGATCCACTAGATGTACAGTTTGTGTATTAAGTAATGTCTCCTTTCGGCCGTTTTCGTAAATACCACTTGAGGTGTATACTTGGGTATTAAGAATATCTCGACCGAACGAAAACGACCGAATCGGCGTGAGGGGAAGAAAGTTTGATACGCTCTTTAAAGAGAAAGACATTACTTAATACACAAACTGTACATAGTTGTAGTATGTTTACTTAATATATTCGTATACGCTAAGTAGCAACCTTTACAACTAAGTGTATTGCAGTGGTTTCTATTATTAAAAACAAATTAGCATTTTCACAAATCTGTGTCTGATAAGGAGCGCTTTTTATTACTCTTGCAATGAAGACAAATCATAATGGACGTATAAATACTGCATAATATATTCTTCACAAGGTGTTCAAACATTTTTTGTTCTTATTCTATATAAACTGGAATTTATAAGTTGGCTTAATAATTCCACAACCCTGTCTGTATTGTTTCAATTATCTCCAGGAATCTTTAATAAGATAGTGTCTGCTATTTTCTCTGTAATCTACTTCATCTCTAACCTGTATTTTGTGTCAACCGTAAAAATTTACCCTTAATGAGGTTGTTTCCCTTAAATTGTTAGTGTTGCGGACATAAAGCGTTAGAACTACCTGAAACCTTTTTTTTCTGCTAGAAAGTTATTTATGTGTTAGGAAAAGTTTCATATTTTTTGTGTCGTCTCATGTAATCAATGTATATGGTAAAATTTCACTCATCACAGCCGGGGATCAAATGTTGTCCATTTTCAACTGTTCCTGTCAAATACACCTCATATTTATTGACAAACTTTTGTGTGGAACTGTATGCGTAAACCATTTCAAAATGGGCTATAAAGATGTTAGATGTAAACGGCAATAACGTGAAAATAATGGCTTTGGATTTACTAGCGACAAGAAGTGCTGTATTTGATTGTATATATGGATAACTTTTAATAGATGTATGGTTATTTTTAGTAAACGCGTAATTAAATCTGGTGAATTAAATTGGTGATGTTTACGGCACATAAGTTAAAATGAAAAAAATGAGGACAACTATATTATATATAACGTATGTGTATGTATCCTTGTATTTCTTTCCTTGTAATTATTGTCGGTCATCTTTTAAATTTGTTTGATTTATTTATTAATAGCATATATATATTAACGTGCCCTCTATTTATACATGACATTTCCGGTTTTCAAATTTAGGTGTTAGTTTTCTTATCTATATCTTAAAAAATGCTTGTATTTGACATAAAATCTTACAAAATAATTCAGTCAGTAAATCTACTTTCTTCGCTTGCCGACGAAAGAGCGAGAGAGAGAAAGTAAATTTGGCAGTAGGTGAAACAACAGTTTTTAGGAAAAAGGCCAAAATTATAGAGTCAGAATAACAAGTGCCGTTCAATATTATTCTCAAAAGTTGCTACATTTATATAAAAAATAAACAGAAGAATTCTAAGAAAGTACAAGAGGTTTTTAGATCAAAGGAAGCAATCCTTCTGGTAAGTTTTGATAATTTAATTGATATTTGTCATAACAAGGTAATAAGAAGATACTTAAGCAAATTTTAGTAGCTTAAAGAAGTCGAAACTGTGTACTGGCTACATGACTCTGAGACATCTCTTTATTTCGAGATTAAATTGTGTAAGCGAACGTTCTCTCAACATTCCTACTTGAAACTATAATATTTATTTGATTTTATTATATCACATCGAATATAGTTTGGGTTCCTTACTGAGTACCCATGGGAGTCAATATTAGTTTGAAATTTATTAACATTTCTATTGGGATGTCCAATTTTACAAATGGATTTCTGCAGGTCCACGTGGGGAACAAATTATTATCTTTAAGACGAACTATCTTTTTCTGTCAAAATAATCCTACGTTTAGATTTTTATTTCTATCTCAAACAGTTTATCATAATTCACGAGTGAAAGTGTGTCAGATAAATCATTTTTAGTATGGCAATATCACAAGTCTTTTGCATTGCTTTGTTTGCTTGTTCAATTACGAGACAAAATTTTCAGATATGATTTCCAGTTGAATTTGGTATCTATAGCCAACTCCAATACTTTATAGTCATTTACGGACTCAATCAAGAAATTATTTACTGGACTTGTTATGTTCGAAGTAGTTTCTTTAAAGATTAATAACTTTAGTTCTTCCAAAGCTTTTCGAACCGATAGCCGCAGTGGTTAGGCGGATGACCACCGTAATAGCGAAACGATAGAAGTCGAGTTTCAATTCTCCGAATAGGATTTTGATCGATCTCCCACTCGCTGTTGGGAGTAAAGTGATTAATAGCGCGGTTTTATAAATGGCGGTATAATGCTGTCACAAGGCCATTTGAACACGATTGTACACATAAAAAAATACACCACAAGAGTTGTAGTGACAATCGAACAACTGATACAGCTTAAGAAGTCACTGCAACTAAGCATCTACCACACATAAAAAAAATAGTTCTTGAAAACTGATAACTGACATGGTCGTCTGAATAAAGATGTATTATTTCTATGAGTTGGTATCATTAACCTAAATAGGACCCAAATAGTTCGTTAGCCTGATCTTTCATACCATATTGATAGAATTTGTTTAATTAAATATTGGTTAAGACACATGTAATGAATGCTACATACTGCTTTTGGTTTAAGCTACATATATAGAATTTTATCAGCGACACTTAAAGTAGATTTATTAATTACAAATCCATATTGAGGCATTGATTATTTAAGATGATTTCAAAAATTTTTTATAAAGCAGGCAAAGTGGGAAGTGGTCGATAATTTCATGGAAGGGTTTTTCTCCTTTTTTATGTATTGCTAAATTTGTGCGATTTTTACTGAATTCAGAAATAAACCCATCGCTATAAAACTATTGATAATGTTTTGCAAAGGAACACTTAGGACATCTGTGATACATTTCAAGACCGTTCTGAGACGCCATCGTGTCCAGTATCCACAGTATTGTTCAGTGGTCTTACTATTCCAGTTATTTCTTCAAAAATTACTGAGATGTGAAACAATGAACCAGCCACAGAGACCGGCAGTATCTCAGACCACTCAATAGCAGAAAACACATGCTGTGATTGTTTGTTTCAGCGACGACTCAACCCAATCATTAAAAATAGCGCAAACATCGTCAGGATGACTAGATAATCTATTTTGATCATTTATTGTTTCAAAATTGCGAAGAGGTATATTTAGTTTTATTTGTTTTTAGAGCAAATAAATGGAATGTTAGATAAATTTTGGTCCTTTGATGGAATAAATGTTTAACTAACTGTAAGAATTTATAACAAAGTGGTAGCAACAATTCCATTTTAAAATGAAATTTTTGACATCAAATTCTGAGTAACACTTCTTCCTGTGGAATATTTAAAATCGTGATCAGATAAAATAATGCACGTGTGGTTCAACTGAAACGATCTTGTATAATATACACACATGGCATTTATTTTATTTTTTCACGGATTTTAGGTCTAGAAATGGTTTAATAAGAACCAGTTTTGTGTCGTGTAATATCAAAAAGCTCGCGACCGGTCGTCATTAAATCAAAGAGCAGAAAAAGAAGAATCTCAAGAATATAAATATTGTCCAAATACCTAATAGTACAACTAACGTCATAGTGGTAACAGTAATTAAATTTATGGTTAGGGAATTAATTAACACGGTGTTAAAGTAAATGAGTACCATTTCGAGAAACGTAATTAAGGTTTTAATTTGACGATTGTCTCATTTAAATTTGAATGTTATTTACGATGTTGTTTTTAAAGGTGAGTAATCGCCGATTAAGTCGTTTAAAATTATTTTCGGCCGTGCTATATCCGAAAGTAATCAAATAAGTCAGTATTGATTGGTAATAGGTTCCGAAACTGCGATGTGGCTAGGCTGTTATCTAATTCATCATCTCATAAACGTATGTTAAATTTCCATTTATAAGGATTTTAATGACCAGTTTTTACATATTATGAGCATAATTTTGTTAAACATATCAAGAGTTTGTTAACATGGAAAATACTATAAATAAAACTGTTGTGAAATTTTTTGCAAGTGTTAGAAATCGTTTATAGAGAGAAAGCAATATTTCTGGAGGTATATCGATACCTCTGTATTTTTCGTATCTCATCTGTCATCATGTAATTCAACACAATTTGTTGAAATGTATAAAAAAATGTGTTCTTACTTTATATGTACTTCGTTGATATTTGTTGTTGTCCAAATTGAAACCACCAAAGATCTAGAAATTAGCTAAATTCATTGGACTCTACTTTTTATCTGGAGCAATACATTTTCCTCGTTTTTGAGGCAAGTACAAATTCCTTTTACTTTGATTGAGTTTTCTTAAGGATATGGATTTGAACAACCGTTTATATAAAATACCACTAATTTTAGAAAAAAATGCTGCAAAACATTCAGTTGTCTCAATGAAGCAATTTTCTCTACACAAATCCATGATTTACTGCAGAGGTTGTCTAAAGTTTGGGCAGAATTTTACAAACGAGAGGCATAAACAAAAAAAATATTTACGGATAACCATGAAATGCATCTTAACTCCTAAATATTAATGTTTTTGGCCCTTTCAAAACATTTTACAACCAGTATGTTGATACGACAATGTTCAACTATCTGGGGCAAACATTTATGGTGATATATACATATCTTTGGAAGTCTTGTTATACACTTTTCTTGAAAATCAATTAGTCTGATGATAATAATTACAAACGTAAATTGTGTCATTATTAAACATAAAAAACAGTTGTACTTTAAATACAAAAAATTTAAATGTAAAAAATGTCCCAAAGTACAACAGCCAACTCTACATCCATGTTTCAGAATGTGGCACAGTGCTCACAAAAAAAATTATGTTTGGTAATATTAATGACAAATTCCTAGAATAGCCATAGTAGTCATTTTGGTTTATATAAGACATTAGTTTGTAGTTAAGAAAAGAAAATACGGGGGCGGTCTGACAAGTTTCCGACCTAACAAAGGCACAAAACATTTCTTCCTAAAATTCTACACACTTCTCCCAACAATACTCCCATCTCTTCAATTCGCCCAAATAGTATTCGGCGTCTTCCTCTACAAAATAAAAGTTTACGAAGATGGCCTTCTCATTTGACGAAAAACTCTGTCTTCAAAGCGCATTCTTTAGATTAGGGAACAAAAAAAGTCGCTTGGAGCTAGATCTGGCGAGGAACTTTTTTTCCTGTAAACATGGTTGTTTTTCAGCAATTTCTAGATTTAGCTTTACAAGTAGTGATGTGCAGTATGTTCCTGGAATGATTTTTCCTGTTTGAAGATAATCGATTAATATAACTCGATGACTATCATAAAAAACAGTTGCCATGACTTTCCCATCCAGTTTTTGTTTTTTTTTTGGAGCCGATTCACAATTCTTTGACAGTAATTAATCGACGCCAAAATTCTGATTTATTTCACCTAAACCGCGTCAACAGAACATTGGAACTGTTCATTAGAACACATTTTTGGTCTAACATGAGCAAGTATGGTACTCAACGCGCGGACAGCTTTTTCATGCCTAAATCTTGATCCAATATGTAACAAAGACGTTCTCTGGACATGTTCATAACCTCTGCTATCTCTCTCGCTTTAATTTGGTGGTTGTTTAGCACTATTTGGTGTCAGTGGTTACAGTTTCTGAACTTTCCGAACGCTGATCGTCTTTCAAGCTTTTACAGCCACGTTTAAATTCTTCTGCCCAAAATTTTACTGTGGCAAATGATGGTGCAGAGCTCCCCGTAATTTTCGTCCGCGTAAATATTTAATGACGGCTCGATACTCGATTTTGTCAATCTTTGCAAAAACACTCAAATCGACTCACTCAAACGATTCAAACTTTGGTGAGTATCTGTCAATAGGTGTGTAGTAACTATATTACCGAGCTTTTATTGACGAGTGCTGCCATCTTCACGTTGTGGCCGGAAATATTTCAAATTACCCTCGTAGAGAGCTTAAAAAATCAGATATATCCAGTAGCAACGTCCAGTAAATTATAAAAATACATTTATATTTAACATAGCTTTATTAATTGTGCCATGTAATAATGATTAATAATGAAAGCAAAATTTACCAATCTAAATATATGTATGTGGAGGTAATAAGCAATAAATAATAACTATTAGGTAGGAAGTGCTAGTATTACTAAGGTAATCTAATATTCATGCAGTATATGCATACATAGAATATATTGTCCAAAATTTCTCCATTACTTACATCTATACGTACTTCCTAATTGAAATTATCGCGTGGCGTATTTTATTTAATTAATTTATATTCCGTACGGTTGCTGTACAAATTTTAATATCCGCTATTTAAAAGCACTATTACAAATTTGAAAGTTTTTTATGTGGCGGCATATTTTATTATACTCTTTTATGTGATACGGATATTGCAAAATCATGCCTGTTGAATTAGTAAAGTTTTCTATTTTCTTTTTGGCATCTTGCGCTTAAACTAATTAATTAGTTAATTGGCGTGTAACGTGGAGTGAATTTAAAATATTTTAATTGGGTTCATTGAAAGTTTTGTAATCGTTAACATATTCACTTAGTTTCAGTAAAAAGTACATATGTAAGTTGAATGTTCTAAAGTACACTGAATTTGAGCATCTTAAATTAGATAAATGTCCTTATATATACATATATTAGATACAGTTTATATACGCAGCGTAATGCAGTTGTAATTTTACTTTTACTAACAACGAATCTGTTACATGGATAAGTATAGTAGTTGTCCCATTAACACGTTTCGTGCAAAGTGCTATGTAAAAATGTATTCAGGTAAATTATACATATCTACCATGTTCTTTCTAATGTCATTAGCTAGTATATGTATGAAAGTTCATATAGTGTTCTAAAAGAGATACCTACCACTTACAAAACTCATTTCTCGTTCCTTAGAATATTGTTGTATTACTATCCTTCGTAGTCTGTTCTTCAACTGTGGCATATATTTAAAATCATTATCTATATAATAGGAGCAATTTAGAAAAGTGCATTTTATCAGGATAAATAATGCAATAGTTACGCATACATATACTAAAATATGTTACGAATGTTTATATGATAACATAATAAATGAGTGGTTTTTTTTTGTCAAAGCAACTAAACATATTTTGCAGGCATATCTGATTTTTAATGGGATAATATGAAATAAGAATTACTAGTATCGACTAGACTTCCACGGTCCGAGTCTCTATTATGACGGCTTCTACGGTTTGATCACGTCATAGTAGTGTAATATACAGAGTGGATCATTTTCATAGGAATGAAAAGAATCTACCTTAAATACGTCAAAAACGTTAAGAAATATGGAAAAATACCGAGACAGGTCTATTTTTGTCTAATGGAGCAAACTCTTTCACCAAGGCAAAACCAGGTCCTGGTTCTTCTCGTCTCCCCAGAATCGAAAATTTCAAAGTCTATTATCTATTTCCTCAACGGTTCAGTTGAACTTAAGGTTGACTACAACAACTGCCCCTAAGTATTGTTAATACACACATTGTGTAATACCTGCTCTTAAACAAATTTTATATGTAGTTTTTCTTACCATTCCTTCATACGGTCTAGATTTTTTTTAGATGGAATAGAAAATAGACATTGAAACTTGAGAAGATATCTTCTAAGGTGTTGAGGATAGGTATAGGCTGTTCCACATGAAAGCTGTTGCAAATAGTATGTAAAATCGAAAAATGTAATATGACGAAGAGTTTCTCCTTCAAACAAAAATCGACCTCTCTGGGCGTTATTTCGTATTTCTTGACGTTGTCGGCTTATTTAAGGTAGAACTTTCTCATTAGAGTGCTCTATATACAGAGTCATTCACGAAATGGATTCATTAGAACTTTTTGATGTTCTTTAAGTGCAACATTTCTGAAAAGTTGTAATTATACGAGGGCGGTTCAAATTTAAACCGGAATTTTGCTATAAAAAATTTTATTATTAAGTTACAGAGCTGAAATTTTTTACAGTTTTTCTAGATAGTCTCCGTCACACTCTACACACTTTTGCCACCTCTCCGGAAGCTTTCGGATACCTTTTTCGCAAAAATCTGTCGACTTGTCACGTAACCATTCGCGCACGAAGGATTCTACCTCCGCATTGCTTTCGAATCGCAGTCCGCCAAGTGCCTCTTTCAATGGACCAAATAAATAGTAGTCGCATGGCGACAAATCGGTACTATAAGGAGGGTGTTCCAGTGGTTCCCAGCCCAATTCGTTCAATGTATCCATCGTAAGCCGAGCTGTATGCGGTCTGGCGTTGTCTTGCAGCAATATCGCACTACGGATTGGAATATCGCGTCGTTTTGATCTGTAGGCAGGTGTTACCGTGTTTTTTAGGAGATTACTATAATACTGTGCGTTCACAGTTCGTTGTTCAGTGAGAAAATCAACCGCAATTACTCCTCTCATGTCCCAAAACACGGTACACATCACCTTCCCAGCTGACACTGTAACCTTCGCTTTAACTGGCGAGCCTTCGTCTTTCTTCCGCCATTCCATAGACGCGCGTTTACTCTCCGGCGTATAGTAGTGAACCCAAGTCTCGTCTGTGGTGAATATTCTCTGCAATAAATTGTCTCCTTCCTGTTCATACCGCTGCAGGAGACGCGTGCAAACTTCCCAGCGTGTGAATTTCTGCTCAAAATTCAGAAGTTTTGGCACTCATCTGGCTGAAATTTTGCGGTAACCGAGCCGTTCATTTGGTCAATACTACCAACGCTGATGCCCAATTCTTGAGCCATGTTGCGTACAGTACTGCGTCGGTCTTCCAAAATGAGTGTTTCGATAGCACTGACGCTCTCATCAGTAACACTTGTTCTGGGGCGCCGCGCATGTGGCAAGTTTGTCACCACTTCTCGGCCTTTTCGGAAAGCGGAACACCACTTGAGTCTTGGAGAGGCACTCATTTCCGAACTGCTCGAGTAATTTTCGATAAATTTCCGCGGATTTTACATTATCTTTGACCAAAAAACGAATAATGATGCGTTGCGCAACAGCTACTGGTACATCCTTCTCGCTCATGGCTCTAACTACACTAACAAGCGAGGTTACGCGGTCCCGGCTGTTCTCTACGCTTAGTAACAGACCACTCTAACATCCAGTGCAGCCACTTTTACGACACTAAATTTTGCGCGCGTTTATTCAAAAATTCCGGTTTAAATTTGAATCACCCTCGTAACTGATATCATCTGGACTCATCAGTAAAATTATTTGCGACATTGTACCACTTCCGGTTTACCGGAAGTTGATGCCAACTTTCTTAATATAAATAGCATGGTATATTTTTTATGAGTTTCTTGTATCGGACATACAATTCTGCATCCAAACTTATTAAGAGACTCTATTTCAAGAATTAGCCGTTTTTGAGTAATTCAATTTTTTTCAAATATAGGGCCAATTCTATCATTCCTTATTAGACATATTAGCTTGTATTTTTTATGGCTTCCGAGTTATAAGTACTTTTCTGGTGAAAGTCAGAAAAATATGCTTTTTTTAATGCATTTAAAATCTTAGTAATCCTTGAATGTCAAACTTATTGATATTACATTTGTACTATAAATACACATAGATTGTAGCAAAATAACAAATGAAATACATTGCAGAAATGAAACGACATTTTAGATTTATTTTTTATTCATGGAGAATGTAATAGGATTATGAATAGTACATGTACAGTATTTGATGACAGATATCCAAATTTTTATAAAGTGATCTAAAATAATATCATTACAAAAACTCAAACAAGAGAATTAAACAAAATAGCGTTCCAAAAGACAAAATTCAATATGATCAGATCACGATGACATATAAAACACAACTTATTGATTTCCTAAGCCTTTTTCTTTAACATTCTTTTTTGGCTTCTTATATTGATATTTTTTAGGTCATTTTGCATAAATGTGAATATCTGTCGTCATATACTCGACATGTGCTACTCACAATTCTACTACAGTCTCCATGAATGCAAAATAAATCTAAAATATCGTTTCTTTTCCGTAATGAATTTCATTTGCCATTTTGCTTGACAGTGTATTTATAGTACAAATGCAATATCAATTATTTTTACATTCAAGGATTACTGAGATTGAAATGCATTAAAAAGGCGTATTTTCCGATCTTCCATCAGAAAATCTCTAATGACTCGAAAACCGTAAAAGATAGAAGCTAATATGTCTACTAATCAATGATAGAGAAATATTAAGTGTATGCAAAAATGCAATAATATAAAGGATGTTCCATTTAAAAAAAAGTGACTTTTATTGTCGTAAAGTTGGTTGAAATGAACGTTAATTTTTGACGACCCTGTATAAATTATGAATTTTAGGATGTACCTAAATTCGATGTATGCTATTTCGACTAATAACATGCCAAATATGAGGTCTTTAGCTGCAATGCATTCAGAAATACAGAATTTTGAATATAATGTCGCAATTGGCCCTATATTTGAAAAAAATTGAATAACTCAAAAACGGCTGATTTTTGACATAGGGTGTCTTAGTAAGTTTTGATGCAGAATTGTATACCCGATACAAAAAACTAATAAAAAATATACCATGCTATTTAAATTAAGAAAGTTGACGTCAACTTCCTGTAAACCGGAAGTAGTATAATGACGCAAATAATTTCACTGATGAGTCCAGATGATATCAGTTATAACTGCAAATTTTACGAAATGTTGAATTTCAAGAACATCAAAAGATTTTAACGACACAGTTCCGTGAATGATCCTGTATACAATACAAAAATAAACTAACTGTAAACTCGGTTAAGTACCTTTATCCACTCTTCGCTCCCGA
This sequence comes from Holotrichia oblita, assembly GCA_023690525.1. Classification (NCBI taxonomy): domain Eukaryota; kingdom Metazoa; phylum Arthropoda; class Insecta; order Coleoptera; family Scarabaeidae; genus Holotrichia; species Holotrichia oblita. Next base: position 65,194,162 of record CM043019.1, read on the forward strand.
AGAAGCTTACATTAGCGGCTAAACGTCGAGTTAGTACTACATTTTTGTGCTTTTATCTTTCCTTTAATTTGTATTTAGTTTATTTTTGTTGTATAGATGTTAAGGCCGCTATACACGGACGTACATGTTCTAAAATATTTCTTTAAATCATCAACGTAAATACGCTTACGTATATGTTTGCAAGTCTCAGCGTGTAGAGGCAGAATACCGTACGGTATTGAATACACGTTGTTGTGTGTACGTACTTACATGTTTTAAAACATATATGTCCGTGTGTAGCGGCCTTTACACTACTATAGCGTGGTCAAAACTCGGAGGCACTTATTAATTTGTGAGACTTAATTTGTATGAGAACAATCAAACGGCTATATTGTTGTACATATACAAATAATAATAAGGAGTTGTTTGGTGATCGTCCCTCTGAAAAGATGTGTTTCGTAGTTCAATATCTGCTATTGTATAAACTAGTTTGTTTGCTTATTATCCAACACAAATTTTGTAGCCAAACATGGCTAGGATAAATTTTGTTTTCACTCTGGTTTTAGTTTACTTATTATAAATAAAGAAAAAAAACGCATTCTGGTGAAAAAAACGAAGTCCCTCATAAATTTGAAAATTGAAAACTTCAAGGCTTATAAGCTGAGCAAAACAAACATTGTATGTAACAAAAGAACAGTATCTTGTTGATATTAATAATTTGCTTCTCATTTACATCTTATTGCTTATAAAAAAATCAAAATAAACATAAACAGTTTAAACATATAGAATAAAGGTCTTTTTAAAAGATTAACTACATATATTGCTTGATACTAATTAGTAGAGTTAGCAGAGAGGGGCAAGGTTCAGTGCAGTGTGGAGAACAACGTCAAGGGATGAGCGCGTGGCACGGAAACTAGGGAGTCCGCATCAAAGCACATTTGTTACGATAACTATTTGACGTGTTCTTCCACGTCGTTCTCCACATTGCACTGAAACTGGACCCTTTTTGCCGAGTCTACTAATTAGAAACGAACAATGATAACAATATGAAAAATAACAACGCCAATAATATTTTAGAAAAGACAAACATTAACTCTTAAGCAGTTTTTCAAAAAATTGGTTGGCATGATGTTAAATGGCAATGAATATCTGCAACAACTCAGTCTATGTATTTGTTTTTAATTTTGATCTACGTATCACAATATTATGCAAAGCCGCGTTTGCATAAATACAAAAGACAAGTGTTGTAGCTGTCTTTACTGCAACATTTGCAAAAGTTTCCCGAGACGCGAAAGAAAGTCTTTCTTCAATTTCTTTTTATCGGGAAAATATGTTTGAAAAGGAGTTTGTATTATCTATTATAATTCCATTTGTCGAAAGGTAAGGATTAAATGTATAAATTGTAGCTGGAACTTGTAGTTGGAGTTTGTCTTTAGATGATTTTGCTTTTGTTATTACTTGCATTCGTTTTAAAATGCCGAAAATTTAGTTTAATAATTCGCGTACAAGTACCGGTTCTCGACTCAGGCATGCATAAAATACGAGGCACTCGTAATTGCTATTCAAGTCATTACAAATCGTGTATTCAAGACACCACTTTTGATAAAATCCTGAATACAAAATGAACAACTATTACCCATTTAGTGGTTTTAGTTTAAAACATCATATATTCTCTTTAATATCAGCATTTCAATAAATTATACTTAAATTGATGCGTATGTCCAAAAAACATGGGCATAATTTGTGTTAAAGAATACACAAATTCTTTATGATTTTAAGTTGAACATTACATTCTAATTATGAGAGTAACGATTTATTTGCTTTTAAGGTTCGTTTTTGTTTTCGTTTTTTTCCAGAACAACCGTAATCTTAAACCAATATATCTTATTTATTACTTTTAAACTCATGTAATATTCATCTTAAGATCTAAGATACTAACGTAACAAGATGACACTATTCTTATGGAAAATTAATCTAAAGTTTGGCAAAAGCTTGACGTATGGGAAACATTAGAAGCTTCTTTTTATTAGAGAAAGTAAATTGATTGATTTAATTCTGCGCTTAGATGACCAAATTTAACAATCCAATTAGGTAACGAAGTTGAAATTGAATTTCTTGTATAGATTTTGCACGAGACTAATCAAGCCTTTGTATAATAATGCAAATAAATGGTCGTTGCTTGCATCATTTATAGCTTCGGTTATGGTACTAAAACGTGGTAGGTGTTGTAAAAGTACGTAAAGTATCATCAATACTTATTAGTTTTAACAGGTAGTAAACGTTATTTATGTTGTGTTTATGGTACTCTTTTCCTTATTGTTGATTAATATGCTATAAGTTGGAACTTTCTAAAAATGTGATTATATCTCCGTACAATGGTGAAAGGATAGAATTGTGAGGCTTTTTCCAGTAGGTAAAAAAAGTATGACCATTATAAAATTATATGTATTTGAATTAGCTATGCAGTTTCTTGTAGCTGGGAGACATAACAGTGCACATATTTCATTTCATCACGAAATTCATTAAACAATTCATGATTATTTTGATATTCTTACTGTTAACTACGTCTATGTATCATAAATAATTTGTTAAAAATTTTAAGTGAAAATATTAATTACAACCATTATAGAATTGCTATTAAATAAGATAGTTATTATTTCTCATTCATATGACTATTAAAATAAGAATTACACAATACAGGAAAATTGAACTTTAAAGACATTTTCGGAGTTTTATCTCCATCTAAGAACTTATTTGTAATTCGTTAGATACAACTTTTCTTGAAAGACTAGTACCGCTTATCGATGTTGTATGTTGTAAAATTCAAATACACTTTTCTAGTATCTATATTATGAATGTCTATGTTCCACCTGATGTTAGTCCGGACGACTACGATTTACTTTTTGATGCGCTGGGAACATTTCTGATGAATAAAAATGTTATTGTGTTTGGTGATTTTAATGCACCATTGTTTAATAGTAATAGTGTAGATAGGAAGTCCACTACTGTCTACCAATTTATGGAAAGCTTATCGTTGCGGCAGCTGAATGATTTCACGAATGCAAATGGTAAACTTCTTGATTTAATATTCACCAACTTGAGCTATGATTTTACAATTGTTAGAGATTCGGCACCTCTGGTACCAGAAGACAGTCATCATCCCGCTTTATTCATTTCAATACATGTTCAAGATGCTGGTAAAACTTCTAATTTTAGAATCAATAACAACTTAAGATATTGCTTTAAAGGGGCAGATTTGTCGGCTTTATATACGGAGATATCTGAAACAAATTGGGAATTTTTACAACAATATAACGATATTGATGTGGCTGTTGCAGCGTTTTATAAGAAACTTTATTCCATCCTGGACTGTGTTGTTCCTCGTGTTCGTACTTCAAATATATTTTATCCGGTGTGGTACACGGATGATATTAAACTTCTTATAAAAACCAAAGAACGTTATCTGCAAAGGTGGAAACGCACCCATTCTCAGTATTACCTTAACGAATTTCACCGTGTTCGACGATTACTAAAACAAGAAATGAAATTTGCCTATGACAGTTATGTGCATGTGGTCGAAGGGGATATTGTAAACAATCCAAAGTCATTCTGGTCCTTCATTAATAGTAAGAGAACTCAGACTAGAATTCCGGCTCATATGTCCGTGAATCAGAATGACCTATCTCATCCGCAAGATATTGTTGACGGCTTTGCTGCTCAATTTGCTCAAGTATTTACACCAAGTATCGGTACATCGGAATGTTTATTTACACAACGTCTTTCCTTTGGAGTGGGACATATTGATGAAGAAGATGTTCTAGAAAGTACATCTAGGCTAAAGTCAGACATGACAACTGGCGATGATGGTATTCCCAGCTTCTTGGTTCATGATGGCAGAATAACTTTCGCATATCCGCTAACAATTTTGTTTAACTTGAGTGTACGCACGTCTACATTTCCCTGTGCTTGGAAAGTTACAAAAGTAGTTCCTGTATTTAAGAGCGGCAATCGTACTGATGTCAATAATTACAGGCCTATTAATATTGTTGCCAATTTTGCCAAGGTATTCGAATATATATTATATACCAGAATATACAGTAATATTAGGCAGACGATTTCTATTTACCAACATGGATTTATGAGCGGCAGATCTACGGTAACGAACTTGGCGTGTCTTACTCAGTACATTTCTTCGGAACTCGACCAGCGTGGACAGGTTGACGTACTTTATACAGATTTTACCAAAGCTTTTGATACTATCAATCATGGAATCCTATTGGAAAAGCTGAACAGTGTAGGTATGTGTCCGTCTTTTATACAGCTTATCTCTTCTTACTTATCACACAGAAGCGGTTATGTTTTTTACAATGGATATTCCTCAAACAAATATTCGATTTCCTCAGGCGTCCCACAAGGTTCAAACCTGGGACCTTTACTTTTTAATATATTTATAAATGATCTTCTGAGCAGTTTGACATGTAATGTACTTGGATATGCGGATGATCTGAAAATATATAATCGAATTGGATCAACGGATGATTGTTTTCTTTTACAAAGAAACTTGTGTATTATTGAAAATTGGTGCAGAAATAATCTTATTTCATTAAACATTAGCAAATGTGTTGTTGTATCTTACACAAAGTGCCGCAATCCTTTGCATCACAATTATAATATAGGAGCTGAACAAATAACGCGACAAAATAAAGTTAAAGACTTGGGCGTTCTATTTGACGCGGAACTATCGTTTAGTGAACACATTTCCGCGATGTGCTTATTGGCATCAAGGAATCTGGGGTTTCTGATAAGATCATGCCGTAATTTTAATAACCTACATGCAATAAGAACTCTATACTATTGCCTCGTCAGAAGTCGACTGGAATATGCGTCATTGATTTGGTATCCGTATTACATATATCAAAACCTGGCCGTAGAAAGAATACAGAAGAGATTTCTAAAATATCTAACTTTCCGGATAACTGGTGAATACCCTGAGCGCAATACTGATTACAACACATTGCTTGATACACATGAATTTGATAGTCTTTCCAACCGGCGAAAAGTACACAGTGGAAGATTCTTGCTAAATTTGCTGCTTTATAAGATTGATTGCTCTTCGTTACTTGCTCTTTTCAATTTTAATGTACCATCTTTTAACACACGTGTTATTACTACTTTCAGACTACCAAGAGCTACGACTAATAATTCATTTAGATCTCCAGCTTATCATATGTCTGCAAATTTCAATAATATGTTTGATGACATCATTTGATAAACATAATATGTATATGTGATTTTGTCTTTAATATTTGTTACTACACTTTGTCTTTTTCTCTCAACTTGAATTTTTATTCCTTTGCATTACACTTACCTAGGATTAATATTTTGTAATGTTTCATTTATAATTTAATATTAATATTTTATAGTTAGTTTACTACTTTGTATAGCAGATTGTTTTTTTTCTTACTTGATTTCTCTTTATTATTACACCTCATATTATTATTATTATATATTCTATTATATATATATTTCTTTTCTTGTCCTGTAAATGGCTATGCTGTTGGACAATAAAGTATTATTATTATTATTATTATTATTATCTATATAGAACATTCATTTTCTTGAAGATGTCGCGTTTCTAACTAAGTCTAGTAACTAGTAATAAGTAGTTACCTTCAAGGGATCACAAATTGTAAAATAATTTATATTTTGGAGTGATAATTTCATTACATTGTACGTCTTTTTTAATACTTGCTAAGTAAGCTTATTATTTTTACATAACTATAAATTTGTTATATACTACAGCACAGAAAAATTCATTAATTAATAAAATACAACTAGCAATTAAGTATGAGAATATGTTAATAGAGAACCCTCTTAAAGTTTCAATTATGCTAATTTCAGCCGGGTCATTATTTGAAAAGCACCTTGCTACCACCCACACGAGAAAGCACATATGCTCGGTAATGATCTACGAATACTGAAATAAAATTATCATGAATTAACATATTCGCCTAATATTGTTTTATTGTTATTTGATAACATATAGGTTACAGGTGGCTAGACAATGCATATGCATGTATAAGCAGGTAAAGGAACACGCTAATGTCGAATGCAGCAGTTGCAAAAGGCTTACTTTGCGATTATGATTAACTGTTTATTCACATACATATATAAATAAATAATTAAATGTTAATAAAATTATTTTCAATAAGCAAGTGGCTAAGTGTATTACAAACTAATTCTTCATTCAGAAAAGCTTATCAGTTAAAGTAGACCACTTTTTGTAATTCTGTTGTTTTATGACTTTTTCTATTGGTCAATTCTCTCTTCAAGGTTAGGTCTTTCTTCAGGTTCTCTACAGTAATTCTGCTATATTATCTTGTCAATGATTCTGCTTGCAAATTATTCTGTTCTATAATTGTATCAGACCAACCCCTTTAAATGCTTCTCATTTCTTAATTGCATTATTGACTATCTCAGGCATTTTCTTTTAAAGGAATGCCCTCAAAGAGAGGTATGTGCACTGAGACCACAACCTGAAGAAGATTTGATACTTTAGGATTTTACTAATAAGCTGATCATTGCCACAAAAGACAAGCATGTTATAATAAGTAGATGGTGTATGAATAAAAATCTGTGTTAACTCCAGTAAAACCATAGTTTTTTAATCAAAGAAAGAATGTACTCCTTGAGCATAACAGCAGGAAAAAACTGGTGTAGTCGAGAAATGAATATTTAAGTGTCATTTTTAATTAAGGCTGGAACCATATTGTTTGTTGTTGTTTAGACACACACAATTTTTAGACAAAGTTCTTCAAAAAGGTTAAATAGGACGTTATACGTGTCTAAACGTTTTAGAGAATGGCGGAATGGTCACCTATTCTACTACTATTTGATGACTAAAAATCAACGAAAAAACGCAAAAGTATCACTCATATTGCAGCAAGAGCAATGAATTATCTGTCTGGGAAGTGCAAGAGAGATGCGTAGCTGTACAACTAGGGCAATTGATGTGTTAGGGGAGCTAACACTCCTACTATTACTCAAAAAAACGCAGCTCTTAGTGTACACCACTTAATAACATCGTATAATGAAATAAGGCGTCTAGGTATCCAAAATTTGTAGGCTAGATAGATTTACTAGACAAGTCTGAAGTGATCGTCAGGCCGGTGTAATAGTTTTGATCTCATATGGCTTGGACTGAAAAATGATCTGGTAGTATCGAGTCAATGTTACACAGTTACATACATATATACAAAATGCTAGAATACTAGGATCATCTAGGAAATGATATGATAGACAAGTTCGTAAGAGAGGGAGACAAAACATGCATACTGTTGAATTGGACCATTTGTATGCTGGCTTGTAAGCAGCTTATCTGGTTGACGACTACTTATCAGTATGTTTTAAAACAGACTCAAAACCAGATCAGTGGCTTTTAAAACCAGTCCTCAAACCAGCTGGTTTGAAAACCAGCTTAGAAACTGTCCAAAATAAGCCCTTAACGAACTAAATTGTTATCAAAGCTAGCTCACAACCAACTCAAAGCTAGCTCACAACCAACTCGAAACTAGCTCATAACCAACTCTCTCGCGGCTTCCTTTGAAGCATTCTATCGAAGTTGTGGCTTCCTTGATGTATTCCAATTCCTGGACATTGGCGCGGCCTAACTTTCCCACGGTCGTCAGAATTTTCTGGTGAATACACTTGACATCCCTAAAACTCAAATTAGGAAGAGGATCGATAACGGGAAGCGAAATAAAGTGTGTCTTTCACGACTTTGACACAAATTCAAGCAAAGCATTACCCAGACTTACGGATTTTCTGATTAGTCTTCTAGGGTATCAATTAGGGTATAAAAAGTACGAGCAATGTTCATGCATATCGATTGTACGAGATTAAAACTAATGCTGGTGAATACAACGTGTTTCTTTTCAATGAGTTCTTTCAAAATATTTAATGCTTTTATTTCTATTTACAGGCTGCATTTGCTGTTTCCCTTTAATAAGTATAAGTGGGAGGTCTAAGGTTTCTTCATTATATGGATTCTATCCCTAAACTGTAATTCTGAAATGTTGCAAAGTATTCATCTACACTTACTCTCTGCTTCGTATAAGACTCAAAATACACAAATTTGATTTTAGGGCGAGTCGAGGCTGGCGAACATAGTTGATGTTCCATCTTTTCCTCCAATTCCTCAATTTTCTCATTACAAAAGCACCTTTGTGGGTAGAGGCATTATTATGATGAAACAAATATGCGCATCTGGTAGTTTTAATTTTTCCAAGATAATTAATGAAATAAATCTTTATGGCATCTCATAAAGTGCCGACGTAATTTGTTCGACGGATAGAATCAACTGCAGCTGATCTTCAGTCGATGTGATGTTTATTAGTTGCTGAAGACGTTCTAACTCGCAAGTTAAACACAATTTAACGGTATTTATTTCCAATTGCAATTTTAAAATTAAATAATAATAACGATAAATACAAATTCTTAACATAGTTTATCAAAAATCTACAGCTACAGCTGCTTCATAAGCTGTAATACTTGTCATGGTAACTACCATTGCAATTACATTTTTATGAACAATAGACACCACTTTACTGCCAGCGCTGTTATTCATATTCTAACAGCAAATGGTTATTCGAGAGGTGTGTCGGGACGTCTAAAGAACAATCAAATAAACTGTGCTCCTGATAGTCGTCTGCCACTCTAAAGAAAGGTGCCAAAATAATATCTAAAGAAGTAATCAACCACTATAGCTATTAACTTTCGATTACTAATATGCTTTCCATGTTTTTTATAATTAAGTTAGGTTTATCGTTTCTCCAACTCAATATTATTAATTACATTAAATTTTATATCGTACTTAATTACACTTAACATATATGCTAATTGAGAATTAGAGATAATATGTACGAATTATTAGTAAAGTATTACAGCGTACACAAGTTCTATAATTATAGACAAACGCTTTTATATTAAGATAAAATTATCTTGATTATAATTATGGGCCTGTTAATGACTTAATCCATGTTCGCGCAAACGATGTAATTTCGAATACCATAAGGACCGTACGCAAGTGTGACATAAACAAAGAGACAACTCGTTATTTAAACAAGAACGACTCGAGCAAAGCTCTCGAGACAAAGAGTTTTGATATCGTGATGGTGATTATTTTATGTAAAACAGCCCAACGCGGCCGCTCAAAGGTTTATTCTCTAGATTCCAGGAACGCATTTTTCGAATTTTTCGAAACAGGTACAAACGTAGAAACATCTGTTCTGTAGGGACCAGACAGTTAATTTGACGATTTAATAAAATTGTCAAGCGGTTTATTTTTTTCTAAGGAAGTCGTTTACTTCACTTAATGCTTCTAATTAACCTTTAACAACTTACATTGTTAATTAATTTCTTTTTAGGGTTTTATTAGTGTGAATAAGCTGCCTTATAAAGAAAACAACCAGCGTTAATTATAAAAAACAGGAAAGGATAGTATAAAACTTTAACTATTTTATTCGATTCTGGATATTAGTTTAGATGATCCGTATCTACATATATAAGAATATTGACTGAAAGAAATGTATTTTCTTCATCTTATTTATTATATAAAGTTGTATCTACATTGATGTTCTTGCTAAAGAAATCACTATGTTCAAGCATTTAAGGAACAGATACCTAGATAGACAGGCATGTGTGTACACTGAAGACTGTCAAATTTGCAGTAAGTTATAGGGCAGAAGGAACAGAAACATTTCGGCTTTCAACTTTGATATCACACGGTAAACTATATCATGTGGTAGGAAAATGAATGCAAGAAAGTTTGGTGAATATATATCTTCTTTAAGCGCATAATTAGATAAAATTCAGTCTTACTTCTTGGGCAGATCTCTGAAGAATGTATAAAAAAAGATTACAAATTATATGGATGGCGTCATTTTAGAAAATGTTCTAGATGAGCTATAAATGAAGATGTTTTCCATTCTTTACCATGCCCATCCAATCCATACATAAGTAGTCTTAGAAGAAGCAGACGGAACTTGATAAAAACGCATTCATTCAACGTTATTCCCCAATTAGTGATATTTTCTTACATTTCATGATAAACAAACAAAAACTGCCCCTCATTGTCAATAGGCTTTGTGATATACCAGGGTAAGCTGAAAAATTCGGTAACTAACTATGAGATGGTGCTGTGTAAAAGCAATCTTTGAGTCTAGTTTGATGTTTCAGTGATATACGTGTTAAACTTCATGTCGATCTGTCAAGCTGTTTGTTGTGTACACTCGTTCAAAGCAGAGCACTTTTGTCGCAATTCTGCAGAAAGTGTGCAAAATGTTTGAAATTTGTGAAAGCTCATCGCTGATCCACATTGCAAGATACTGCTAAGGCTACACGCATCTCCAGAGAAGAAGTGGCATACATTTTAAATGTTGAATTAGACATGTCTACGCAGTGTGCTAAAAGATAGGTGCCCAGGTAGATAGGTTTACTCCCAATACAGCAAAAATTGAAAAGCGTGGAATGTTACACAGTCATTTTGGAGCGGCTTCAGCAAAATCCAACAGATTTTTTGTGCAAATTTGTGACATGCGTTGAAACTTGAGTCCATCATTGTACACCCGGAAATAAACAGCAATCAAAACAGTTGACAAAACCGTGAACCGGCTCAAAAAAAGTCAGTCTATCGACAGGAAATGTGATGCCTTTCGTTTTCTGGGATGCGAAGGGAATCTTGCTTCGATTACCGGCGAAAGGAACAAACTGTTACTGCCCTACTACTATTCTTAACTTTTGGATTGATTCAAGGCAAGTTATCGTCGCAAAAAGATCCGGAAGGAAGCATAAAAAAATCATTTTCCATCAAGACAATGCGCCAGTTCATACGAGCGGAATTGTCAACGAAAAACTGGCTAAATTAAAGTTCGATGCGCTTTGTTCCCAAACTGAAGAAACACCTCGGCCGTATGAAATATACTTCGGATGAGGAGCTGATAGCTTCCGTGGACCACTATTTTGAGGAGCTCGAGGAAAATGAGTTCTGTGAAGGCATAAAGAAACTTGATCATCGACTAAATAAATGTATTGATTTATAAGGAGATTATGTCGAAAAATAAAACACATTTCACTGAAATATTATTTTTTATACTCTAGTTACCGAATTTTTCAGCGTACCCTCGTATTAACTTGTAAATTATTATGCGTCTCTTGTTTCATATTTATAAATTATCGTATTTATATGTATGAAAAAATCATAAACAACTACAATTCTTTCTGCAATACGATCAACGTAACATTATTGTTATTAATTAATTAGAAATATTATATTAATTACAATGATTTAATTTTTTTAACCCATATTATATTTTATTAATTACATATTTTAATATATAACATCTTAGTGTGGCGTTGGGCGACTAGTATTTGTGGTTGACTGTCTTGGAGTCTCTTATTGTGGGTCTCCTGCGAAGTTGGAAAACTTAAAATCAGAGATTAGGATTTGTCTTCTGTGGTCTTACCGCATGACGCTGTTCGGAGTGTTTCCGTTGTGGTCCAGCGTTTGGTCGGTCCCTTTGATTTTTTGCCTGCTTGTTCTATACATCGTCCATCCACCGAAAGCTCAGCAGCAGATGTCAACAAAACCTAAACGAGTTTTTGATGAAAGTCAAGCGGAGATTTTTGGAGCAAGCTCTCGCATACGGCAACCTGGCGATGACTAGGCCAATTGGGTGAAAATCAAGGCGACCCGTTAAATACCGGACCACCTCGGAAATGCTCCGTTCAGCGTGACCCGGTAATAGGCCACTAAAGACTAATCGCAATCTCTTTTTTAGGATTCCCAACTGCTCGGGAGATTCCATGAGACCAACATCTAAGAACTACCAGAAGGATATTCCAAAAAGAAATGCAGCTAGTTTTGAGGTCATTTTGAGCGGAAATAACTGCTAAAATAAATAACGTCCTCCTCTTCTCGAGGCGGACGTTATCACTATTAGGTGTGAAGGTATTTAAATTCACTTTTTAAAGAATGCATCTTTCTAATTAAAAAAGAAGATGAAGCTACAGCAAAAGCGAGAACATAAAACAAATCATTACCACTTTAATATTAATATCCATTATTATATTAATTTCATTTATAATTTCTGTAATATATGTATATTATGGTTTATATAAATATAAGCAAAGCATGTACTTAGTTCGAAGTATACTACGTTAAATTTCACTCCATTATACAGTTTTAACATCCGAGATAAACTGGAATTACATCGGATTATTGCAGCTCTTAAACGCAGTAAAATAATTTCATCGGTTGAAACCAAACTCTCTCTCTTATACATTTTACGAGTTTCAGATTAGATTTTTTTTTTTTTTTTTTTAAAATTTTTTTTAATTTTTTTAAATTAAAATCATTAATTACATCATGTAACAGTAATCAATATAAATACCAATCTTTAATCAGGTACCTGCATATATCTATTCCAACACCTACTAGTTTTATTTTCCTTTAAAAACGAAGTTAAATAAACAGTGTTAATTTTAAGATTCATTAAGAATCACTGGAAATTTTATGTCAAACCACTTTATGAACGGTGACCAACCACTACTTATACATCTCATGCTTATCTCTCGACAAGAAACGATTGCTGCTAACAAATGCCGGTGCAACATCCGAATAAATGTCAGCGATAAAACAAAACTAGCGTAACAAACGACTGCGGTGTTTATTGTTTTTTTTCTTCAGCTTTTTTTACCGGAATTCGTGTCTTTATTACCTTTATGGCTATTCTGAACAATGTAAATGATTTTATTAAGTGGATTTTCTAGTTTATGTACGAATAACGGCTGCCTGTACCATTACTGTATACTTTTGTGAAGTAATTTAGATGAGATCATTAGGATAGGTAGGTAAAACAGTTATTTTTTTCTGGAAATAAGTAATTGTCTAAATATTTCGAGAATGCTTTGTCTTAAAAAGATAATATAATGAATATGTTATTAAGATACGTTGAAGTTTTAGTAGGTAAGTAAGTAAACTTTTTGTAAATAATCAAACTACAGTAAACGTGATAAAGCAATTGAAAATAAAGAATTATCTATCAATCTAGAATCAGGTACAATTCCAGGTAGTATTTGTTGGATTTATAAATAAAAATAATCAATAATCGTAAGATTAAGAACGTTTGAAAAAAGATAACTATATAAACAAACAATTATATATACATTTTTCATATATACAGCTTTAAAGTTAAGTTAAAAATTGAAACAATTGGTCGTCACGTCAGCTTCTATTTTTAAAATTCTACCTATCTTTTAGTGTAACAGTTGTCTAAGCAATAATGTCATCATAACTTTTTTAATGGTAGCCCCCATTTTCTTCACTAATTTTGCCTTTTTAATACCTTACATAACAATGTTTTAAGAAAGCTATACATTGGTTTCACAAAAAATTAAATTAAGTCATTTGTCTTCAGAAGTGCTTTTAGGGCCACTACCATTACCGTAATGTATGCACAGTAATCACTCATGCAAAATGTACGCCTGATGTATTAATTGAATGAAGATAGTTCAGATCAGCGTTTACAATGTTGTGGTATCAATATGATCAAAGCGCATTGTTTTTCTTTTATAAAACCATAGCTTGTCTACATGGATTTGTACTTCACCACAATGAAGTGACACAGTATTTTTGTTATTTATTAATTTTAATCTTCGGTAAAAATAATAGTTGTTAAATATTCACGTTTAAATTAGCCGCTGTCTATGACGTATACTGTACAGCTTTGCCATACCCCCATTTCACCGTTTCAAAGAAGATCAGAGAGAAATAGACATTTCTGAAAGTAATACCTAGAAAAGAGATGCAGATATTGTTTTTCTTGGTATACATGTTTTCATAGAAGAGGTTAGGAGTAAACAAGAAAATATTATTCAAAAATTTCGTTAAGACTAGTTGCAAAAGCATCTTAAAAATGACGAAGGTTAGAGTTAAGTATTCTATTGTACCGCGTTGTTTAAGAGCGCGAGAACATGTTGAAAAATTCTCCTCGATTAAGTTAAACACAAACTTGTAAATCACGTAAACAACCTTTTGAAAACATGTCTCGCAATACCCTGCAAACGTAGATCAGTGAAGCCGGTCCCCCCAAATTATTATTTTTTAAGTTTATATACGCTATAATTTTGCACACATTTTGCACAGTTTTGCACAACCATAATTAAATTTTACACATCTGTACAACATAAGTTATATAATTTATTTTGGAGGGGGGCTAACTTAAACGTTTCTCCCCCAAATTAAATTTTTTAAACTTTTCATATGTCATTTGAAAGTTTGAGTTTTGCACAGTTTTGCACAACCAAAACAAAGTTTTGCACACCTCGTATTAAGGAGATATGGCTTTCTCAAGAAAAATGCAGCACCCCTAAGTCACAATTTTCCAACTTTTTATATGTCATATGAAAGCTTGAGATTTGTACAACCAAAACCAACAAATGAAAGTGTGTTTGATAGATACAAATAGTTTTTCTTTCCAGAAATAAACCTCATGTATTCGAAGTAAATAAATATTGATTTCATTTTAATACAAATTGATAGGGCGAAAGAAATTTTCCAAAGAAATGAGTTGTTTGTTAGAAGAAACACAAGTTTATTATGGTTAACTTATTGTATTCACACTGTACAAATCTCAAGCTTTCATATGACATATAAAAAGTTAAAAAGTTTTTTCTTGAGAAAGCCTTATCTCCTTAATACGAGCTGTGCAAAACTTCGTTTTGGTTGTGCAAAACTCAAGCTTTCAAATGACATATGAAAAGTGGAAAAAATTTTATTTGGGGGGGCTAACGTTAAGTTGCCTCCCCTCCCCCTCAAATAAATATAGCATAACTTATCTTGTACAGGTGTGCAAATTTTGTTATGGTTGTGCAAAACTGTGCAAAATTATAGCATATATAAATAAAAAAAAAATTTGAGGGGGCCAACTTAACTGACCCCGCAAACGCCCTCGTCAAAGACGCACTATTGACGTCATCAAAATAGCGCGTTTTTTTCGTTATTTTAATTATATAAGTAAATGTACTTTCTATTTGTTTTTATAGAGTAGAAATGTTTAAGTTAACAAGAAACAGTCCTTATTTTTTTTAATTTTTTATGACTGTAAGACCTCATTACAGATCTTCATCACGACCAAAGCTTCATTGATTTTCAGGCAAGACTACAATATGAGGGTGCCGCGTTATTTATAGTATGAGTATCTTTTTCAATAATGAAAATGGTGATATAACCCATCGGAGTATTCAGCTTCAACAGGATGCAGCGTGTTTCTACTATCTTAGCTTGCCAGTATAATAATAAAGCATTTATAAGCAGATGGATTGAGCGATGCGAACCAATTAGTCCAGTTAGTATTTAGCGTAGTGTTTACAATTTACATAAATGTACAATTTTTTTTAATGTGTGGTGGGTGCTTAGTTGCAGTGACTCCGTAAGCTGTATCACTTGTCTGGCTAGCACTGCAACTCTCGCGGTGTAGTTTTTGTGTGTGTAAGTTGTGTTCAATTGGCTTTGTAACAGCATCATATCGCCTTTTATGATGCCGCGCTGTTAATCACTTTGCTCCCAACAGCGAATGGCAAGTCGATTCGGGATTAAACTCTCTGAAAAGATGTCACCGTCCCTCCAGAGAATTGAACCCCGGCGCCTATCGTCCTCTCACAATGATAGTCAGCCGCCTAACCACTGCGGCCACCGACCCGTTATATAACTCTAATATTTATTTTAAAATCCTTTAATAAATTATAATTTGGCTCTTTTGTTTTCTTAAAAGAATTCTATCGTTAAGAATTAATTTTCTCTGGGAATAAATATATAGTTTTCTTGAAAAAGTTATTATATGAAATAGGTACTAAATTTGTTCATTCTTGATTTAAGCAGTAGGTGTGGGAGAATGTGTGGGTTCTCATCTGGATTGGGCGAAGTATCGATATATCTTCCAGTATTCGATACCATCACTGGTATCGATTCGTCGATACCTTGGATAACATCGGTATCGTTACCTTGGAATCGATACCTGGGTATCGATACTTGGGTATCGATGCCTTGGAATACCAATACAACGATACCTAGGTATCGATACCAACAAATTACGGTAACAACTACAGTATAGTAAAAAAATATTTCTAGACAAATATTTATGGAACTAGTTTTCATATATTGACTTAAATATTAATGATAAGGGTAGGTGTAATTATTCGTGTAGAATAACAATAATTGTTATAAAAAAGCCACAGTATTACAATAGTGTACATTTGATACCATAGATAACGTAAACTAATATTTACACTTGAATATGTATCCAAGGCAAGTAAACTACCAAGCTATAATATACTTCGATGAGAAACTTTCTGTAACTTGTAATATGAAGCTTGAAGTAATTGTTTAAAAAATGATTAAGCGTTTGCCACAAATAAACATAGCAAAACTGTCAATTTGACTATAACATAAAACAATTTTAATACCCTAAATGAAACAGTATTTATTTTTATATTTCATACAGCGATTTTAGTAGACGATAGAAAGCTGTAAAAATTCTTACTTATTGTCAGATGAATTTAATTTCTAAACACTTTTTTTTTGTGGAGAACAAAAAAACATACGACAAACACTGAGTTGTTTTATTTAAGAAAGTTACCAACTGGGTGCTATTTTTATTTTTTGTAGAAATATTTACACCAGAAAATTGTAAATATGGTATTGAAATCTGTCAAAACGGTTTTCAGCTCTCAATAAACGAACAACTTTTACTACTATTAATTCATATCGGAAACAAATCGTCTTTAGATAAATATTTATGGAACTACTTTTCATATATTGACTCAAACATTAATGATTGAGGGTATAGATAGTGTAATTATGCACGCACAATAACTGTAAATATTATAAAAAAGCCAACGGATCATACCATTGATATCGTAGATATGTTATTGAATATAATTATTGAAATCAACCTGAAAAAATCTATATCTACAAATCAGTCGTGGGTATCGATACGAAGGTATCGATTCAAGGAATCAATTCGAGGTATAGATTCAAGGAATCAATTTGCGGTATCGATTCAAGATATCGATACCAAGGTATCGGTTCCCATCGGATACCTGTCAATACTTAACCGATTGCAGTACTGGAATCGATACCATCCACGGAATCAATACATCGGTAAGTGTCGATACCTCGATTGGTATCGATACCCGAAACCAAAAATGTCGGTATCGCCCAGCCCTATTCTCATCATCAATCGAAACACGGGTCCCGATTAATCAATCAAAGTTGTGGCGTTTGGTGATACCGATGTTATATCTGTTTATTACGAGCCCACAGTCCTTGAAATTACTCTCCTAATGGATATTGCAATTTAGAAATGTGTTTCAGGATTGACAATTTACATTAACTGACACGCCACTATGCGGTAATTTTTAGAACTAGCGTTGGAGGTATAGTTGTATTTTTCGTTGCATTGTTTATTGGGTTTCATTATGTGGCCTTTATCTTTTCGTCGGTATTTAATACTTTCGGTACTGTTTAATGGCAGATTTGTCTTTATAAAAACAATATAAATATCAGTTTTTAGTAAAGTAAAATAAGTATTTTAAACAATATACAAGATGTACATACATATAAGTGAAATGATTCACATTTTATCTAACCTTCAATTTTGTGTGAATATAAGCAACATGTTCATATGTACCCACCTTATAATAGATTATAATAACATAACAACGTTCGTAGTTAAACTGATTTATTATTATTCTTAATAGATTTTATATAAATATAGAATACATTAATAAACATAACAATAATTAATAAATAACAATGATATATCGGGGCCTGAACCTAAAATATTTGGTTGAAAAGACAAAGTAGTATAGGTAAAGCTCTAACAATGATATATATATATTTGGTTGAAAAGACCGAAGAACCAATTCTTCGAATCAGCCAACTTTAGGTTGATTGATCTGTCAATCTGTACCGACTTGTGTGTTTATGAGAATACCAAAGTAATGAACACTAAACACTTTAACCCACTGAACACCAAACAAGTTTTAACTAAAACACCGACGCGTTTCAACAGCAATGCTGTCATTATCAAGGCGATAATAAAACTAAAATAAAGTAATGAGACAACTATATCGTTACACATTAATGATTATAATAAATTATTAAATACAGCATATAACTATAAAAAGTAAATGAAAATGTAAGGAACAAACACGCATATATTGGGTTGGTGGTTTTCTCATCATCAACGTCAACTTCCATACCTTTCTCCTGTCCACTTTTTCCAGAGTTTCCAATTTATTTGTTATATACACTAAACTACTTTTTTCTTTTGAAAAGCGGGTGAAGCTTAGAGAATTATGTCTACCTTTTATCGTGTGACAACCGTAAATCCAGCGGTTTATATTAGATTTTCCTTTTGGCTTCCTACATATTTGAGTAGGCAGATGAAGTAAATTAAAAAAAAAGCTATTTCTTTATGAAGAAATTGAAATCAACATAAAATTAAACTGGCGAATGTATGAAATGTTATATGACACTATGCAAAACTATATAGGTATACCTCCATTCGACGCCATTTTGGCATCGATTGTGGCGCGACCATCGGTAGTGTTAATTGCCAATAGCATTTCAACTAACCAATTCAATTCCAAAAAACTTACATATATGCCCTAGCAACGTGAACTAGATAGAAGTAAGTGGTTGTGAAAAATGATGGAGAAAGTAATTATGTGATGATCAAAGTAGTGAATGTTATGGGAGGCACTCCCATTGTAGAGGAGAAACGATTTCGGTAAATGTGTTCTAAAAAATACTAGATATAAGCATATTTTACCTTTGGCAGAATTTGATTTTATTATTGTTTAGAAAAATCAAGTAGAAAGCTACTGTGTGACTATTTGGTACCAGGAAAGACGATGATGTAAGCAACCATGTGTAGGAGAAAGTTTTATACAGTGTGACAAATCCGCCATATTCCTTTATTTGAAGAGGAACAGAAATTGTTTCTACAAATTTTACACATAATAATTTTGTTCCTTTATTGTTCATTGGACCATATAGTTAATATCTGCTTACATATTTTTTATGTTGTTTTTGTGCTGAATTTTTTTGTACCAAACATGGTAACTAAAAACGGTTTAGGATAAAACTGCAATCAATGCAGTCGATGAGAACGCATGTACATACAGTGATGTGCTTTAGTACTGACTCAAAGTGCCATAAAACTTTACGAAACACTAGAAAAGCAACTATCGCCTAATAGAATAAACTAGTTACAAATGGGATTTGCTTACTTAAGAGATGATACTGACTTACAAGATTTACAAAACTTACCTTTTTAAGCAGTGCGATTAGTAATCGTTATTATAATTTGAATCAAATCGAGAAAAGTGCAATATCTTGTGTTTCCACACTTGTGACAACGAAGGCTGTTTGCTGCTATAAAAAAAATGGCTTTGTGTGGAAGGAACGGCCACTTGACATATGGTAATACAAATAAATAGTAATCATCAAATAAATAATCATTTTAATAACATACATGTAATTAGTAAATCTGTCAGCATTAGTTAACTGCCTTAAATACAGGTAAGCGCTTACAATTAATTATAACAGAGATAATAGTAACAAGAGATACATATATGTAATGTGTATCTTGAATATAATAAGCAGAGCTTATAATATGTTAGTGGAACAACATAAAACTTATGCAGAACCACCCAAAGTTGATTTTATGCTTCATATTGATTAAATACAATATGGTTTAAGAATTTTATTTGAAACATTCTAAAATCTAAATTTTTTCTTCTTTTCCTTGCTTTGATTTTATAATATATTTATTACATTTTAGTGCTTTCAAACTTTCCACTGAATACATCAATCCCTCGCTTGTCTGTATCAACACTTAAAGTAACCTTTTACAATAACTTGAAGATTAAAATCTACAATTACAATATTAAATCATATTTGTTTACTATTTGACAAAAACAAAAGCCTTCTCTTGTAAGTGATTATCCTGTTCAAAAGGAAATTTTCATTCAATCCCTGGCACATTAAAAAAGCAATAATCTATTCCTACGTCACTAACACGATTATACATTAATGCATATTGTCACGTCCTAGAAGACTTATAAGTTACTACATCCAGTGTTGATGACGTTCGGCCGGTAGCTTCAAAATCAATTTACCAGCAATTTCACGCTTTTTAATTTTGAATTAATAAATGGAGGGACTTTGTTTTCCCGATGGGCTAAATGGACAAGTCGAAACTAATGCGACGTCTCGCATGCTCTGCGCACACGAAATAGATTTGTTTGGGTTAGTTTTAATGCCGCCAATTATACGGATCGTTTTGAATAAGCGTTTGCTTGCAAGGTTGTTGCTACACGTTATTGGAAACGAATTGCTGTAGAAATTCTTTTACAGTATACATTATAGGTATGTAACACATGTCTGCTTTGTATTAGTTGACTTTGTGTATTATATTTTTTATTTAAGTACGTAAGAAATTTATCTACACAATTTCATTTGTAGTAGTAAAATAGGTTCTTTATGACTTTACATGATGGATAATTTTACTTAACCAATTCATATGTATACCTGCATAGTGTTTGTTCTTTTTGCTTCACCAATATATGTACATATATTACTATTTTAGTGCAGTAGTTTGAAGTAGCGAAGTAGCGTTCATTAATTGTTACGTTGAAAAATGTTTAAATTCTTTTAAAGTAAAATAGTGCTGGCTATTGCTATGTAACATACCTTACCTGTTATTACATTTATGATATTTGTTGTTGTTTATGATTCTTATCGACTCTATAATTATTCTAAGGTAGATGACCATTCTTGGTCAATATTTTCACAATTTTGTGTACGCTCCTTGTTTGTGTGTATGTTCAACTACAGAAAATCTATTGATGAGTTTTGCTTGTTTTTGTTAATTTGTCATACGACTTTGTCAAAAAATAATCAACAGATGAGATATTTGTGTCCCTCATTTCGACGAGACGGGAGAAGTATTTTCTCTTAAATAATAAGTTAGCAGAACTCTTAAATGTAAGTTAAAATTTGTAAGGTAAAAGGTTCACAACACATAGAATTACAACAATAACGGGGTGGGCATAAGTCACCTGGTAGCTTTGAAAACAGGTCATGCGTCAATTAGTATGTCAATTAGTAAGTTACTATGGTTGTCGACCTCCAGATAGATCAATATTCGTATTGTTGCGTGGTTAGATGGTTTTTTGTCGAGTGAAATGGCACAAAATGTTCGAGTCCAGTTTTCGTTACAACAGCGTGTGTTTTTGTTGAAACTGATTATGGAGCTATCGAAGAAGGTTTTAGAGAAAGATAGCCTGATACACAATTCCCAAACTGAAATTACATGGTTGAATTAGCAAAAAAGTTTGAAGAGACAGATAGGGTTCAAGATGCAAAGCGTACCGGGCGTTCACGTTCGGTGCGCACTGAAGGAAATACCATGATCGTCGCGCAAAATTTCGTCAAAAATCCTCACCGTTCTGCCAACCGGACATCGTTGGAGCTTGCAATACCGTTTCGTAGACTTAGTAGAATCATGAAAGATAGCAAGACCATCTGCCGCGCATCGAATTCTGCGAGTGGTACCTAGTTATGAAAGCAGCCGAAAAGAAAAACCTTGTGGAGTGACGAGTCACAATTCAAGGTTAATGGCAGGGTAAATAGGCACAACTGCGTTTATTGGGCCAATGCTCATCCTCATGAGATCCTCAAAAAGGAAGTGAATTCTCCCGGAGTTATGGTTTGGGCCGAAATGAATTATCGAGGGATTGTTGGCCCCTATTTCTTCGACGGGTCCGGTAATTCGGAAATGTACTTGCAACTTTTACAAGAATTACGCATCACTTTGACTGAGGATGATAGATTCAACGGACGGGACATCATTTTGCAGCAGGACGGCGCCTCGGTCTCAACGAGCACTTCCAGGACGGATCGGTAGAGGTCGCTGCATTGCTTGGCCTTCAAGATCTCCGGACCTTACAGCGATGGACTTTTCAATTTGGGGCCTGAGGAAGAACCGGGTTTTAGCGCATCCGATCGCAAACGTCGAAGATCTTAAACATTGGATAACAATCGAGTTCGATATCATCAATGAAGACCTCGCGACGCTCGCCCGTATTGTTAATTCCATGGAAAAACGTTATTTGAAGTATATTGAGATGAACGGGGAACATTTTGAACACCTATTGTTAATATCTTTGCAGTCTAATGAAAGAAAACCAACGTTTTTAATCTTGTGTTTTTTAAAAGTACTTAAATTTGTGGAAATGTAATAGGTTAATTTGGGGTTGAATTTAATGTGATATCCGCTCTCTTCAGCTCAATGTTCAGTTGTTCAAATACGTTTAGCTTTTAGTGTGGAGGGTGTTATTCAATAATCTCAACCTTCTTAAAGGGCTTTTATGGAACAGCCCCGTATACGGGTGCTTACCTTTTCCGGATCTCAATGCGATCGAAAATGTTTCAGACTGATCAGTGGTTTTGCACTGATATCGAAGCATGTCTAAAGGAGCGCCATCTGGAGAAACCTTCCTTAAGAACGATAATTGTATAATATTGACAATGAGTCAAACAGTGATGCTCTTTTCAAGATCTTGTTGCAAGATTTTCTTTTGTACTAATGTCATCATCAAAAACTACTTTGAAATACTTATATAAAAAATGCCTGATTCGTATTGCCTCTTATAATGTCAACACCATATTATTTGAGTAGAATATGTATTGTATTTTCCTATAATTAAAAGCGTCGTCTACCCGGTTTATATCTCCCACTAACATACTGGCATTTTTTTGGTTTACCATCGTATTTTGCTCTGGCAGCTGTAAGGTTTCATTCCAATTTGGAGTAGTTTTTTAGATCCACTAGGATTTGTACGATTTTGTTGTAATCTGTCAATAATCGTTAGCATATCGTTTCTTTTATCAGGTTTTATGTTCGACTCATTCTATTTAAATGATGATAACATATTTTAAGTATGGTATGCTAAGACAATGGTACCATAACAAAGGGGAGTCATAACAATCTTCCCTTACTTCTTACTTTGGAATTCGATGGAGATTATTGGAAATTATCACTATCACTGTTAGTGCTGTCATATTTCTACCTACCAAGCAACATTTAATCAATTAACGTCATTGAACATTTTTCTAAAGATGCCTCCATGTTAAATCACGATTAAATCGTTGTAAAATTAAATTAGAATACTATTAGACAAGTAGTTAAGTTTCAAAGTACTGGAGCCCAAATACAAAGTACTTTACTTCATTAATCTACTCCAATAATGCAAATTGGTTGATTACAATATCTACAAATTAATATATCTTGAATCAACAATGCAAAAATCGCAGGTAATTTAGTTGGAAAAAGCCATGTGTGCACAGACAATTTATAGGTGAGCGCGATCTTAGAGGCAGTTAAAATGGTGCACTCACACTTTATTTCAACGGTACAATAAATTCTTGGAGCACCAGTACAAATTATCGGTACTGATAACGGCTGTGGCAACGCCCAGCCGAGGCTACAACACCGCCGTGGTATATAATTTCGAAACTGCATTCAATGAAACACAATTAATAATGTGGACTAAGTTACAGTCAGTAGAGGCGACGAACAAGGAGGCGGCCATATTGCGAAGTGGTTTCATGCCCATATCTATTCTTACTACTTTAACTGCGTTTAATGTATCTTTTGCGCCTTGCAATTCCATGTGATATTATGTGTTACAGTAGTGGTGTAAGGAAGGTTATGTTCTGTTACGAAATCTCATATGTTTCAATATTACAGGGTAGTTCTTCATTTTCCGTCGTTGGAAAAAGATATTAAAATCGTTTTATAAAATAAATTAATATACACAATCCATTAAAATACTGCATTGAAAATTAGTAAGAAGTGTATGTAATGCTTAGTACTGAGCATGGGTGCTACTATAACCAGAACAGATTTAGAAGGCGACGTTATAGAACCTCTATTCTTAGTTGCGAGTATATTTAAAATGGGAATTTAGCGAGAAAGTTTAAAGAATGCTAATTTGATGAGTGCAGTATAATCCAGTAGGTTAACTTACTGACTCTATAATTGTAGAAATAGTATAAGTCCATTAGATTGCTCCTATCTAGTCAAGTACCCCTCGTTTGATGCACACTCTTGTTTGAAGACATTTCAAATCTACCGTCTACAAAAATCGTCTTAATATTATTGCTTATCACCTTTGAAATTATCAGCATCTCCAAATCATGATTTTGCATAAACATGATCACCATACTACAGCCCTACTTGACATTATGACTAATTTTGTTCACGAAAGGAACAATCTCATTTCAAGGGCCTCAAAGAGACACTGTAAAACTCTCGGGATCCGCTCATATGAGAAAATACTGCACAAGGCAGTCTTTATAAGCAGAGACAGGCTGAGGTTACTCGCAGGGATTTTAACCGGTCACTGTGCACTGAATAAACACATGCATCTCCTTGCTGACTGCTCACAAGTGGACAGGAAGAGGCTGATACGCTTTGGGGTCGATCGATTAGATGCTCCCGGAGTAAGTAAATTAACTCTCGATCAGGTTACGGACTTCTTTATCCAGGTGCAACCTGGTTAAGAGGACTAAAACAACACAGGGGCTCAATAGGTCTTTCTTATGGCCGGGCTTGCCTTTACAGGGTTGTCCCGATTGTGCAGTCGGAAAAAAGGGTCTCGAAACAACGAAATTGTATCCTACAAGAGGCAATGCCATTCATACGGAATAATATTGCCTATCGCCTATGCTCCCCCCTCCTAGGACCAGACCTTTTTAGTCAAATTTTGATTATTTTGGAAAGATAGACGTGTCAAGGCAAAAATTTACCGATTTTCTTACATTTCTACTGATCTACCGATTAAGTCATATCTACCGAATTCTAAAAGCATGTTGAACTAGTGAAAGAGACGGAAATGTTTTATCCCGCAACGAAGAAGGCACTTCTCATTGCCATCTCTCTTCCATGTACAACCTGCACTGTAGAGCGGTCATTCAGCACTCTGAGAAGAGTAAAATCGTAGCTTAGATCCACAATGACAGGTCAACGTAACGTCTGAATGGACTGTGTCTTATGAGTGTCTATAGGAAAACTATCAAAGAAAATAAAGATTATTTTGAACATAATATTTTAAAAAGGTTTTCAGTCAATTCTAGAAAATTAACATTGGTATAGATGTGACAAACGGTTAATATATGTTTGTTATATCATAATAGTTTTAGATTGGTTTTCTGTCATTTAATGTTAATTACTTTAATTTTATTAAAGTCATGTTATTTCATTGTTTTGTTTTTTCAATAATAACGCACCTCATTAACCAGCTTAAAATAATTAAAGTATGGCTCCATTTATTTCCACTGAATATGCACTGCAAAATTAGAGAGTGCGACTAGCCTTACCTTTAAACACGTAGGAGGACATAATCAGACGTACTACTAGTGTAAGAATCTACCATAAGTGGCAAGAATTTCAGGTTTTGGAAAACAACTTAAGGGTTTCCAGATATCCAGAAAATGCGTTTTGAGGCATAATCTGCTTGAAAATTTTCCGGGGGAGAACCCAGTTTCCCAAGAACAATCCTGGCCCATAAATCCTGGCTACGCCCCTGTACAATTCCATCTTTGTAAAAAGACGATTGGGAAGTGTGAAGTTAGACCAACTCAGTACTTTTCTTCTTTTTTATTTTTCATCATTAGATAGTTATATCTATTCGTCCACATTGACATTTATCTTTAATATCTTTAAAACCTGTTCAGATCAAATTCCTCAATGTAAAGTAGTGCAGAAGGTGTTAAAATATGATAATAAAATTTGTTAAAACAGCTGTAAACACAATCTCTATTATTACTTGGATAGAAATTAAACGTGTTTTAAAAGTAAATTGATTCAATTGTATGTAACAGCGCTACATTATTTCCAGCATTAATTAAGTAACAATAAAAATACAAGCAAAAGGGTCTAATTAATATAATTAAATTACAATCGAGTTAAAGTTACGCTTGAAATTTTAATTACTGTACAAGGTAATCTCTAAAATCTGATACGGTCTATCAAGACGTCAAAAAAGGAGCGAGAAAGAGGAAAGGTATACGAGAAAGGAACGAAGAAAACACTTCAACTTCAAACCAATAACCCCAACAAAAGCGAAGAAGAAAAAAAAAGATAAATGAAAAGAAGCAGCATCCTGAGAGAAGTAACCAAAGAGAGATGTATTATGCAGATCCTCAGCAGGGGGCAAACCATGAATAAATAAACGCGTGAATTTTACACAATTAACAAGTAAAATAAACAAAAAAATACTATTAATTTCGAGCCAACAACCAATCAAGGTGGAATTTGACGAGACGATTTCTCTATTTTTTCCTCCTTTTTTCCCTGTGCATCCGAGACGTAGCTTGATTGATGCGCTAACTGATTGTTGAGCTTATTAACTTGTTAAACAAGCGAACGTTGAAAAAAGAGGAACTTCGCGTCGATTTATCATTGTTGGTTAACAAATGAAGGTTTGCCTATTGTTGATTAACAATCGCTTCTTAGCATCAATTCAATAAAACGGCTGCATTGTTGTTTATTAGTTATAATGGTACAGGTATTTAGGAACGTTTATGTTTACTTTTTTTACTCCTTTTAATCCGAGATAATTGGATATACTCAAGAACTCTGTTTAAATATCATCGACCGTATAAAAACTCAGTTGTCACGCCCATCTGGCATTTAATTTGAAAGCTTTTTTATCCGCTCCGAGATTGTTATATTATTTATGTCGTATGGCATCATAAATGTATACGGATCGAAAGTAATTTTAATAACTATTATTGTTATTAAAATTAATGCTGACTGTACACTCAAACAGATGTTTATCAATAGCTCAATTAATTGTGTATATATTTATGAAACTGGTCGCATAAGAATTTAATGCTTGTCATTGATTAAATGAAGGCGTATTCTTTTTCCACTTAATTTATACCCATTGTTAGCGTTGCATTAATGAGATTAATTAATTATAATTATAGATTCGTGATAGCTCGTTCGATATGGAACATGTATATTAATGCTTAATTTCCAATATTCTGCATCTAGTTAGCGGTTAGTGATAATTCAAGATAATTCCACTCTGTTTTTGGTTTATGTCAACAATTAAACTTAAAAACATTGTATCATATTTTCATCAAAGCAAACAATCTTAATCGGAACATCTTAATTGCGTGTTATGTAAGAACTCAGCATCGGTTTTTTTATTATAACGTCGTTATAATGTCTATCTTGATGAAAATTTTGGTTGTAAATGATTCTGAGGAATAATTACCGTCGTTATTCCTTTCTTGGTGTCTAAACAAACATTACATTTTCAATGTAGAAGTGCAAATAATTATTCTTGTCAACCATCAAAGTCATCTTCCGACCTATTGGAGATCTGTAAAACTTTTTCCGAATTTGATGTCGCTACCATTACTACCAAATTGTGACCAATTAGTAGAGCAACAGTTTTTATTTAAAATTTCCTCTAATGTTTTCTAACGCAAAAGTATAGGTATAAAGAAACTATAAGGGTAATCATGAAATAAATACAATTAAATGATAAAGTTGTTTAACTTTCGAAAGTTAGGAATTGTTGAAATGTCTGTCAGATCTTCAGATCTTTGATTTTTCTATTATGATGTGATTTATGTGAGCAAATTAAAATAGTTGAAAAGGTTGGTATTCGAAGTAAAATAAATATCATTGAACAATTTGCTTTTCTTCTCGCTAGATAATACTGTAACGTTTTCGGGGTGTAAATAAGTTGGCAGACGATATTTCATAAAAACAACGATTTATTTCTAATAATAATAACGTGGTAACAATATAACACTAACAATTTACTAACACTAAGAGAGTATTTATGTCGATACACTATTTATTTGTACACGTCAACGTTCGGTAATAGACTGTTCCCTCGGTGCAGCCTCGACTCCCTTTTATATGTCCTGGTGTTTCCCGAAGATTCTATTCTCAAGCAATCTAGAGTTTTTCTATACTTCTCTAGATTTCGATGTTTTCTCGAATGAGTCATAGGCGTACGGCCGTAATAATATGTTTTGAAGTTTTGTTTTGTTTTAATAAATGGTTATGCAAATGCACTAGCCAGGAAATCACATACAGGATAACAACTTGAACTACGAAAGCCTATTGATAGGAGAAGGTAGTGGGAGGTAAAACTAAATATATCCATTTTAGTATTGTCAACTGTTTGTATGACAGGAATGTCAGTGGTTATGTCAAATACTATGGCAAATTATAAAACCACTTTATAATTTGCACTTTTTCATTAATTGGGTATTCCATTAGGATAGTTTGATGGTTCGGTAAAGTATTTGACATAACCTCTGACATTCCTGTCATATAATAAGTTGACAATAGTAAAATGGATACATTTAATTTTAACACTCACCACCCTCTCCTATCAATAGGCTTTCGTAGTTCAAGTTGTTAGCCTGTATAGAATTTACACAATAAAATCCAAGTGAAATTGATTTCGTCGCGAACGGAATAAAATAAGACATTTAATACTTCGAGATGCACTGTTGGGCATAAGTGAACACACCCTGTCTAATCCGAACGCTTGAATATGGCTGTATAAAATGATGTAGTATTGCTAGGTGGGGCACCATTAATATTGGGAGTATTTTCCTCCAGCCGTCACCTTCATTGCAATAGGACGACGCATGGTGTCCATCAGACGGTGTGTGGTACGCGGAGGGATGGCTGACCATTCTGCAACAACTCTTCAATATCAGTCGGAAAAAGAAGATAACGTTAAACTCTCCAACTTATAGTGTTTTAGGCATGTCCGAGCTGGCTAGAGTATCTGTAATGTAAAGTACCTGTATGTGCTGTGTTACTGTTTTATAAATGCCCGTAATACACAACTTATATGTGATCGTACATTGTGGTTCATGCAAGCCAGATCTGTGTCTCACTGAATGTAGAGGGGTATGAAAGACACAGCACTCCGTCTACATAACGACGGTCAGCAAGACTTCAACGAACAAAAATTTGCTCATTCTCCACACTTAGCATCATTATCACAAAAGGTATGCGTCGCAATGCATGACGTGCTCGTAGTCCACTCTCTACCAAATGTTGCCGTACAGTTTAAACAATTAATAATAGACGCCAACAACTTTGCCTTTCTCGAATTCGCTCTAATAGAGCCGTGGATCCTATGGATCATTACACATTTAGCATACGCATACTTTGCCCTGTGAAAGTACACTAACATCTGCCGATTCTGACAAGGCGCTGCTTCCCATCGCTTTCACAGTAGCGATCATCTTTCGAAGAGTCTACATCCTTATTGTAGCAGCATACACTCACCGATGTATTAAGATAAAATTAATAAGTAAAATAAACTCATAAAAAATGATAAATCTTTCTAAACTTACCAATGAGTATTAGATCCCCTATCCATAATAATGTCAAACACCCGCGTCAAGTGTTTATCAATTTGGTCAATGTTGAAATAGAAATATCATTCCAACACTTCTTATATATATTACACCTCTTTTGCCAAAGTTTCCTAAAGATTTTCGATGGGGTTCAGATAGGGTGTACGAACAACCCATTGTAATAAATTAATTCCCTTTTGATGAAACCACTCCTTTGTTTGTCTGGAATTATGGATAACTGTATTGTCTCGTTGAAGTAACTACTCTTGCGTTGGCAATTGTTCACCAAAATCCATCAGAACCATTTCCAGAAATTCTACATAAGAATTAAAATGCATTATGAGTTATGGGTAAAAGCTGCCCAAACTATTATACTACCACCACCAAAATTTCGGGTCATAGCAATTTCAGTGTTCTGGTGCAAATCATGCCAATAATATTTGAAACTATCAGTCCCATCCAAGCTAAATTTCTTCTCGCCAGAAAATATTACTTAAGGATGGTTTTAAAACCTTCTTCATCCATCGTAAACGTTTACTGGTCAATCTAAATTACATTTTATTTGTTGCACAGTTAACATTACCAGAAGAAATATGGCTCGGTGATATATATACTTCGATAATATATATATTTAATAATAATAAATAAGCTTTTAAAGATGTTTGAAGGCTTTCTTACATTGAAAGGTAATGCCTAATTTCGTAAGATGTCTGTCTAGCTCTGTTGATTTATAGAAATTTCGCTCGTATTTATATGTTTCTACGGCAGGTATTTTATCTCGACATTTGAGAGTTGTGATAAAATAAGCTCTCTGCTATTTCTTTACGTTCAGAACTGTAATTCTAGGTAATTCTCAACTCATACCGTTGCTAAATGTTTGTAGGGGAACTACTAAATCAGGTGGTACTATAGAAATTTCTCTCTCTACATGTATAAAATATACTGGGTATGCTTGTGGGTTCTATCTACCAGTTTATATATTGTCACCATGAAAAAACCATAAAAAATATGTGTCTAAATATTGAATTTAAAAATTGTGTATCAAGCCGTCAAGGTGCCAGACAGCAAATCACAAATAATAAATAAATCAAAATAGCAATTCTCGTTTGTCATCATTCCAATTTTGAACGGATCTAGATGCATTTGAAGGCATTGATTAACATACAATTCCGCAATCATTTTCTACACCGACTATTTGATTGAAAACTTAAATTAAAAAGCCAAATGAGCTATAAATCGTTAGTCTATAGATAAAAAGTTTGAAACTTTTGTATTTGTTACATTATGACAACTTTTGCAGTATTCTTTTTATCTTTTTTATTTTCTCCCGCTATATCTTCAATAAGTTGATAAATCATTGTAGTATCTATTTTTTATTCAGAAAATTCCAATTTTTATTTTCTATAAGAAAGCAACGTAGTGAGGTGTTGACGAATCTTAACATTTCCAAATATTACATTAGATGATAATTTAGTCATTGTGGATTTTCACTTCACAATTATTATTTTAACAGTTTTTTGTTTGATTTAAATGTTTACCTTTAAAATTTGCAAGATTCTATTTGTTTAAGTTCTTTATAAGTAACGAAACATCATTATATTATAGTCCGAACCGAATATACAAAATCACAATAGGAACAATATACATATTCTTCTTCTTTTTTGGATACAATATTGCTTTGTTCATGAAATTAAATAGCCTTATTACAATTATTGTTCCCTTATGCAGAAATGAAATAATATTAATAGCAAGGAAAGTATTTAGAAGAGAATATATGAATGTTATAGAGAGGATGCTCGTACACTATTTTTGCGATAACCTTAATCGCTGTGGATAAGAACGTTTTGCTTTCTTCATGCATGTTCCATGTAAACAGTTAATAGGACATTTCTATCTATATACATACATGCTTGTAAATATTAATAGCATTTAAAATTTGGACACTTTTCAATGAATGGTCAAAATAATTAAGACGACATGATGAAAATTCATGAATATATGTAAAAATATAACCCGCTGCACTGCTTAAAGTATAAGAGATAAAACTGTAAATAATAGCCAGGCATAATATGCCATTTCTGCACGAAAATAAAAATCGATGGTTTTGTATATCAACAATAGTTAGACTAAGCTTTAATGTATAATCGTTTCCCATTGAATCTGCTTTCGTGTTGTACGAGTCCTACTTACGAGGTCATCAAACTTTATGAATTGACGGTGCCGGTCATTATTAGTCATTTATTAGCGAAATCATACGATTAAACAAAGTAAATAATGATACAGTGTTTTATTACATTTAATTTTTTGAATATTGTAAGTTTTATTTCTTTGAGTTGACATATTATTAAAACATAAATTTAATTGTTAATCTGTAACGAACTTAATTTATAATTTAATACTACGTTGTAGAAGTGTCATATGTACAATTGCACTTTAGCTGAACATGTATCTTTAGTTTATCTTCCTCAAATTCCCTTTTATTCAAAGAAATTTAAAATATTAAATTATATAGTTCATATGTTTGTTCACAGAGGGCATTTAAATATAAGTTTTATAGTGTAGAACATATCTGCATTTATTCGTGTATTGAATAGTAAAGCTTGCCTTTTGCGCCCCATGACAGTGGCATAATTGACATGCCACCTAAATCAACAGTCATCTCCGACGTAAAAATGTCTAAAATAATTCTAAAGACCCTCGAACTAAACATGAATGAAGAAAGATACGGAAAATTCCAGCAAGATCATTCAATTTCCCCTATTGTCTTACAATAGTGAGGCTAAATAAGCTTTTCGAAATACAATACCAAATGAGAACAAATTATTTATTATATATATATTTTTTAATAAACAGAGAATAATAAAACATGAGTAATAGAGTAATGTTTTATTTGATATTATAAATTAGAAGGTAAAACTTTTGTTTTTATTTTTAGACAAATATAATGTTACATTAGATTTTTTGCAATTTTATTTCGCTTTTTGTTTATTTTTATCATCTGTTTTTTTAATGTTAAGTTTTTTGCTTGTTCATTCGTTCCTACATTACTTGAGCAAAATCCATAACCAGATAACTAGCAGAATTCTTGTTTCAGAAAATAATGTTTTAATATGTTACCTGTTTTACTCATAATTTAGGCTACACTTGCGGCAACATTGCAACTTGAGTCTGATGTATTAAAATTTTATGGTGTTTCTTATACTTTCAACAATCGTTTCAGCGTTGCTTCATTTCAGTATTTTTACTGAATAAAAGGAAATGAATTGGAACACTAACGAGGATCAGAGATAACCGTGTTTTATTAGTTTTTAACTAATATTTACCACGTTCTAAATTATTCCGAAGTTGCTCTTGCTTGCTAGTATTTAATGAAGGTACCTATTTCTTCGAAATACGCCCATTACCATCGTTTGTTGTAAGTACGTCGAGCAATATATTAGAAATTTCCAATACGGTATTTGATGGACTATATTGGCATGTTTACGTTGTTCTATCATTTGTACCTTTCTACCTTTTAGGATAACTTGAGTAATAATACGAAATTACTAATTATTTAATTCCAAATAAACTTTGATCATTGTTATAAGACGGCTAGCCACCTCAAATACCCGTATGTATCTTTAGGAGGCCATGGTAGGTTTTTTATATAGTCACTCTAAGTAATGGTTCGAATTTAGCCTTTGATTAAGTGTAACTACAAAATATATTTTTTTTATCTGTGAGTGGCGGGGACAAGCTGTGTTTCTTATCAAATCACCACCGCAGCTCTTGCTGTGTATTCGTTGGAGTATTCCGATCGTCTCCATTTATGAAGTAGTTCCTTATTTTAATGAAGCAAGCAACAATTGTTTTTTAGATTTCCTTAACCCTTTATGTCCTAGTGGGCACACTGTGTGGACACCTGAAAATAAATGTATATTTAAGTGTCTAGTTGCTCCACTACACGTACACCTATAGCAATATTGCACTGAAATATCTCCCCACCATAAACAAGTACAGACGAGTCATTCAAGCGCCACTACAAATGCATTTTTGTGGTTGTATACATGTGCTTTTGAGAGGTGGTAACGTGTCAAAAATACTGTGTAATAAAAACAGTTTTTTCGCAAGATGTCTGGTAAGTTTAGATTTTATTTGGTGCTCACTTGTACTGGTCTACAAGTTTTTGATATTACTAATAATTATTAAGTCAAAACAATGTGAATTTCAGAAGAAAGTATGTGATGGGTTCATCATGGAGCTACAAGGAATTAGAAGTATGTAGACATTTTATTTCGTTTTAGGCGATATATATCGGCAAATAGTCAACATGACGGCAGATGCAGGTATTTCTTCACAAAATCGATCTCTTCGATTTTGTGGAAGAAATACCAGTTGACGATAACAGCGAGCTTGGTGATGTTAGTGACGATGATATTGGGAAGGATGAATTAGTAGTCTATACCCATCATTTTTTATCAAGACGGCGAACTTGAAAATGCATCGTAGGATAGCGATGATGAAGTTCCACTACAGAATCTAAAAATATTCGATGAACGTTTTGGATTAAAAATTAATCCTGATATTGAAACTCTCACCCGCATGTTTCTTCAAATTTTTTCAGACCACCTTTTGAACCATATAGCATTTCAAACAAATCTGTATGCACTACAAAAAAAAATATTTATAAAAACATTTATAGCCGTAAACTTACTAAAAGGCATAAAAAGCTTCCAAGTTATCGAGGTTTTTAGTCTTCTCGTTTGGAACTTAGAGATACTTTTATCAGCTCAACAATGTCAAGAGATAGATTTATGTGGTTGTTAGCCCATATCCACTTCAACGACAACGAGTTGCAGCCTAGCAGAGGGTCACCTAACTTTGATAAATTATATAAATTGAGACCTCTCTTAGATGCACTCTCTGAAACATTTATGAACTCTCTCGATCCCAGCAAAAAACAAAGTATTGATAAATCAATGATCCGCTTTAAAGGGCGCAGCCATCTTAAACAGTATATGCCTAAAAAACCCAACAAAGCGAAAAAAACAGGTAATTGGGAAGCCTACAAGGCCAAGCTGAATACCTATAATAAAACAATCAGAGAAGTAAAGAAGAAGGCCTGGAGAGGGTTCTGTGAGGACATTGAAGGTGTCCCTGACATGGTCAAACTTAACAGGATTCTCAAAAGGGATTCTTCTAATACGATGAGGTCCATTCAGATGCCGGACGGGAGGTTCACATCGACCGCAGAAGAGACTCTTGAGCTTCTTCTCGGCGTGCACTTTCCGGCTCGGTAAGGATGGACCTCGGTAAAACCGATCAAGTAGTCGCCATAAGGAGGGCGACCAAAGAGGATTGGTAAACTACCACACGATATCTTCAAGCCTCATCTCGTACGATGGGCAGTAGAATCGTTGGAACCATACAAATCTCCGGGACCAGATGGAGTGTTTCCAAGACTGCTGCAAAGGCAATTGGAGACATTATGGGGCCCCTATTGGATTGGGCTAGCCATTTAATACATCCCGAAAGCTTGAGAACTCTGGGTTGTGTTTATTCCGAAACCTGGGAAGAACATATACCCATCCAAAATCATTTAGACCAATCAGTCTTACATCCTTTATGTTGAAGACTATGGAAAAATTATACATCTTAATATTAAAGAGGGAGCGCTTGCCAAATCCCCTCTACATCCCCTGCAGTGGGCATATCAGATGGGCAAATCGGGAGAGGCCGCCCTGCATAGTTTGGTAGGAGGAATCGAAAGGAGCCTACACCAAAAGGAGGTTGCCCTCGCAGCTTTCTTAGACATAGAGGGTGCATTTGATAATACATCAACACCCTCAATCAACCGATCCTTAATGGACCGGAGCATTAACCACACGACCAGCAGATGGGTGGATTGCATGCTGAGAATGCAGAGTAGTCTATGCCCAAATGCTAGATAAACGCATCGCCATAAGGACCACTCGAGGGTGCCCTCAAGGAGGAGTACTGTCACCTCTGTTGTGGAGTCTGGTTGTGGATGACCTTATCAGGTCACTAAATGACAAAGGGATATGGACGCAGGGTTTTGCTGATGACATCGTCATAGTAGCCAAAGGGCAATTCATGACTGCGAATTGTGGACGAATGGTGCCTTACACAGGGACTCTCAGTTAATCCACAGAAAACAAAGTTGGTTGCTTTCACCAATATGAGAAAACTTGATGACCTGGGCGGCATTAAATTGTTTGGGCAAGAGTTACAATTAACCAAGGAAGTAAAGTAACTGGGCGTTACGCTTGATGCTAAACTGAACTGGAGGAATCACGTAGTCAGCATAACGAACAGGGCGACGCAACTATTCTGGCGCTGCAGAAGAGTTGTTGGTCAAACCTGGGGATTGAAACCGAAGGTGATTCATTGGCTATACATTGTAGTGGTGAGGCCGACGATAACCTACGGAGCCGTAGTCTGGTGGAGAAGGACAGAAGTGTCCTCGGCAGTGGGACTACTGACTGCTGTCCAGCGACAGGCGCTGCTGGGAATCACCGGAGCAACTAACAGCACAGGAACCGCATCCTTGGAGACCATTGTGGGCCTCCTTAGGCTGAAAGCCAATAAGGTGTGGTACCCCAATATTGGGATAGCAGGGCACACTGACACTACGGGTACGGTACTGGACGAGCCCTTGCTGCAAATGCCAACGGACAGTACGGCACCCGAAATTATTTTCACTGAAAAGGTGAAAATCCTAACACCGAACAGAGACCGGCCACGGGGTGACTTCGTTGACTCTGATAACTGGTTCACGGACGAATCCAAATCCAATAAGGGCACAGCTGCCGGTATTTATGGTCTGAGCCCAAGACATAGGATATCCTTAAGCCTGGGAGAGCATGCAACGGTCTTCCAGGCAGAAGTATTCGCTATTGCAGCCTGCGCAGAACTGACTGCAAAGGGAGGCTGCACTAAGAGGAAAATAAACATAATGACTGCTGGTCAGGCCGCTGTCAAGGCAGTTATGAATCCTCTTACTAGATCAAAACTGGTTAAAGACTGTAACCAGCACCACAATAGATTGGCATAAGACAACAAGGTATCTTTGATCTGGGTGCCTGGACATGAGGATATTAGAGGCAATATAATAGCCGATGAACTAGCCAAGGAGGGTTCTAGGAAACACTTCATAGGACCAGAATCCGTATGTGGAATCACAAGGGATTCTACTAGAAGGGCGATTTGGTTTTGGTTAGATAAGGAAAGAGTAAGGAAATGGAGGTCGACTGACGGTCAACTCCATACTAAAGCGCTAATAGGGGACGGGGACGTTAAGTTTTCTTAAAGCCTAATTAGACGCAATAAAAACAAGTTAAGACCATTATTGGGTTGATAACTGGACACTGTCCCTTAAGGAAGCATCTATGCAACACGGGTCGGGTAAGCGAACCCTGGTGCAGGAGATGCGAGTTACAGGAGGAAATAAGTTTACATGTAATCTGCACATGTGAGGAATTGAAGGTACTCAGGCAGAAACATTTCGGAAAGGATCTACTGGAGCCTTCGAGGGTACTCAAGCTTCCAGTGGGCAAGTTACTGGACTTTGTAGAAGACAGTAAACTTCTCAACTGGAAATGAGGGCTCCAATAGGGATGGTACAAAGAGCACCCAGCTCGAGTGCCTGGACAACAGGTGTCCAACCCTAACTGAATGAATGAATAAATGAACCCATAAAAAGAGGCTACAAGGTTTGGATTAGGGCAGAGGAATTTAGTTACGTTATTCAATTTCAGATTTATACCGGGAAGGTGAATGAAATAATAGAAAAAGTTTAGGTGCTAGGGTGGTTAGTGACCTAACAAGGCCATTGGTAGGAAAAGGCTTCTGCGTCTATTTCGATATTTTTTTCTACTCAGTTGAACTTCAGAAGACATTACAGGCAGAAATGATGTGGAACAGTTAGGAATGGGAGAAAAAAGTTATCTGTAGACCTGATTGATGACAAGAAATTGAAGAGAATTGAGTGTGATTGGCGAGTAAGCAGCGATGGACTTGTCTTTCTAGAATGGATGGACAACAGAGCTGTGCTTCTTTTGAGTAATTATTTGGATCCAACTAAAACGGAAACGATCACACGAAAACAAAAGGATAGTACCACACAGGAATTTACTTGCCCCGAATTAGTAAAGAAATATAATATACATGTGGGATATGTTGATAAAATGGACATACTGAAGACTTTGTACGAGGTTGATCGGAAGTCCAAAAAGTGATGGCATCGGATTTTATTTTATTTTATTGATGTGTGAGAGATGAATGCCTTCATTTTGTTCAAGAAAAGAGCAAATTCCAAAGGATATCTCAAGTCGAAGCAATTTAGGCTTTCTTTAGCTCTTGGCTTGATTGGAGCGGAAGAAACTGCTACAAGAAAAGGACGTCGGTCTACTGACTGAGTCTGCTGAACTAATTGATAGAGCTTTTCCGACCTTTCGTGAATGTTATAAATAGTTTAAAGAAATGAGATATTATTGGGTCATTTCCAGAGATAGTCATAAGTCATTCGCAAAATAAAAAGTGATGAATAGTGAATCCTGTATCTTTATTCACGGATCGAAAGTAAATCAAATATTAACCAGTACTGAAGAAACATTAAGAAAGTCTGACGAAGAAGATAAAGAATCAAATTGAGACACATTGGTACAACAAAAATGAAATCTCCTACTATTCAAAATAATCGCAGAAAATTGCAAGAAAATCAACTGTATTACAGGTATAAAGACACAGACAGACTTTTAAGAGATTGTTATAAAACAGAAAAATAATTGTATATATTCGCAGATTACTACTTCGAATGATACATTTAGCTCCAATTTCTTGCAGATTAAAAAAAATTACAGTCGAGATAATTATTAATTACGGACTTTTTAAATGAACTGTTTCCGATACTATTCTTAATTGAAAGTGTTGAAATGGTATGAAGGATGGGGACGTCTTACGTACATACAATATGCTAATGTTTCCAATTTTATTTCATGATACTCATCTGCTTTATGTAAAGTACATATGCGTAATATAAAAGAAAGTAATATGTAATTTAATACTAGATAAGACCGAACTAATTAGCAGCAAAAAATAATCTCACAAATTAATACGAAGCACATTATATTTCAACCATTAAACAGCTGTTGGAGTATTTAGTAGAGTTTACCATATAAATAACCGAACGTGTTGTTAAAAACTTTAATTCCCGACAATGATTTACTGTTATGGGATCTCAGAACTGGTTCTATTAAATATTAAACAGATATTATTTTATATAATGTTCGACCTGTGTTTATTTTTCGTTGCCTAACTGGTTATAAGTTAGGTCTGAGCGAAACAGAAGTGGCGCGAAGATTGTAAAATACGTCCATTCTTGTTTGCCTCTTATTTCAATTCGCAATTTTCGTCGCGCTGAGCCTAATTTTATGTTGCACGTGAGTCTTCTCGTTTTCTTAGGTATGTGCTTTATTTTTTTCTTTTGTTACATTATGTAGGAATTTTCATGTTTATTCTTTTTACTACGGTATTCGAAAACTGCCGCGCAAGTTTAACTCTGCATGTAGTTGACATTATCTTTTGTTAATTTGTGGATTACTCAGAATGTGGCCGAAATCCTTTGTTCCAGTTATACATCTCAATACGACCAATGTTAAACAAATATGATTAAGTCGTACTTACAAATTACAACGAATAATAACCGCAGATGTAAGTGACACGCTGTGCATTGCAGGTTTTTGTAATTAAATTAAGTCAGCATACAAAGCTAAAGTCGTTTATTTTTATTTATTCAGATATTAATTTAAAGAAATATTGACTTCAGTTAATGACTAAAAGAAAAAGATGCATAAAAATAGTAAATACAAGTGCATTTTAATATATGTAAAATTGGCGAGTTTGACTGTTTTAGATATTAATTTAGAAAGGTCTGTTGAGATACACAAAAATGAGCCAAACCGCGAAGAACTGCAAATGCTGCGGAATAAAGTTTTATAGAGAAAAGGTGGAAACATGGAGGAGGAGGAGAGGATTCAAATTTTTGACGGATACACTTAATAAAGTATCAATAAAATCTGAAGTGGTGCCAACCGACTATTCTTATCCAGTGACACTCTTTAAATGGTTAAGAAGTTAAAAGTCACTGAAAATAAGAATGGTAAATTAGAGATCTGTTAGCTGTACACTGCGAAAGGGCAAAGAACTTCAAAAACCAAAGAAAGTATTCATATATCATGTATCATGTATCATTTATTAACTATTTTTGGCTATTAGTTGAAATTCAAAAACATTGTTAATCGAACACGATTGACCATCGTTTTACTATGTTTGTCCACCTCCTATATTTTCAAAATACCGAAAAAAACTTACGACGAAAAATATTTTTTTTATTTCAGAATAGAATTAACTTTGTCTGACCATCAAATAATTATTATTTTGAAAAAACGTTTTTTATATGCGTGCTGGGTGCTTAGTTGCAGTAATTCGGTAAGTTGTATCGGTTGTCTGGCTATCACTGCAAGTCTCGCGGTGTAGGTTTGTGTGTATAAATTGTGTTCAAATGGCTTTGTTACATGAGTCATAGGCGTACGGCCGTAATAATATGTTTTGAAGTTTTGTTTTGTTTTAATAAATGGTTATGCAAATGCACTAGCCAGGAAATCATATACAGGATAACAACTTGAACTACGAAAGCCTATTGATAGGAGAAGGTAGCGGGAGGTAAAACTAAATATATCCATTTTAGTATTGTCAACTGTTTGTATGACAGGAATGTCAGTGGTTATGTCAAATACTATGGCAAATTATAAAACCACTTTATAATTTGCACTTTTTCATTAATTGAGTATTCCATTAGGATAGTTTGATGGTTCGGTAAAGTATTTGACATAACCTCTGACATTCCTGTCATATAATAAGTTGACAATAGTAAAATGGATACATTTAATTTTAAAACTCACCACCCTCTCCTATCAATAGGCTTTCGTAGTTCAAGTTGTTAGCCTGTATAGAATTTACACAATAAAATCCAAGTGAAATTGATTTCGTCGCGAACGGAATAAAATAAGACATTTAATACTTCGAGATGCACTGTTGGGCATAAGTGAACACACCCTGTCTAATCCGAACGCTTGAATATGGCTGTGTAAAATGATGTAGTATTGCTAGGTGGGGCACCATTAATATTGGGAGTATTTTCCTCCAGCCGTCACCTTCATTGCAATAGGACGACGCATGGTGTCCATCAGACGGTGTGTGGTACGCGGAGGGATGGCTGACCATTCTGCAACAACTCTTCAATATCAGTCGGAAAAAGAAGATAACGTTAAACTCTCCAACTTATAGTGTTTTAGGCATGTCCGAGCTGGCTAGAGTATCTGTAATGTAAAGTACCTGTATGTGCTGTGTTACTGTTTTATAAATGCCCGTAATACACAACTTATATGTGATCGTACATTGTGGTTCATGCAAGCCAGATCTGTGTCTCACTGAATGTAGAGGGGTATGAAAGACACAGCACTCCGTCTACATAACGACGGTCAGCAAGACTTCAACGAACAAAAATTTGCTCATTCTCCACACTTAGCATCATTATCACAAAAGGTATGCGTCGCAATGCATGACGTGCTCATAGTCCACTCTCTACCAAATGTTGCCGTACAGTTTAAACAATTAATAATAGACGCCAACAACTTTGCCTTTCTCGAATTCGCTCTAATAGAGCCGTGGATCCTGCATTACACATTTAGCATACGCATACTTTGCCCTGTGAAAGTACACTAACATCTGCCGATTCTGACAAGGCGCTGCTTCCCATCGCTTTCACAGTAGCGATCATCTTTCGAAGAGTCTACATCCTTATTGTAGCAGCATACACTCACCGATGTATTAAGATAAAATTAATAAGTAAAATAAACTCATAAAAAATGATAAATCTTTCTAAACTTACCAATGAGTATTAGATCCCCTATCCATAATAATGTCAAACACCCACGTCAAGTGTTTATCAATTTGGTCAATGTTGAAATAGAAATATCATTCCAACACTTCTTATATATATTACACCTCTTTTGCCAAAGTTTCCTAAAGATTTTCGATGGGGTTCAGATAGGGTGTACGAACAACCCATTGTAATAAATTAATTCCCTTTGATGAAACCACTCCTTTGTTTGTCTGGAATTATGGATAACTGTATTGTCTCGTTGAAGTAACTACTCTTGCGTTGGCAATTGTTCACCAAAATCCATCAGAACCATTTCCAGAAATTCTACATAAGAATTAAAATGCATTATGAGTTATGGGTAAAAGCTGCCCAAACTATTATACTACCACCACCAAAATTTCGGGTCATAGCAATTTCAGTGTTCTGGTGCAAATCATGCCAATAATATTTGAAACTATCAGTCCCATCCAAGCTGAATTTCTTCTCGCCAGAAAATATTACTTAAGGATGGTTTTAAAACCTTCTTCATCCATCGTAAACGTTTACTGGTCAATCTAAATTACATTTTATTTGTTGCACAGTTAACATTACCAGAAGAAATATGGCTCGGTGATATATATACTTCGATAATATATATATTTAATAGAGTAATAAATAAGCTTTTA
This sequence comes from Holotrichia oblita, assembly GCA_023690525.1. Taxonomy (NCBI): domain Eukaryota; kingdom Metazoa; phylum Arthropoda; class Insecta; order Coleoptera; family Scarabaeidae; genus Holotrichia; species Holotrichia oblita. Next base: position 65,236,289 of record CM043019.1, read on the forward strand.
AAGATGTTTGAAGGCTTTTTTACATTGAAAGGTAATGCCTAATTTCGTAAGATGTCTGTCTAGCTCTGTTGATTTATAGAAATTTCGCTCGTATTTATATGTTTCTACGGCAGGTATTTTATCTCGATATTTGAGAGTTGTGATAAAATAAGCTCTCTGCTATTTCTTTACGTTCAGAACTGTAATTCTAGGTAATTCTCAACTCATACCGTTGCTAAATGTTTGTAGGGGAACTACTAAATCAGGTGGTACTATAGAAATTTCTCTCTCTACATGTATAAAATATACTGGGTATGCTTGTGGGTTCTATCTACCAGTTTATATATTGTCACCATGAAAAAAACCATAAAAAATATGTGTCTAAATATTGAATTTAAAAATTGTGTATCAAGCCGTCAAGGTGCCAGACAGCAAATAATAAATAAATCAAAATAGCAATTCTCGTTTGTCATCTTTCATTTTTGAACGGATCTAGATGCATTTGAAGGCATTGATTAACATACAATTCTGCAATCATTTTCTACACCAACTATTTGATTGAAAACTTAAATTAAAAAGCCAAATGATGAGCTATAAATCGTTAGTCTATAGATAAGAAAGTTTGAAACTTTTGTTGCATTTATAGCTTTGAAACTTTTAGTATTTGTTCAGTAAAGTGCATCGTAAAAGTGACAACTTTTGCATTGTATTCAAAATTTATCTTTTTATTTTATTCTCATTTTCCCGCTATATCTTCAATAAGTTGATAAATCATTGTAGTATCTATTTTTTATTTTATTCAGAAAATTCCAATTTTTATTTTCTATAAAAAAGCAACGTAGTGAGGTGTTGACGAAATTTAACATTTCCAAATATTACATTAGATGATAATTTAGTCATTGTGGATTTTCACTCCACAATTATTATTTTAACAGTTTTTGTTTGATTTAAATGTTTACCTTTAAAATTTGCAAGATTCTATTTGTTTAAGTTCTTTATAAGTAACGAAACATCATTATATTATAGTCCGAACCGAATATACAAAATCACAATAGGAACAATATACATATTCTTCTTCTTTTTTGGATACAATATTGCTTTGTTCATGAAATTAAATAGCCTTATTACAATTATTGTTCAGAAATGAAATAATATTAATAGCAAGGAAAGTATTTAGAAGAGAATATATGATGTTATAGAGAGGATGCTCGTAACACTATTTTTGCGATAACCTTAATCGCTGTGGATAAGAACGTTTTGCTTTCTTCATGCATGTTCCATGTAAACAGTTAATAGGACATTTCTATCTATATACATACATGCTTGTAAATATTAATAGCATTTAAAATTTGGACACTTTTCAATGAATGGTCAAAATAATTAAGACGACATGATGAAAATTCATGAATATATGTAAAAATATAACCAACCCACTGCTTAAAGTATAAGAGATAAAACTGTAAATAATAGCCAGGCATAATATGCCATTTCTGCACGAAAATAAAAATCGATGGTTTTGTATATCAACAATAGTTAGACTAAGCTTTAATGTATAATCGTTTCCCATTGAATCTGCTTTCGTGTTGTACGAGTCCTACTTACGAGGTCATCAAACTTTATGAATTGACGGTGCCGGTCATTATTAGTCATTTATTAGCGAAATCATACGATTAAACAAAGTAAATAATGATACAGTGTTTTATTACATTTAATTTTTTGAATATTGTAAGTTTTATTTCTTTGAGTTGACATATTATTAAAACATAAATTTAATTGTTAATCTGTAACGAACTTAATTTATAATTTAATACTACGTTGTAGAAGTGTCATATGTACAATTGCACTTTAGCTGAACATGTATCTTTAGTTTATCTTCCTCAAATTCCCTTTTATTCAAAGAAATTTAAAATATTAAATTATATAGTTCATATGTTTGTTCACAGAGGGCATTTAAACATAAGTTTTATAGTGTAGAACATATCTGCATTTATTCATGTATTGAATAGTAAAGCTTGCCTTTTGCGCCCCATGACAGTGGCATAATTGACATGCCACCTAAATCAACAGTCATCTCCGACGTAAAAATGTCTAAAATAATTCTAAAGACCCTCGGAATAAACATGAATGAAGAAAGATACGGAAAATTCCAGCAAGATCATTCAATTTCCCCTATTGTCTTACAATAGTGAGGCTAAATAAGCTTTTCGAAATACAATACCAAATGAGAACAAATTATTTATTATATATATTTTTTTTAATAAACAGAGAATAATAAAACATGAGTAATAGAGTAATGTTTTATTTGATATTATAAATTAGAAGGTAAAACTTTTGTTTTTATTTTTAGACAAGTATAATGTTACATTAGATTTTTTGCAATTTTATTTCGCTTTTTGTTTATTTTTATCATCTGTTTTTTTAATGTTAAGTTTTTTGCTTGTTCATTCGTTCCTACATTACTTGAGCAAAATCCATAACCAGATAACTAGCAGAATTCTTGTTTCAGAAAATAATGTTTTAATATGTTACCTGTTTTACTCATAATTTAGGCTACACTTGCGGCAACATTGCAACTTGAGTCTGATGTATTAAAATTTTATGGTGTTTCTTATACTTTCAACAATCGTTTCAGCGTTGCTTCATTTCAGTATTTTTACTGAATAAAAGGAAATGAATTGGAACACTAACGAGGATCAGAGATAACCGTGTTTTATTAGTTTTTAACTAATATTTACCACGTTCTAAATTATTCCGAAGTTGCTCTTGCTTGCTAGTATTTAATGAAGGTACCTATTTCTTCGAAATACGCCCATTACCATCGTTTGTTGTAAGTACGTCGAGCAATATATTAGAAATTTCCAATACGGTATTTGATGGACTATATTGGCATGTTTACGTTGTTCTATCATTTGTACCTTTCTACCTTTTAGGATAACTTGAGTAATAATACGAAATTACTAATTATTTAATTCCAAATAAACTTTGATCATTGTTATAAGACGGCTAGCCACCTCAAATCTATCTAGCTATCTTTAGGAGGCCATGGTAGGTTTTTTATATAGTCACTCTAAGTAATGGTTCGAATTTAGCCTTTGATTAAGTGTAACTACAAAATATATTTTTTTTATCTGTGAGTGGCGGGGACAAGCTGTGTTTCTTATCAAATCACCACCGCAGCTCTTGCTGTGTATTCGTTGGAGTATTGCGATCGTCTCCATTTATGAAGTAGTTCCTTATTTTAATGAAGCAAGCAACAATTGTTTTTTAGATTTCCTTAACCCTTTATGTCCTAGTGGGCACACTGTGTGGACACCTGAAAATAAATGTATATTTAAGTGTCTAGTTGCTCCACTACACGTACACCTATAGCAATATTGCACTGAAATATCTCCCCACCATAAACAAGTACAGACGAGTCATTCAAGCGCCACTACAAATGCATTTTTGTGGTTGTATACATGTGCTTTTGAGAGGTGGTAACGTGTCAAAAATACTGTGTAATAAAAGCAGTTTTTTCGCAAGATGTCTGGTAAGTTTAGATTTTATTTGGTGCTCGTGCTTGTACTGGTCTACAAGTTTTTGATATTACTAATAATTATTAAGTCAAAACAATGTGAATTTCAGAAGAAAGTATGTGATGGGTTCATCATGGAGCTACAAGGAATTAGAAGTATGTAGACATTTTATTTCGTTTTAGGCGATATATATCGGCAAATAGTCAACATGACGGCAGATGATCTCTTCGATTTTGTGGAAAAAATACGAAGTTGACGATAACAGCGAGCTTGGTGATGTTAGTGACGATGATATTGGGAAGGATGAATTAGTAGTCTATACCCATCATTTTTTATCATTGAAAATGCATCGTAGGATAGCGATGATGAAGTTCCACTACAGAATCTAAAAATATTCGATGAACGTTTTGGATTAAAAATTAATCCTGATATTGAAACTCCCACCCGCATGTTTCTTCAAATTTTTTCAGACCACCTTTTGAACCATATAGCATTTCAAACAAATCTGTATGCACTACAAAAAAAATATTTATAAAAAAGAAATTTATAGCCGTAAACTTACTAAAAGGCATAAAAAGCTTCCAAGTTATCGAGGTTTTTAGTCTTCTCGTTTGGAACTTAGAGATACTTTTATCAGCTCAACAATGTCAAGAGATAGATTTATGTGGTTGTTAGCCCATATCCACTTCAACGACAACGAGTTGCAGCCTAGCAGAGGGTCACCTAACTTTGATAAATTATATAAATTGAGACCTCTCTTTGATGCACTCTCTGAAACATTTATGAACTCTCTCGATCCCAGCAAAAAACAAAGTATTGATAAATCAATGATCCGCTTTAAAGGGCGCAGCCATCTTAAACAGTATATGCCTAAAAAACCCAACAAAGCGAAAAAAACAGGTAATTGGGAAGCCTACAAGGCCAAGCTGAATACCTATAATAAAACAATCAGAGAAGTAAAGAAGAAGGCCTGGAGAGGGTTCTGTGAGGACATTGAAGGTGTCCCTGACATGGTCAAACTTAACAGGATTCTCAAAAGGGATTCTTCTAATACGATGAGGTCCATTCAGATGCCGGACGGGAGGTTCACATCGACCGCAGAAGAGACTCTTGAACTTCTTCTCGGCGTGCACTTTCCGGCTCGGTAAGGATGGACCTCGGTAAAACCGATCAAGTAGTCGCCATAAGGAGGGCGACCAAAGAGGTTTGGAAACTACCACACGATATCTTCAAGCCTCATCTCGTACGATGGGCAGTCGTTGGAACCATACAAATCTCCGGGACCAGATGGAGTGTTTCCAAGACTGCTGCAAGAGGCAATTGGAGACATTATGGGGCCCCTATTGGAATACATCCCGAAAGCTTGGAGAGACTCTAGGGTTGTGTTTATTCCGAAACCTGGGAAGGACACATATACCCATCCAAAATCATTTAGACCAATCAGTCTTACATCCTTTATGTTGAAGACTATGGAAAAATTATACATCTTAATATTAAAGAGGGAGCGCTTGCCAAATACCCTCTACATCCCCTGCAGTGGGCATATCAGATGGGCAAATCGGGAGAGGCCGCCCTGCATAGTTTGGTAGGAGGAATCGAAAGGAGCCTACACCAAAAGGAGGTTGCCCTCGCAGCTTTCTTAGACATAGAGGGTGCATTTGATAATACATCAACACCCTCAATCAACCGATCCTTAATGGACCGGAGCATTAACCACACGACCAGCAGATGGGTGGATTGCATGCTGAAATGCAGAGTAGTCTATGCCCAAATGCTAGATAAACGCATCGCCATAAGGACCACTCGAGGGTGCCCTCAAGGAGGAGTACTGTCACCTCTGTTGTGGAGTCTGGTTGTGGATGACCTTATCAGGTCACTAAATGACAGAGGGATATGGACGCAGGGTTTCGCTGATGACATCGTCATAGTAGCCAAAGGGCATTCCCGGGCGTAGTAGCGGGCATCATATATACTGCGAATTGTGGACGAATGGTGCCTTACACAGGGACTCTCAGTTAATCCACAGAAAACAAAGTTGGTTGCTTTCACCAATATGAGAAAACTCGATGACCTGGGCGGCATTAAATTGTTTGGGCAAGAGTTACAATTAACCAAGGAAGTAAAGTAACTGGGCGTTACGCTTGATGCTAAACTGAACTGGAGGAATCACGTAGTCAGCATAACGAACAGGGCGACGCAACTATTCTGGCGCTGCAGAAGAGTTGTTGGTCAAACCTGGGGATTGAAACCGAAGGTGATTCATTGGCTATACACTGTAGTGGTGAGGCCGACGATAACCTACGGAGCCGTAGTCTGGTGGAGAAGGACAGAAGTGTCCTCGGCAGTGGGACTACTGACTGCTGTCCAGCGACAGGCGCTGCTGGGAATCACCGGAGCAACTAACAGCACAGGAACCGCATCCTTGGAGACCATTGTGGGCCTCCTTAGGCTGAAAGCCAATAAGGTGTGGTACCCCAATATTGGGATAGCAGGGCACACTGACACTACGGGTACGGTACTGGACGAGCCCTTGCTGCAAATGCCAACGGACAGTACGGCACCCGAAATTATTTTCACTGAAAAGGTGAAAATCCTAACACCGAACAGAGACCGGCCACGGGGTGACTTCGTTGACTCTGATAACTGGTTCACGGACGAATCCAAATCCAATAAGGGCACAGCTGCCGGTATTTATGGTCTGAGCCCAAGACATAGGATATCCTTAAGCCTGGGAGAGCATGCAACGGTCTTCCAGGCAGAAGTATTCGCTATTGCAGCCTGCGCAGAACTGACTGCAAAGGGAGGCTGCACTAAGAGGAAAATAAACATAATGACTGCTGGTCAGGCCGCTGTCAAGGCAGCTATGAATCCTCTTACCAGATCAAAACTGGTTAAAGACTGTAACCAGCACCACAATAGATTGGCATAAGACAACAAGGTATCTTTGATCTGGGTGCCTGGACATGAGGATATTAGAGGCAATATAATAGCCGATGAACTAGCCAAGGAGGGTTCTAGGAAACACTTCATAGGACCAGAATCCGTATGTGGAATCACAAGGGATTCTACTAGAAGGGCGATTTGGTTTTGGTTAGATAAGGAAAGAGTAAGGAAATGGAGGTCGACTGACGGTCAACTCCATACTAAAGCGCTAATAGGGGACGGGGACGTTAAGTTTTCTTAAAGCCTAATTAGACGCAATAAAAACAAGTTAAGACCATTATTGGGTTGATAACTGGACACTGTCCCTTAAGGAAGCATCTATGCAACACGGGTCGGGTAAGCGAACCCTGGTGCAGGAGATGCGAGTTACAGGAGGAAATAAGTTTACATGTAATCTGCACATGTGAGGAATTGAAGGTACTCAGGCAGAAACATTTCGGAAAGGATCTACTGGAGCCTTCGAGGGTACTCAAGCTTCCAGTGGGCAATTTACTGGACTTTGTAGAAGACAGTAAACTTCTCAACTGGAAATGAGGGCTCCAATAGGGATGGTACAAAGAGCACCCAGCTCGAGTGCCTGGACAACAGGTGTCCAACCCTAACTGAATGAATGAATAAATGAACCCATAAAAAGAGGCTACAAGGTTTGGATTAGGGCAGAGGAATTTAGTTACGTTATTCAATTTCAGATTTATACCGGGAAGGTGAATGAAATAATAGAAAAAGTTTAGGTGCTAGGGTGGTTAGTGACCTAACAAGGCCATTGGTAGGAAAAGGCTTCTGCGTCTATTTCGATATTTTTTTCTACTCAGTTGAACTTCAGAAGACATTACAGGCAGAAATGATGTGGAACAGTTAGGAATGGGAGAAAAAAGTTATCTGTAGACCTGATTGATGACAAGAAATTGAAGAGAATTGAGTGTGATTGGCGAGTAAGCAGCGATGGACTTGTCTTTCTAGAATGGATGGACAACAGAGCTGTGCTTCTTTTGAGTAATTATTTGGATCCAACTAAAACGGAAACGATCACACGGAAACAAAAGGATAGTACCACACAGGAATTTACTTGCCCCGAATTAGTAAAGAAATATAATATACATGTGGGATATGTTGATAAAATGGACATACTGAAGACTTTGTACGAGGTTGATTGGAAGTCCAAAAAGTGATGGCATCGGATTTTATTTTATTTTATTGATGTGTCAGAGATGAATGCCTTCATTTTGTTCAAGAAAAGAGCAAATTCCAAAGGATATCTCAATTCGAAGCAATTTAGGCTTTCTTTAGCTCTGGCTTGATTGGAGCGGAAGAAACTGCTACAAGAAAAGGACGTCGGTCTACTGACTGAGTCAGCTGAACTAATTGATAGAGCTTTTCCGACCTTTCGTGAATGTTATAAATATTTTAAAGAAATGAGATATTATTGGGTCATTTCCAGAGATAGTCATAAGTCATTCGCAAAATAAAAAGTGATGAATAGTGAATCCTGTATCTTTATTCACGGATCGAAAGTAAATCAAATATTAACCAGTACTGAAGAAACATTAAGAAAGTCTGACGAAGAAGATAAAGAATCAAATTGAGACACACTGGTACAACAAAAATGAAATCTCCTACTATTCAAAATAATCGCAGAAAATTGCAAGAAAATCAACTGTATTACAGGTATAAAGACACAGACAGACTTTTAAGAGATTGTTATAAAACAGAAAAATAATTGTATATATTCGCAGATTACTACTTCGAATGATACATTTAGCTCCAATTTCTTGCAGATTAAAAAAAATTACAGTCGAGATAATTATTAATTACGGACTTTTTAAATGAACTGTTTCCGATACTATTCTTAATTGAAAGTGTTGAAATGGTATGAAGGATGGGGACGTCTTACATACATACAATATGCTAATGTTTCCAATTTTATTTCATGATACTCATCTGCTTTATGTAAAGTACATATGCGTAATATAAAAGAAAGTAATATGTAATTTAATACTAGATAAGAACGAACTAATTAGCAGCAAAAAATAATCTCACAAATTAATACGAAGCACATTATATTTCAACCATTAAACAGCTGTTGGAGTATTTAGTAGAGTTTACCATATAAATAACCGAACGTGTTGTTAAAAACTTTAATTCCCGACAATGATTTACTGTTATGGGATCTCAGAACTGGTTCTATTAAATATTAAACAGATATTATTTTATATAATGTTCGACCTGTGTTTATTTTTCGTTGCCTAACTGGTTATAAGTTAGGTCTGAGCGAAACAGAAGTGGCGCGAAGATTGTAAAATACGTCCATTCTTGTTTGCCTCTTATTTCAATTCGCAATTTTCGTCGCGCTGAGCCTAATTTTATGTTGCACGTGAGTCTTCTCGTTTTCTTAGGTATGTGCTTTATTTTTTTCTTTTGTTACATTATGTAGGAATTTTCATGTTTATTCTTTTTACTACGGTATTCGAAAACTGCCGCGCAAGTTTAACTCTGCATGTAGTTGACATTATCTTTTGTTAATTTGTGGATTACTCAGAATGTGGCCGAAATCCTTTGTTCCAGTTATACATCTCAATACGACCAATGTTAAACAAATATGATTAAGTCGTACTTACAAATTACAACGAATAATAACCGCAGATGTAAGTGACACGCTGTGCATTGCAGGTTTTTGTAATTAAATTAAGTCAGCATACAAAGCTAAAGTCGTTTATTTTTATTTATTCAGATATTAATTTAATGAAATATTGACTTCAGTTAATGACTAAAAAAAAAGATGCATAAAAATAGTAAATACAAGTGCATTTTAATATATGTAAAATTGGCGAGTTTGACTGTTTTAGATATTAATTTAGAAAGGTCTGTTGAGATACACAAAAATGAGCCAAACCGCGAAGAACTGCAAATGCTGCGGAATAAAGTTTTATAGAGAAAAGGTGGAAACATGGAGGAGGAGGAGGGGATTCAAATTTTTGACGGATACACTTAATAAAGTATCAATAAAATCTGAAGTGGTGCCAACCGACTATTCTTATCCTTTAAATGGTTAAGAAGTTAAAAGTCACTGAAAATAAGAATGGTAAATTAGAGATCTGTTAGCTGTACACTGCGAAAGGGCAAAGAACTTCAAAAACCAAAGAAAGTATTCGTCATTTATTAACTATTTTTGGCTATTAGTTGAAATTCAAAAATATTGTTAATCGAACACGATTGACCATCGTTTTACTATGTTTGTCCACCTCTTATATTTTCAAAATACCGAAAAAAACTTACGACGAAAAATATTTTTTTTATTTCAGAATAGAATTAACTTTGTCTGACCATCAAATAATTATTATTTTGAAAAAACGTTTTTTATATGCGTGCTGGGTGCTTAGTTGCAGTAATTCGGTAAGTTGTATCGGTTGTCTGGCTATCACTGCAAGTCTCGCGGTGTAGGTTTGTGTGTATAAATTGTGTTCAAATGGCTTTGTGACAGCACCATACCGCCTTTTATAATGCCATGCTGTTAAACAGCGAATGGTAAGTCGATCTGCATTTCAACCCTCTGAAAAAATGTCACCGCGTCTCCAGAGAATGGAAAACCGGTTCCTATCGTTTCGTCACGACGATAGTCAGCCGCCTAACCAGTACGGCGATCGACTCGTATGAATACCTATAATGCGACCTTGAAGTTAAAGCAAGATACTTTGGGTGGTGGTCAATCGCTGGAGGTGTTTTAAACGACAAAAAATCAAAAATCGTTGTTTCTGCATCCACCCATTAATTTTTATCTGACCTTGAAATTACATGGCACACACAGAATATTCATGTTCATCATATCTACATCACGAGAAACAAAATTATTGTTTGACTCCCTCACAAAATCTGAAATGGTCAATGGTAGTCAATAAATGGTCTGTCTTTTCCGTGAATTTTTGATACCCTTTTACTACTTTGTGCTGCTAAATTCGCGGACCAGTAAATTGGTTGAATCAACAAGTAACCAAGCAATGATATCCAATATTCCATTGCCATTTCTGTTCTCCATTAAATACAAAGCCATTATTAAATAGCTAATAAATTGCGAACTATTTTGTACTTATTAATTTGACTTGATTTTTATAGTCTAGGTCAACAATATAGAGAATAAATTTTGTGATTTACTATTTATTTTTAAAGCAAACGAGAGCTAATAATAGCATGAATTATTTATCTAATTCTTTAGATAGAGAAGATAAAGAGAGCTGATCACGAACATGTTTTGTTCTTGATTAGATGATTGTCTGATCATTCCTTTGCAGATTTAATCATTTATTTTGTAAAGTGGCGGAAAAGTTGCTGAACCCATCGTATTATTGGTAGAATTTTACTACGTGCATTATTTGGACAAAACGATTAACCTGCCCAACTCTCCAATTAAAAACTCTCTAACTAAGAAAGAATGAAACTTATATCACCAACAAATCACATTAAAAAGAAAATACAGGAAAAGATAATTTATCAGGTTCAGGCCGATAAGTTAAAACCTAGCTGGATAATTGAGAAGAAACTATTGGTATTGATATTCATGAGTGTAGCGTGCAGCTAAATGGTGCTCTTTTAAATTTAGAACCATCTTTAAAACCAAAATTTAGTATTAAAGAAGGGTGGTTTAGTTTTCAGGTGCCTTTCTCCACTGTGGCCTATTATGATTACTCAGTTCCATTAGTACCCTCCCAATCAAAGATTTTTAACAAATCTTAGGATTGTTTTAGGTGCCATGGCATCGATATCTTCTGGCGTTAGAATCGCCTTTTCTATATGCTGCTGATGAAAGACAATAATTTTACTCTGGTGGGAGAAGAGCCAATGAAAAAATGGTGTGCACAAGACACCCAACAAAATTAGATGTATCAGGTAGAATTAGGTAAATAGGAGATTTCACAATTCAGAGAAACTGATTAGAATAAAGGACGTCGTGAAGTAAGTGTCTGTATTTATGATTAAAATGAGGGAATTCTTGACTAAGTAATAACAATAAAGTAACCATCGTTGTATTGACGCACAAATCTTAGTTAATGTATGTAGTAGCACCAAAACGACCTGATGACGCAGTAAAAGATTGTTCTTTAATGAAGAGCTAGTTGGCTATGTGGAAGTTATCTCTGTGGTGAGTATCGTCCCTGCTTGGTGTCGATTAAAAATTGATGGAAAAAGATTACGGGTAGATTTTATGCGCCTACTGATTGAATGATGCCTAAAGAAAAAGGACAAATTAAACGGTAGCATCACAAAGGTTCTACGTCCTCATCCATACAACGGAGTAGTGGCTTTCACTACTTTGATTTGTGATAGACATACTGCTTGATTATCTTCTGAAACAGCAAGCACGGACTCATATTACGTGAGGTCAGAAGATTTTGACATACAACATAAAGATTTTATACTGGTCCAAATATATGTATGTATGAATAAATAAACGCGATTGCAAACACAGTTCTTTTCTTTTGTTTTGTAGGGTACTGAATTCTGTCAATTTTGAATTTCAACTTTTTCTAATCGCAACGTTATTTAATAGTCCTCAAGCTAATGCGTATAGTGCTTAACTAAAAATGTAACCTTATTAGATCTTTTAATTACACATGCTTTTTCTAACATGTTACTTTTAGAACACGTTTACGTTGCTAATTGGTTAATAAAATTGCTGTTGATTCTATTTATAACCACTATTACTATTATTATTATTGCATCAAAATATTTCTTAGAGTTCAACACCTTTATCCACAAAAGAATATCCCAATACATAATATACTATAGTTTAACATTTTATGGATTCATCTGACTATGTAATTACATCTATATTGTCAAATACGTTACATAATATAATAATAGCTGCAAGTGTTTGAACAAATCGTGGGTGTACATTGAATGATTAATGATTACTGTAATTGTATTAAAATTTATGATATGGTCCTGGTGCTCTAAGGGACCACGCGTCAACAAATAAAGAATAAGGTACCTCCGAAACCCTGGAAATTGACGTTAAATTCGCAAGTTAAAATGAAAAGAAATTAATACCTTCCGAGCAGGTAAAATAATTTGTAACAAATACAGAACCACATGCAGCTAGCCTTAGAAAGCGACACCATTCCTGTCAACTTTTCTATACGGCTTTATTTCATTGATTTTCTGCGAAAAATGGGTAAAAGATGATGTATACAATGTCCAAAGGTACATCCAAATAGTCTTCTATTGTTGAGTAATGAGCATGTAGTTAACAAATAAAAGATCAAGGCGGCTGTGCCACTTGAAAATGGATATATAAGTAACTGGCTATATGGCATATTGTTATATTCAAATGTATACTACTAGCAGCTGACTTTGAATTTTGTTGTAAGAATACTGGTTTTATGCTTTTCTCGATACAATGGCGTGATATAAGTGTGCCTGGTCAACAGTACAATACACGAAATGATATTTTAACAGCACGCACTTGATTTTCTTTTGTGTAAAATGGTTTCATGACAACTCAATACGGTAATTTATACTGCCGCTTCTTGAATTTTCGTATTTGTGCAGCGTGGGATCTTGTTAACATAAGTTTTATCTTTTACGAACTAGTGTTTGGTAGTATTTGAAAAGAACGGCACTAAAATGAAAATTATAATTGCCGTACGTGTGTTTCAATGATCAGTTTGATAAGATAATATGAATTCGTTTACAAGGCATCTTATTACAATTTGGAAATGCTAGATCGATTATAAGTATAGCAGGAAAATATTTATAAAATTTACGAATTTAATAGGTGGTGATAAAATGCAAGAAGTAAAAAAAAAACATAAACATCCCACAAAAGTGAATTCTTAATATACACTCACACATTTTATCTAGATTTAATAATTACAAATTTCCTAAAAAGTGGGACTGAACTAGTTACTGTCAAATCATGTCATGTATGAAGTTTTATAATTTATATTACCAATTATGCTCAGAATAGTAAGTAGAGGTTGGGGAAAAGTGCCTATTATGATTCTTTTCGTATATATGTATAGGCCTGTATTGTAGTAATAGTATATTTTCTTAACATACCATAGTAAAAATTATCATAAGAATACAATTATAGACAAGCTGTTTAACTGTGACTACAGGCTAAACTTAATTTCACTATCAAAATTATAGTGACCTGTGACGGTTCCCCTAACTTCAATCGACTGTTAAGATTTTAGAACATTCATTAGCTTAAAAGTAAGGGGTCACAGGCTTTTTTAGTGACCGTTGATTAGAACTCTCAAATGGTTCAATTTTACTAGTAGATAAATTGATTTTCTTTTAAGATCAAAAGGACGATCATAGGCACCCATCCTCCTATGGTGGCCCTCCTCGATAAAAGGGACAGGTAATTAATATATCTCAAAAAATGATGCGATTTCTTAATAGATACTCACAAATATATTAAAGAAACAAACATTTTTCTACTTGCAAACGTCACAAATAAACATTTTAGTTGATCTTGAAACACTAGCGCATTCGGTGTGACACCAGCCTGTGCATGCCTGGCATCTTATCCATGTTTCTTTAGAACGAGACCGAGAAAAAATTTCATTGCAGTACAAACATGCACAATCTGTTTCGTCACTAAAATCTCGTTCATTACTTTCTTTGTCACTATTGTCTTCTATTTTTTCATTAATTTTCCTTTTAGCTGCTCTTGCTGTTTTTCTTCGACCTGTGTCCAATACTTCTGTTTTACCGTTTTCTTTTTCTTGTTGTATCTCTTCTTGGTGCTTTAGGAAGAGGAGATAACTCTTCAATTTGTTCTATGCTTATATTTTTTACCGACATAGTTGCGACGTTTTTACCGACTTCAACTTCGTGCAAGATCTCTGAATTAGCTTTGTGGTTATTATCATCATTCATATTTTCATTTGGCATGTCTTTGCCACGATTGCGTGGGAAGATGAAAGCAGGAGGAACAAATGTTCCTATTGCGTTCGTACAACATACGGCAGTGTAGTGTTGTCCACGTTCAGCGCTACTGGTTACTCCAATTTGTTTGCGTCCTTTTGTTGCAAGAATTTTTTGAACTCTGGTGGGAACTGTGCTCATACCAGTTTCGTCTATACTGAAAATGTTCTCTGGACGAATATTATATTTATCCAGAACTTCTTGAAGAGAACTGAAAAATGATTTAATATTTTCCTTATTAGATGCTTGAGCTCTTGCGAGAGATGTGTGCTCAGGAGTTCTAATCGATAAGGTAGCATTTCTTGCAAGAAAACCCCTTAACCATTTTTTACCAGCCATACCTTTACCTCTGTTGAATCGATGATGTATTTGGTGTTTTTCGGCTATCTGTAAAACAAGTGTTCTCAATTCTTCACTCGTGAGTCCAAAGAATCTCGTCTCTAAATTAAAAATATGCATCAATTTCTGCTTCAGTGTTAGGACTAAATCTAGGCTTATAGCCACCTAGGTACCCCTTTTTACTACCATTACTTTGATTAAGTCTTCTGCGTAGTGTAATACGAGGGACATTAAAAGTTTTAACTGCCATTGTGTACTCCATAACTTTATTTCTTACGGCTTCAATTGCAGAAGCCATATTCTCTTCCTCCCACAACTGCCTTTCCTTCTTTTTATTCTAAAACAAAGCCTGTAATGAATATCTATGACTAACGAACAGATTTATTTTTCTCTCACAACAATAAAGCGGAACCATACACTCACTTACAAAGTTGTATATGGACTATCCGCAACATGCTCTACACATATCGTTGACGAAAATAGGCATCCCTTTATGCCGTCTATTAAATATTATTATAGGGCCATCACAGGCACAGGGCTATCACAGGTTCCCTTCCCTTAGATAAATAAAAGATCGTAGCAAATGACAGAGAAAAAGTCTTTTGGACAACTTCCCTTGCCGTGCGGCCATCAGGATTGCGGTGGCAATTCATTTGAATGCGTAAAAGAATAATAATTTTGTCTGAAATGATAAGTTGTTCAATATTTGTGTAAATGTCTCCGAAGCATCAAAAACATCAATATTTATCGATTTTACTGCGAATATTGACGTTTTGCACATGCCAGAATTTAATAATTTTGTAGAAAACGCAAGAATTGTGTAGCTTTCTTCAACTTAACGTATTCAACCATTTTATTTCAATTTGATTAAGTAAGATTTTGTGACCCTTCCTAACAAAGATGCATTTTTAAAGGTAGCCCTATTGTATGTATGTAGGTTATGCAAGTCGTTCTACAAGATTTTGTTGTTAAAAATGTCTAATCTTTATTCAATATAAGCTTTCTTTTCTCGTTCGATTTTTTCTTCTAGCTTCACCCCAACTTGAAGGTAAGTTATTTCATTTAAATTTAATAAACAAAATGTTGTCTATTGTTCAAAATATTTTTAATTAGAAAATAATTGAGGACTAATTTTATATAAAAACATGATCTCAGAACAACAGTTTTTCTGAAATGCAAAAAGAAAAAAAAAGAAAAGGGGGAAATAATTTCAAGCCAAAGAACAAAGAATCGATTGAACTCTTTATTCGACCACAATTTCAAATATTTCCTCAGAGTACACTATTATATACATAAAACTAACAAAAGCAAGAAAATATAGGAACTGACATTACTATTAGATCAATTTGTGCGTTTTAAATTACTTCCCAAAATTCAACATATCAATTTCCATAACTTTCATTTTCCGTGCAATTATTGGTTTTAACAATAATTAAAAGTTCAGTAAGTAGATCATCAATAGCTAATACATTGTGTGGTAGCATGACATCTTTTCGAAAAAAAGCACTTATTGTCTATTTAATAAATCAATATTGTTTAAAAATGCATCCATTCAGGTAACTTGAAACTAGCGGGTTTAACTTTGGACTACCAGCAATTAGTGTAGTGTAATATTCCTGTAACTTTTGACAGAAAACTGAAATAACTGGTTACAAGATAATGATCTAAATAGGCCACTTATTATTATGCGTTTTTATCCTCTAGATGAAAGTAAAATTTTGTAATACCTACTTTATTTACTCGAAGACTATCCAGACAAATGCTGATGTTGTGGAGCAGGTAAGCAAATAATTTAAAAAGTACCTTGCAGGCTTATGTTTATTGGATATAGACAAAAACATACAAACAACGAGGAAGTTCAAAAGTATGGCGACTATTTTCATTACAACTAATGTAACTTTCTAATATGTAATAGATTTTCAAATGCTAACCGAACTAGAACAAAATAATTCAAATTTTATTTATTTTTTATCTTTTATAAAATAATGCCGTATTGCTTGTATGACTGTTACTGGAACTTGCGCTGTGTAGTTTTGTATGTATAATATTGTGTTCAAATGCCCTTGTGACAGCATTACAAAGCCATGCTGTTAATCACTTTACTCCCAACAGTAAATGCTAGATCGATGATGACCCAATTCTTCGAGAAAAGTGTCACCGTTCTTTTAGGGAATTGAACCTCGGTTCCTATTACTTCGCCACAACCATAGGCAGTCACCTAACCACAGCGGCTATCGACCCATTTAAATTAAATATTTCTTTTAGGATATGATTTTTTAAAATTATACAAAAATGTTCTGAAAACACAATATTCAACTGCTTTTCCCTTTCCACAATTATTACTCACAGGAAAAATGCTATTATTTTCCTAATTTAATCAACTTTGTATCTTTAATAATCACACAAATTGGTGATAATGCCGACTTTCATCTGAAGAACCTATGGAAACATTGCATGGTCACGCGTTTGAAATCTGTCCCGGGTAGTAGTGAGTAGTGAAAAGTGGGCGGCTTAAGTGTATATAAGGAACCAAATATTTACCATATGATATCCACACAATTATAATGGCAGCTAATGCCAATTTTACTAAATTAAACCTTTAGATCGAACAAAAAATTGAACTCATATTTGAACTACCTTCGTAGAAAGGAGTAAGTATCATGAATGAACTTCATATTTCTAACAATTCATTATGATTATGTTTACGCGCAAGTAGTTGAGATTTTATTCTATTTATCTTAAGTTTGAATTGTAATTATCAATAGAGCGTGTAATACTCGCAATCGAAGCTATGTTCTACATGCTGATATATACAGATCCTCAACGAGTAATCTGGATTGTTCGATGTGTTTCATGTATGTTTAGCGATATCATATAATGTAAACCAGTAAGTACATATATCCCTATATAGAGATGTATGTACATTTGCAAAATACGCCTACATATTTCGCACAACTGCAGAAATTACGTGAATAACTTATTTACTGATGCCTAATGATAAAAACCCAAAAACCGGATATGCATGTATGAATCAAATATCAATTTGGCTTGTAATTATTAATAAGCACATAACGAATCGTTTCGCCAAGGGCCTATAAAGTGTTATATTAACGGAGAGTAGTGTTGAGTATAAACAACAAAAGGTAGAAGTGTCCAATATATCAAGCTGTGGGCAGGTTATCATTATAGAACATAAATACATAAGAGCACTCGTATCGCTTCTCCTTGTTATTCGAGAAACTCCTTTATCCTATAAAGTATTTTGTTTCTTAAGTGTCGATGCATTCGCTGCATCGAATGGTTTATAAATTTTAAATAGCCAACGGTTATTATATTTATTGTGTAAATTAATTAGTTGTTACAATGTGATGTTCTTCTAGAAAACATCTGTCTGATTAGTAGCTGCTTCTTTGTTTTAGAATTAGATTTGGAATAGATTTTAATATCGTTTAACATATTTATTAAATATTAGATTATTTATTTCTATTATAGCACTTCTACAATCAATTTCACTTTCGTTAATAGAGAATATATCTCAACTATTTATTCTTTTACATATTACAGCTAAAAGTAGCTCAGGTGAATACCTGTAACCTCCATTTGATATTTTACCTCACCGACGCTGTATTTTTCTCCTTCTATTTGTACACTTATGCTCTATGCCTATAAGATAATACAATACAACTCTATGCCATGTCTCGTATACTAGTTCTATAATAAAATATGATCTTCTTTGGTTGTTCCAATGGATTACCCATGTTAATAACAGTATCTATAAATTCGATTATTTTGTTATTGTTACAATAAAAATTAGTGATAGTATTTCAAAAACTCATTAGCGAAATTTTTAAACCATTTATTACAAATGATATTTCTCGTTCCAACAGTCTTCATCGAAAAGCTATTCATGTTGGTAAAATATACAGTACAATGCATCATTAGAGTTGCATGCGCGTCATTAGTAGTGTTTGAGCATTTTTCACTTCGGATACTTTTGAATTATTTTCATCACCTACACAAACACATGTTATACTATTCATCAACTAGGAGCAAACGCAATATCTGTACTATATTATTACACAGCTGGTCTATAATGGCAGAACATTAATTCATAACGTGGCGTATGAGGTGTAGTAAAAATAGAATAGAGAGTTCAATTTTGAACAATTTTGAACTCGTAAAATGAAAGGAAGTCTATTTATTTGCAGATGTCACTGCATTTATCATATTCGATGTATTAATTAATTATCATTACTATACCAATGTCAAACATCAATCATACCATCGAACGGTCAGCATATGCGCCGAACTTGCTGACTATAGGTGAGAGAACTGTTGGGAAATAGCGGTCCTACCGATGAAGATAGCTACACCATTAAAATTAAATAGAAAATCTCAATCCAATAAGCCATGGCCTGAACAAGGAGCTGGTTTACGATGAGATAGGTAAAGCTTAGGTTTTTGCTAGCCCCGAGAATGTTTACGAGGGCAACCAGGACAAATCAAAAGACTTGAAGATAAAGTCGCTTACATTTACGACAACCTTGACTTTGCCAGTAATTCACCGTCAAAGCTTGCATCTGGTCCAGAAAGCTTGGAAAAACCTCTGATAGCATTTTTAACATGGATCGTTCCAAATGACCCGATTTTGTTCGGTATTTTCCCTTGATTTGGACAAAGGTCGTCAATACTCTCCGAATTACATATAGGTCTATAAGTTTAACCTCTGCACTTACAAAAAATTGCAACAATAGTTATACTCAGCAGATTGAGAGATGAAGTCCTTGAAAGGAAAGTGCTGCAAGAGTAGTTTCAGTCCAGTAAAGGGCTTTCTGTACACTCATAGTTCCACAGATTAACCAAAACTATTAGAAGCTCTCTCGATAAGCGAGAGGCGATTGAATGCCATCTTACGCCACATAGTGATCTTAACATCGTTTGGAACAAAGATCTGACATACGCTTAATATTTAAGAGGATGCGAATTCACAATCACACATATCATCAAACCTAAGGGCCATTCTGGCTGTTGCTCCTAAGAGCTCTCTTCTTGAACTCGATCAGTCATCGCGCAATGGGGCTAGGAATTTGGAGCACCTTATCAACGAATTCTAGGATTGTTTCGTAAATTTGAAGTTTCTTTGTTGTAAAGTCCAGACTTCCGCGAAACAATTCGATTTTATGGTGACGTTTAGACTCACGGCTTACTAAGAAAACTGATTTTTAAAGGAACCTTTATATAATTACTATTACATCGGTAAATATATTATTATTGTATGCTCAGTATTTCTGTCAACCACTATTACTCAACAAAAACAACAAACTTTAATGGAAAGTTAAAAAAGTAAAAATAAAATTTTCTGAAGCCTATTTTGTCCAAGAACTCCCTTTAGATTAAGCAACTTGAAGCACAAAAAGTAAACCTTAGACTGATTACAAACGCTGCTTGGTCCGCATGGATCTCGTAGTTGCTGAAAACTTTTCAAATCAATGTTGCACGTAAGGCTCTTGGACACGTCCTCAATTATCCAAATACTTTGATTAGTAGCTTGACTGAGCTATAGGCGTTTAACTAGAGCTTTCACGAGAAGATGGCTCAGTAAGGAATTGGATTTCGTCAAAGAATTGGATTTCTACTCAATTCTCTCACGTCAGTAGGGAAAAAAGCAAAATCTTCATCAAGGCTTGCAGATATCAGCTCTGCTTTAGTAGTATTTGAAAACCATAAAGAGATAATTCTCTAATTTTTGCTGTTAGTTTCGTTGATTGATTATGCCGACAGAAATATTAATGTATACAGCTGTTTAATAAATATATACTCATATTAAATAAAAATAAGAACCTCATAAATTTGTATAGTAAATGCAAATCTTGTACTTGTGTATATTATATACATATACATACATACATATATTTCAATACTTTATTCAAAACAGTAGAACTACATATTATGCTTTCATGATTATCAAATTTATTGAACAAAGCATTTTACATAACACTAATTATATACACTTAATAACAGTTTAGAATAAGAAAAAAAAACAGTGTGTAAAACAATAATTGGTAACTAATTGAATATTGTACGCTTGATTTTCAATGGGCATCCAACGTTTATTATTATTGTCATTGATAGCGAACGACAATGTGTTAAGCTCGCGCCGTGTACTGCTCCGATACAATTGTAAACTCGACTGGAACTGGTTTTTCGATTTAGATTCAAGGAGGAGAGGTTGTCCAATAAATAATGGTTACTTTAACACCCCAAAAACAGCCGTTTAATAAATAAAGATAAAAAAGCTCATTAAATCTGTGTGTTTTAAACGTAGTGCCTCGTCTCCTCCTATTAGTATTCATATCTACTTAGCATTTATTAACGTCCATACATGTGTTCTATTCATAGAAAAACTACTAATTATTTACCCTGCAGTTTTAATTTATAGCGTTATTTCCGATAATGGTTTTTAATAATTGGAATATTATGTACACATGGAACGTTTTCTGTTCTGTTATTATCAACAGTTTACAACATTAGCATAGCTATATTTTGTTTCGAATGAAAGACTGCTGAAGAAATACAACTGTTGTTATGTATAGAATTTATTAATTATTGTCTGTTAGTCGTTTATTAGCACAGGTATGATTATTTTTTGCATTGTTTGATTTACTACTCAGATAAACGTACAGTTCGTAATTTCTAACATAAAAGCGTTCGAATGTAGGATGATCACAAATTGGCCCGAACAATTACAAATAATAATTAACCTTTTTGTGGTTTTGCAAAAATTTGAGTTTTGAACTGAAATATTGCCACAGTTGCAGTATGCTAAAAAGAGAAATGATTCGGCCTATATCTACAGTTGCCGGAATATGTCGTTAGAATCGTCGTAGCAACGATTCAAAATTAGATCTGATTGTTTGAAGACATGGGATAGGTCCGAGAAGATGACATCAACTAGAATTTAATAAAAAGAACGTAGGGTTACACCGAGCAATCTGAATTAATTGCAATATGTAAGTCTGTTTTCTTAAATTAATCACATACAGAAAATGTATAAAATAGTGACCAGAGATTGTATTCCAATACTTTCTAAAAATATGCACAACATCGATTATATATTATCGATTAACTATCATTGATGTACGCTGCATTTTCGTGACATCGCAAATGACACAAATGTGTTTGTGCAATTGCGTATTTTTTGTGACGCACACCTGAAGATTTTTGCTTGACCGGATAAGCTGGATTTAAAGAAGAAATTCTGATATTGTAACTGTCATCTGCATAATCTAAACTACCTGTAATACTAATATGCTGAATGATGAATTATTATTGTAATCCCTGGAGACAAACAAAGTCTTACCCATCTGAGGTTTACTAAAATTTTGATGATTGGTGATGTATTAAAACAGGAGAAATAATTAAATTGACACTACCCGGATAGAAAGCTCTCATTGGGGTAGTTATAATACTTTGACGTGGTCGTTCAAGCGTTATATAAAAAATAAGCGCCATAAAGACTATTGAAAATTAAAGTCACAGATTGATATTGATGTTCTTCAGATCTTTATACGAGTAACGGAAGCGGATATACAGAAGAGATTGTTTTACATTTACTTGAATTGAAATTGGATAAAGAACATTTTATCTGTAATATCGATAAGTTTTGTAATAGTGTTACATTGGCCATGAAGTTGCTTCAAACGAATACATATTCTATGGAAACGTTAAGATAGGACAGAAAGAACAATTGAAAGGTGGTAATAATTGCAAACTTAAAATGAGGACAACTAATTAAAATGACAAATCATCAAAATTTTAGTAAAAAGGCTACTAAAAAATGTAGAAAAGTAATGAATGTTCATGATGCTTTTTGTTCATTATCTACTGGGACTTATTAAACATAAAGTCGTAAACAATATTACGAACGAAATTCACCAAACAAGACCAACCTATCGGGTAAATAAAAAATATTTCCTTTTAAAAGTTGCAGGTGATCCAGAACCGTCAGTTATTGATCCAATGGCTATTAGTCAATGCATGAGATCCATAGATTCCGGCATTAAGAAAATGATTAATTCTGATAGTCATGAAAATAGGACAGTACCAACATAAATCTCGTGTGCACAAACACAGCTGTTCTATTTCTTAAGTCCCTGGGTATGTATCTACATAATTCTTAAAACCATATCAACATTACCACGATCGTAAAGATATTTCTATTTAAGATCTCATGAATACAAGATATATATTTTATTTTATTAAATTCACACAATTAGTTCTAAATATAAAATAACTGCATTTATTTTGAGCGAACGTAATGTCTATTTAAAATATTCAATAAAGCCAATTTTCTAAATTTTATTTTTTCACCTGACCGATTTTCAAAGGGCAGATCCCTAGTGTTAAAATAAACAATATCAGAACCGTCAGTATAACGCTTGTTGGTGTCAATTTCACAGACCACACATTTCGCTACCGAATATTCATCAAAATAACGTTAACACACTGTGAATGGGCTTTTTAAAAAGTTCACCAGGTACGCAAAAGGATACAGATAGCCACTTAACTTGCTTAATGGCCATTCGGTCTTATTTTCCTTAAGAATAATCTGTTTACGAAAACCGAATTTATAAATCGACTCAGACCCTTCTCGAGTGTGTAATCATGTGAAAATTTCGGTAATCCTTTCGGTTACTTTTGGATAGCTTAAATGGTTTTTAAAAGTCGTGGGGTTTTAAGAGCATGGTTGGTTTGAAATCGATTACGCTTTAAAAAAAATGAGGTTATAGAATCAAATTGATTAAATGAATTCTAGCCTGAAAATTTCAATTTTCTATTTTACTCAGATAAAAGTTTAATTCTTTAGACATTTTCTTCCGTTCTATTTTAATGTCAAAGTCTTCAAAAACGTATACCTACGCAACATCTGAGAAAGTTTCCTACTTGAGATTTCCAAATTAATGTTATTCTTCGTATGATATTGTTTTTGTTAAGATTTCTATTTAATTTTCATGTTTATTGTCAGCGCTACGTTTTTGCAATGACTAAGATGTGCGCAGGAAGAAGCTACAATCGCTGACGATGTGTTGATTTGTCATCGTTTTGCACGGCTGTTTTTTATTGTTCATGGTTTCTATGATGTTTGCTGGAAAAACAAATTGCATAAAATACAGGTCTTCATCACAAGAGTAAGACATTCCTAGAAGAAAATGCAGCCATTGAAGAAGACGTTAAGAAGACTTTGAAAGGAATACAAGAGTTTAGAAAGCCCGCAACCTTCCAATTATATCTAATAAAATGGAGATATGTTGAAGTATATACCATAAGAAGTCCGAGGCCAGCCAGAACCAACTTCAGTCCGCAAAGGAATAAGTTTTATATTATGCTCACTGCAAGATTAAGAGTATATATTGCTCTGGCTCTCATCTGGAAAGAGAAGTACGAATACTTACACATTTTTTATAATTCTTCCTTTTTTTATTTTTAGGTGATAATATAATAGTATATACAGTAATAATAATTACGGTTACATATTAATTTTATAATGTCAATATACTCGTATGATTTGTAGAGACTTCAACGATACCACTTTGAGTTATTACGAAACCACAAATCAAGAGATCTTGTTTAAACATCGTATGCAGTTGTAAATGATACTATAAGAAACAAGTTTTAGTTTTATATTATTTACTATTCTATACGTTAATTGTTTAAAATTAGTGAAAACATTTGTAATGAATACATCAGACAGATAAAATGTAAATTTTGTAGATAATAAGCGTTCATGTTGATGAATATTGATCGTAAATTATCATAGAATTGGGTTTAAATTAAAATGTATACGGGGTAAATTAAGTATATAATTTATGTATCTTTTATAGCCATAAAAATTTACAAATAAAATAAATTTTCCTTTTTATTACCGTACCCTGCCATAATGACGTACATTATACCGTTTGTAGTAATACGTCTATAACTAACCGAAATAAATTTGTTATTTTAAATAGGTAATAAACTAATCACTGGGTGTCAGATTAAACGGATATTAAAATTCAAATATCTTGACTACAACAGACTTGTTTTCTTTTAATAACTAGCTTTGGTGAGCGTATCATGTTATAGTCCTCGTGAGGTATACTTAAACATTGTATTAATTTACCTCTTTAAATTTTGAACGTATCATGAATTCTTACAAGCTGATATAAATAATTGTCTGCAACTGTAGTAATTATTATAGGTGTGTATTAGAACTTTGTTATTGAACTTTGTATTTTTTTTTGTAATACGTTTGGGAATCCAATTGCACTATCAAGGCAAGCTGGATCTTCTTTTTAAGTCTTTAGCGCCTTAAAAGAAACAAATTTTGCTAAGTAGTCTTGGTAAAATATGCATATCCATAAAGCTGCCCACAGACAAGCACACATGCACATACAGTTGTGGTCAATAAAATAGGGACACAGTATATTATCGCTTGTTTTACAAATAGAAGCTGAAAAACGATTTCTTTCACCACAAATCGATCATTAACGACCAGAACAGCTTAAATGTGGAATATTTCTCTAAAAAAGTTAATTATGAACAAAGTTACAAGCATTGAAGTACACATGGAAAAATTCACCCCTCCTTTCTGGTGAAAGTTGAATTAAATTTGTGTCACTAAAAGAAAGAGTATGATTTGTTCATCCAACATTCCAAATTTGGTTTGATTATCTGCAACGGTTCCAAAGTTATGAATTTAGAATAGAGGCGAAAATCGCGGGCGAACCCTCTGTAACGCGAGTCGCACGCGATTTTCGCCTCTATTTCGTAAAGTAAAAAATTATGTACTACATTTACAACTATGTACTAATACTAATCTTGAAAAGATGGTAAACGATAAGCGGTATTATCAATTTTTTTGCCAATAATTGTCTAGATTTACATTTTGCCTTTAATAAATGCGAGTATATTTTTATAAAATTCAGAAATTTTAGTCCCATGCGCGAAGACACCATCAAACGTTGCAACGAGGAGTTTTTCTTTAATCTGTGGTGATGCAGCTGCAGCGACTTTTTCAGCTGTTTTGCTTCTCTAAGATTACCACTGCAGCCCTTCCTGTGTATTTTAGTGTGTGTAATGTATTTTAATAGCTTTGTTACAGTATAATTTCCTTGCAAGTAATCTTGCGCTGTTAGTTAAGTCCCAGCAGTGAATGACAGCTGAACCAGACTACCGATCTACCGAGACATGCTACAAGCATTGTCGAGCAGTGTTGATTTCCAAACTATATGAACCGCTCTACGGACAGCCAAAATTTCATCAATTCAAAAGCAAAATTAAGGAAAATTTTGAATAGTTTTAGTAGCACAACAGCTTTTGGCGAAATCAACATAGTCGTTATTTCTCATCCAACAAACTCGTCCGACTTGTCTGCTTAACACTTTCCCTCTTTCCTAAGATAAAAAAGCAGGTCAAAGAGGCGAACACTATAGAGGAATGCATTCCCGTCTTGGCATATGCGTTTGAAGTGGTGGAATTTTGCTACTATTTATAGACATCACCACGCATTTTTGTTCATTAAACAAACCTTTCTGTTATATTATTAATATTCATTGCCATTATAGTTTTTTAGAGATTTTGTATAAAATTGACAGTTACTACCTTCTGACTCTTTAATGCTAAATCTTTGAATGGGAGTTTTAAAGGCGCAAGTTCTTTCTTTAACACAAGAAAGGTTTGAGATCATTGCCAGAGATAAAAATTTAAAACCTAACATTATAAGTATCACACTTTCCTCAAGGACTATATTCTCTACCTGCACTCCACAAAATTAAAAGTCAGTCATATTTGAAGTAATATTCGGTAAACTGTATTCTCGATATAATATTACGTCAATTGGCAAGTATAAAATCACACATAATACACTACCGTAAAAATATTTGGATACTTCCTTTTTATTAACTGTTTACGATGGTGTTGATTCTAGTACTATTTATTACTATCGTTACAGCTGTTGCTGTATGTGTGTAGGTGTATGTGTAGTAGTGCTTCATCGCTTTGTTACACATACCACCTCGTCGTAAGTTGTCTAGTAAACAACTTCGCTAATTCCATGCATATACGTGAAAAATTTACTGAGACAAAACAGAGGAATAGGAATGTTGGAAGTAAAAATAATTAAATTAGAACAAAATAATAAGACAATGGTGATATGGTATTAGGAAAGCGCTTTGCGAATCTACAGAAGATGGCATCATTAACTGATCCATTATAAGAACATCTAACGTTTACCTCAAATTTCCGAGCAGATTAAATTAGTAATGCAAGTTATGTATTTGCAAATTAGCCGACGCTGAATAATTTAACGATTAGTGAATAGTTTGCTTATAGCAGAAGTTGCCATAAGCGATGCAAATGGCTAACGTATTTTAGTACGTGAAGGGTCAAATGGAATGCACAGATTCCTCAGACGATACTTATTGAAATAGAACGATGCAATAATTGCATGTAAATATCTTAGTGCTTGAATACCGATGCGCTCCGCTTTTACATATGCACAAGAGCGCACCTCATTGTAAATTCTCCGGTATCGCCGGATATTAAAAGAAAAATTACAAGAACCACGACTACTTAACGCGAATTGCTATTCATGAGGGGTAATTTAAACAATAATAATTCAGAATATTCATTCCGAATGGTAGACGATGACACTCGGTAACTTCTTTCACACATATAGGTGTATATGTTAGATTTCCTGGAACCTTCAGTCACATACACTGTATTGCTTGTTTGCTCCAAACTTCACTTGTATGAATAATAAATAGATAACTGATCTTTTTAGCCACCCACCATGAAATTATTCAAAAAAATTGGAGTAGAAAATTCCATTATTTCTTTGCATCGTGGCAGTATTTTGTTCCTATTCAAACTAATTTAAAAACATTACTATTTAAAAATCGATAAAATACCTTCATCGGTAAGTCACTTGAGTTTATCAACAAACGAATCTAGAAGAGAACAGTTATTTGACGTACTACATGTATCCACTATTACCTCGACAAACACATGTTTTCAAATGTTCATAGGTTATGCAAGTTTACATTATCACAGGATCTTATATCATTTTCGAGATTTAAAAGCAAAATATTGCATGAAGTATCTTATTTGACAAGTTTGAATTTAAAAGCAGTGATAGTTTATTATTTCAATACATAAAGTATTGCTGTCTTCTTTGTAAATTCTTTGGATAGCAGAGCGGAAAGTTTCCATAATTCTGTTGATCATTAGTCCGTTGAGGTATAGTATAAGCCTTGGTAGCATAATATTGTTCATAAAATTCGTTGTGGATCCTAAAAATTGCATATTTCCAGTATGATTAGAGACTTAATTAAGAATGATATAATAGCAATGAATAAGAAAGGGGACGCAGAGCTTACTGATTTTTTAAAGATCCCAAATTTATTTGTTAAAAATTTTGCTACCGGTTTAAAAACATTCTGACTAACACATGCTATGTTAATCCGAATCCCTTCAAATTGCATGCAAATAGAATAAACATTTATAAACGCAGAAAAAATGTTTTAATGTTTGTTATTAAAACTGAACTTCAAGTTTATCTTTCACCTTTAGACAAAAACAATCATGGATTGCGCTTTTTCTTCTTAAAGAAATAATAATAAATTTTAAATAAAATTGATATTAAACTTTACTGATGTAGTGAGTAGCATTCTTTTCAGTTTATAAAAATTGTAGTCGCCGACGAATTCAAATGAACCGTTTCTTACAACTCTCTTGGATTAGCTTTCATTCGAACCTTTCTCTTAGTTTCGTCATTTCTTTTACCACCTCTTGGCGGTGCTTTAGAATAGAGAAGAAGACTGGAATATATACGAAATATTTTCTAACTAAACGATGGTTTGTAACTGAATTCGCCAGAAAATCGTTCCTAGTGAAAGCAGGTTGAATTTCACTTTTACGAAAATCTAACAAAATATTTTTCTTTGATACTGCACTATTAAAGACAATACTAGATAGCTTAACAGTATTATACATGGTCACAATTTTACCTGTGTTACTAATCGTAGCAGATACAGTTGCATATTTAAGCTATTTTTGTCTTATAATTGAAATAATGTTTGGTGACTTCTAAACAGTTTTCAATCCTGTTTCATTTATGTTTAAGACATTTTGTGAATGATTTCTTCCAACTTTGTAAAAGATTGTGTTATATTGTAGGTACTTAATAAAACTTATAACTCTACTTAATAATATATTTTAAGGACTTCTAGGAGATAAAACCTTCAACTGTTCGCAAAACTTTCCACCCATTTCCTTGTGGGATGTGTCACAAAATTAGTGCCACATCCCATTCATTTAAATATTTTTAACAAACTTTCTTGGGAGAATGTTGATTTCCACATTTGGTAAAACCATATGTTGTTTTAGATGATAACTTTATGTCATCACAAAGCACAACTTCTTGCCTCTTCCAAAATACTTCAATTACGGGTATAAAACAGCAAAAGTAAAATAAATGTTAAGGCAATAGGAACTTGGTGAAAGATTTTTATTACATACGAAAAGGATTTATGTAGTCTTTGGTTTCATATTTCTTATAAAAATCTTGTTTGCAAAAATAATTATGTATGTATTAAGTTTCTTGAATATAAGAAGCAAAAAATCAAATTTAAATTATTTCCAGGTATAAGATATACAACAATAAAAATAATATATTTATTATATACATACATAGACTAAACATAGCTGAGATATTCCTACATCAATAATTTACAATTGCATGAATTTTATTTATTGTAAAAATGGTGTTTGTATTAGCGAAAATCATTCGTATTGCATGCGAACAAATCCTTCGATGACTTATTTAGCTAGCAGCACGTGAATCTTTCCTCACGTAACCAATGAAATCTGATTAGCCATTCAAGTTGTACGTTTTCAACAATTAATGGCAAATACATTTAGATGTTGCACCAAAACATAGTATTTCAGTAATTTATGTTTCACCATACTACATACATACATTCAACACGGTGTGAATTGAAAAGTAAACACTGTTTGTCTGGATCGGAAAATGTTAACTACCGGTAAATTTACGTACTTCGATTTGGTTATTAATTAAAATCATTTTCAATTCTGTGATTATAGAGGATTAATATATGTATGTTATGACCTGTATGTACTTATCTTTCAATTCATGAAGTATTTCCACTAGTAGGTCAATGAAACCGCAAATTAATTACATACCAATTTATTTGATTGATTTGCTGTTTCATTGACCTACAAGTGGAAATACTTACTTCAGGAATTGAAGGATTATAGAGGATAATGTACAAGGATATTGAAAATGATATAGAAAGCAAAAGAAATCTTTGAAACAGATAGGTACGTGCATTCAGTCAATTATTATTTTCTCCAGTAATCGACGACACAAGAAGACAGAGACAATCGATAAAAAAAGAAATTGGAAATTGAAAGACAAAGATCACTGAATTGATATTTGCAAACGATAGGCTAAGAAAGAGCATAATAATTAAGAAAAGAATTAAACTGTATGGCATTAAATTAAACGGGCAAATGACAGAGCAAGTGTTTATAAGTATTTGAGAACGATTATATGGGGAAATGGAGATGAAATTTCTCAAGTTTTACGCCAAAACCAGAAGGGACTAATGAAGGAACCCAACATTCTATCAGTAACTAAGAAACGACATGCTGAATAGAGAAGACTTACAAACTGAGTATATGAGACAAAGACTTCAGGAAAACGTCAAGGGTCACACATAGGAAAATAAGGGTAAAACAAACAAGAACAAAAAGCTGTGGGGAAGGAAATGGAGCCTATCCTAATAGGTTTTAGCGAGCTTCCTGATTTAGTCACCTACTCAATGTATAGATCCTTATGAAGATCAGCATTACGAATGCAAATGTGTTGTCGATATTACAACCGACCGTTTGGTAATTTTTGTGTATAATATTGTTCATTGAGTTGGTATACCCCCATAGTTGGATACAATAAAACCCATAGAGCCTTTATTCTGATAGAGCAGAGTTTTTGTTGTATTACAATGAGGTATAAGTTTATTGTTAAATAATAATGGCACCTCGTTGGTCTTTCTGCTTGAGTAATTTGCGCGACTATATTTAGTTTTATTTATTCTGATTTGTTAGATATTAACTTAAGCCACTATTGCTACAGATACAATTGCAGTATCTTTGTTTTAGGTAACTCACTGATCATGATGGAAAAAGAACTTAAACTAAATGAGGATAAACTAAACACTAAGGGCTGGAGAGGTGTTGGATGAGTGGGGTGTTCATACGAGTTCACCTAATATCTTCAAAGTTATGGTCATCATCCCATATCGTTTTTACGTTTTATCAACGGCTTACGTAAGTGCCTGAAAAACGGTTTAATATAAAAAAACGCAGAAGGTTCTCAGTGATGCAGTATTCGATATGACCATATGGTGCATTAAACGCACAATTTGGTCTTAAATTCAAATAAAACATGTGATTCGTTTCATAAGTGGCATGCACCATGATTTTAGTTTATTTGTGGCTATTGGCGCAGCTTAGTTGTGGATGTGCTGCTATGCAGTTTGCTTGGCCTGAAAGTTGACTATTAGCGTTTGACATATATATTAGTAATATGGATTGTTTCAAAAATAGTTAAAATTTGAGAATAAGATTCCAATGGGTAGTTCTCGGTGCTGGATAAAATTATCTACCATCACGATCATTTATGATTATCATCGACCAAGCCAATTATCTCGGCAAAGACGTCATAGATCTAGAGTATCAGATACTGTATGGATTGGTGTCGAAGGCTTGCGCTATGTCTACAAATATCATAGTAGCTCTGTAGTTACTTCTGTAGTTCTTTGCACTTAATCAAAAATAAAACGTTAATTTCGAAATGTAATTATTTATGTTTGTATAATAACAATAACATATATGAATTATAACCTTGATAGCCAATTTGTTACATGCTACAATGTTTGTTACGTTTAAAGATTTAAAAATCAATTCCGACACACCCCATTTGACGGTACCTACCTTATAACGGCACTCTCAAAATGCGATATATTTACTGAAAAAGATCTGTAAGACATGAAATAATTCAAATCTCACGGGAGTTCCAAGACTTCCGATAATAATACATTATTAAATGCATGAAAGGTATTCTACCCTATATACTCGTAAACGCATCTTAGTACGCAAAGCATATGTTAAGTAAACTCCAAGCTCGAGAAGAAAATAAAGTAGTTAATATTTCAAACCAAATATTACAGCTTATGCATAAAATACGGTACTTGTAACAAGCTACAAAAACATGTGTTTACATGGTTTAATTCTAAAACATGATTTTTAACGTTGTATTGTATCTACTTTATACATAACAATGACTTCACCTTTTCAATGTACTAAAAGTAATACATTCGTATGCGGTGATTGAATATAATACAGTAGAAATGAAGTTATTTGTTCTGTAGCAGATGTACAGTTATTGTATGGGAAGTCGATAGTGATTGTTTATTACAGTTATTTTTATAATACGTACCTATGTAGATACTGTCATCATATACTTAAAATGATGACTAAATTGAGTTACGACGTAATTTGGATCAATCTAAACTACTCCAAGATAAAGTTGGGATAAACTACGAAAATAGATATCTAAATTGCTACACGAGATTTTGTTTGTACTATTGACTATTGGCATATAATATACTTCTATAATTAATTAAATTAAGCCATTAAAATTTTTTACTGCACTTTTTATTTAAATTGTGCAATTCAATTATTTTCCCCGTGCCATATATAACTTCAAAACTTATTCATTCACTAATTGTAAACAATCTAAAATTCAATAGGACACTGGCAACAGTTATTTTATTAGCTTTTTAAAATGGAGAGCAAGTAGAGCAAATAGCCAACTAAATAATATTTACAATTCATAAAATATCTATAATATCAACAAATCCTAAATTTTCGAGGTAGGTTAGATACTAAGCGAAGCAAAAATGCAAATTAAACCACAATTCGAGATCGATGTATTGAATCTAAAAGTAATCATCAAAATAAGGAGGCCATTTCGGCATCTTCAACTACATGCAAGAGACGGTATCACTGTCCATAAGGACGGACAAGATCTTGTTCGTCTTCAGTTTTACTGGAGACATTTCGAGCAGTGAGTCTGCAAAAGATTTGGTCCGCAAATTGAGACGAGAAACTTCCGCTAGTTTGAGGCTGCTTTGAAACGCCGAATGGTACGGGCATTAAAACTTGGAGAGATGGGGAATTGGATGACAAAATTATCAAATTATGGGTTTCCCCTTTCATCTTCCAGGCCGAAACAATTACCATCCATACTTACGTATAAGGCATTTTGAAATTCCTGCTCGCAAAAGGATCGGTAGAAATTCTATCTGATAACTAAGCTGTCCTTGGAGCACTGCAAACTGTCGACTTCGATTCCGAGGTGGTAGTGGGGTGCCAT
The DNA here is from genome assembly GCA_023690525.1 of Holotrichia oblita. Taxonomy (NCBI): domain Eukaryota; kingdom Metazoa; phylum Arthropoda; class Insecta; order Coleoptera; family Scarabaeidae; genus Holotrichia; species Holotrichia oblita. The sequence continues at coordinate 65,269,487 of CM043019.1, forward strand.
AGGAACCTCTGTAGGGGAGGGGAGGATAGTCGGTGTCAAGACACTCCTGACTCAGAAGCAACAAAATAGCTGACATGTTAGCAAGCTATGACAGAAAACGACCATTCACAAGTGCAAAACCGACATGTGGAAGTACGTATGTCCACATAAGAATTTTTGTCAGATCTGAATCCGCTCTTAGGCAGTAGTCGTACTGCAAAAAAAATCTGCTATGAGCAGAGACAGGGTGCAATTATTAAACATATGCATCGTATGGGCATCGCACAGATTCTCTTGTGCAGAAGCAACTCTCGACCAGGTTACGAACTTCTTTGTTCGAGTGCAAATAGGTCGAGAGCGCTGAATTGGCATAAGGATACAATAGACTTGTTAGCTGTCCAAACAATCCTCAATGTCAGCTCCAATTAGGTCGGTAGGTTATTATTAGGAATTATTGAAATAATTATTCATTAGCGTATTTTCTACTTCACTACTTTCTACTTCTAGGTAGTATTACAATGTGGTTTATAACGAATGTGATATGCATTAAAAAAACGGAATTATATATAATTAAAACGGAATTATATATAATTTTATTCTTTTGATAAATTTTGTTTATTCAAATTTTTTTCTTGAAAGCAATTTATGGTGCCATCAATTAATGTACGGAGCGCTAGTGTAAAGAGAATAGAATTATTTTAGAAGAAAGAGATGTATAGGACTAATAGTTTCTTTCAACTGGAGACCTTCACCCAAAGATACTTCTAAAACGTGTAGAAATCTAAGAGAGCATGATGTGGAGGTGTCGTTCACCGAGAACACACCAATATATTTTACTGTTGAGCAAATTAGAGTATTACCCTATTAGGTACCAACACCCCATTTAGGTTCCAACAGAAATAGAATTTTTGTTGGAAAGATATGCCTGCGTATTTTTCTACCAGGGTGTGTTGGCCAAAACTACATGTTACTAGGAATTTCAAATATCAACAAATTCACACCTTTGTATGTATTACTTTCCAAATTATATTCTTCACCAATTTTAAGTAAACTAACTTGTAAGTCCTGTGACTTAAGCAAGCTATTGTAGATTCTTAGTTTTATCCAAGTTAATAAGTGAAAAATTATGGAGTTCTAGTTTACACACATATATGAATACTAGAAGCTATTTGACCTGATTACTTTATCTGGAATAAAAAGAAATAAGATTAAATTGTTTAGAAATTCAATAGTTATAAACTACGACATTCCAATTATAATCTTCCTGGAATTAATATTATACTACCAAAATAATTCAAACAATTGGTCATTTTACTTAAATTTAGTAGAGATTGGTAAAATAACAGGATATTGACGATATCTGGAAACGCATACATAGTCATTTTCGTGTTTATATATTATACATAGAGCATAAAGGTATAAGACGAAGAGGCGACAAAGTAATAGAAATGCATAGCTGGTTACAGCTAAATTATTATATACAAAAAATACGTTGTGTGTGATTTCTGTGAGGTCCCTATCAGTATTCTGAATATGAGGATCGTTAACAATGGTGCCAATAATAATAAATTAACCACCCTCTCTTCACAATTGTTTACGATCGTGTCAACGTCTATGACGTATTTTTCCTGTGTGCCCTTTAGTATGCAGAGTTGGTTTATTCCGCGATTCTCATGCCTTATTCATAACGTCAGGGTACCTCACTGTAATTTGTAACGTTTTATGGTTAACGATATGTTCATTTTTATTATTTTGTGGGTAATGATAGCTACGATGGTAAGGAGGGTAAGAGGATGTATCACGTTATCACGTGTCTAGACGTACTCGTGTTATGATAGTCTTTCACCTACCGACTCTTAACCTGCGTATTTTTATCGTTTTATTTTCGAAGGCAGTTGTTCCACCGGTATTAAAAACATTAAATAAAAGAGAGGTAATAATTATTAACTGTTTGTTAGTTTTGACTGCATGTTCATGTTTGATTAGTACTATACTAATGCCTAGGTATCTAATATTATTCATAGCGTAATATAATAGGTTACCGGTTATTTTAATTATCTTAACTGTATTCCTTTAGTTCCCCATTATTACAAGCGCAGCTGAGTTTCAAAATTATATTTTTGATTTTTCTTTATTTTATTGTAGCTAGTAATATTTACAAGAATTCAGCCGTTTAAAGTCGGCATAACAAACGTGAAAGAGACATTTCAATCAGTTGATAATACCAGAAAAAATAGTTTTATAATCATTAAACGCGTCTGAAACGTATACAGTAAATACTATGAAAATGGCCTCTGCCAAAAATATGTGTAATATCTCTTTCAGAACATCTATGTATGTACCGGGTGGGCAGCTAAGAATGTCCTTCAGCCATATCTCAGGAACGGTTTACAGTACAGATTTGGGAAAAAATATTACTGATTAAAGTGACCCTGAGAAACATCTGAAAAATATTTAGAAAAGCGTAGGATGACCGCTAGATGGCGTAACTGATCACCAAAACTTTTAATTCTTATTTTACGCAAAATTTACCAGCTTAAGGTCTATCATAAATATGAAAATCGGAAAATTTTGCGTATTCTAAATCTGACAAGTTTTTGATATTTTGTCAAATAAGGGGAGGCGAGGAGGGAAAACTTTGTATTGAAGGAACGCTTATAACTTCGGTTCTGTTGAACTGAATTTTGAAAACTTAGCCTCGTTGAAAACAGCATTACTCCTCCAATCTAATGCTTACCAATTGGAACCAATCTAATAAGTGACGCGGATGCTGGAGGGCGCTGTCTGAATTTTTTCGGGAATTTTGTTTTTTCTCGAAAATATTAAATGGAACCATACATTTTTGCCAACAAATTAAACAAGTAGGTTAAATTACCAACAACTCGGCGAAAACCGCGTGTTTTACCAATCTGAAGAAACGTGTGGATGGTAAAACTTTCTTCTATAAATTTAAATTATTCTGCTTCCCCTGAACGAAATTTAGCAAATTTGGTCTTATTTGAAAGGATTTTCAGTGGCTTATGTTTTGTGATTCAAACTGTTTAATATTGTTTTGTCCATTACCGTTAGAGGGAAATTTAAATATGTAAATTTTATGACTTTTGAAAAGAACAGTGAGTGGAAGGTTATATTTATGCTCATACGTGCACAACGGTATAATTCAAAGAAACAATGCAGATAAACAATAAAAAAGAAACAGCATAATAAAGTTAATGTTAGTGGCGAAGTTGAAGTTGTCTCCTATTATTTTCGATGCAAACTTTCACTGTACAATGAGTGTCTAAGAGATACTTTGAACGATATTTCATATTCCAACAACCAAGTTGTTACGAGCGGTAGATCGCGTTGCAAAAATAAAATGTTTTTGCGCCACCACAAATAAAAATCTAAACAAGTCAAATTTGGAGTCCTGTGTGACCATGGAAATAGACTGGCGTATTTCATGCACCTATCAGCGGCCAGAAAATTGCGAATATTTACGGAGAAAGGCACACCACACTCATCATATTGAAAACCATGTTGTTGCGAATTGCTAGCGACATGTCTTGTATTCTGTTCTCTTTAACACCCTCTAGCGGTGACAGAAATAAGGACAATACTAAACAATTTGAATCACTAGCAGTAGGTCTAGGAAAATCCAAGCTAGTTTTTTTTTGGCCGCCAAGCATTCCACCTACTGTTCTTTTCAAAATTCGTAAAATTTATATATTTAAATCTCTTTAACGCCCTCTAGCGGTAATGGACAAAACAATATTAAACAGCTTCAATCACTAAACATCGGACAATCAATGCCCTTTATAATAAGACCAAATTTGCTAAATTTCGTTCACGGGAAGCAGAATAATTTAAACTTATAGAAGAAATTTTTACTCCTCTCACGTTTCTTCTTCGGATTGGTAAAAGATAGCGATATCCGGTTTTCGCTAATTTGTTGATCTTTTAGTCTACTTTTTAATTTCTTATCAAAAATGTATGTTTCCATTTAATATTGTCGAGAAAAAACAAAATTCCCGAAAAAATGTAGACAGCGCCATCTAGCATGCACGCCACATATTAGATTGGTTCCGCTTTGTAAGCATTAGATTGGGGGAGTAATGCTGTTTTCAACGAGACTAAGTTCGCAAAATTCGGTTCAACAGAACCGAAGTTGTAAGCGGTCCTTCAATGCAAAGTTTCTCCTCCTCTTCCTCCTTCTTCCTCCTTCCTCCTCCTTCTCCTCTGCCCTTATTTGACAAAATACAAAAAAGTTGTCCGATGTAAAATATGCAAAATTTTCAGTAGATTCCGATTTTCATATTTTTTATAGACCTTAAGTTGGTAAATTTTGCGTAAAATAAGAATTAAAATTGTTTGTGATCAGTTACGCCCTCTGGCGGTCATCCGACGCTTTTCCAAATATTTTGCAGATGTTTTTCGGGGTCACTTTAGTCAGAAATATTTTTTTCTCAAAGCTGTACTGTAAACCCTTCCTGAGATATGGCCGAGCGACATTCTTAGTTGGCCACCCGGTACATACATGTATGTAGATTGTGCTTTGATATAATCAGCAGTACATTAAAGCAGGTTGTAGTCGATATATAGAATAAAAAATATTAAAAAAAAAATAGTAGCAAGAAACTTGTGCGCATAGGGTATTTGTCATGTAATTCTGATACTTTTGCGTTAGTTGCGCGCTGTAGATGTATGTATAGTTTGTTACTATTAACTAAATGCGAATCGAGGTTGTTATAGTTACCAAATTCAGTGCTGTGTTGCGAAAGATTCATACTTTTCTTATATACGTAGGAGTTCATTTTTGACGTCTATCTCTAAACTAGTAAAGTAGAAAATTTATATTGGGATGTCACTTTACAGCACTATAAAACCCCTTCATGTAGGAAGCTATATAAAGATTGTTTAGAAACATGAATCCTACATATCATATGTATCTCTACTATTTGCAAATAAATGGCGCCTCAAAAGAATAACTAATATGCAACTATTATTAACTATTATTAACTACTATATTGCAACTATTTATTAATACAATTCTATCTTTGAATTACAATATTGGTAACGACCGTAGGCTTCTTATGTACATATTGCTGACATACGCCTTACTGTCTTTTTTCGATTCTGCCTGCTGATGGGAATTTCTCGAAACCGGTAGCAAATTATTTGTTAATATAGAATCTTGTGAGATATAGACCAACTTTTTTTCCCTTTGTGACTAATATCTTTTATACATCCGTAAGTTATATTACATTCAAACCATATAAGATAAACGACTTGAACGAGTTCCTGAAGAAGCTCAACAGAGGATTCTTTGAGAAGCCATATAATAATTGCCATATAATGCGCAAAAATCAATTGGGTCCACCAAACACCGCACGACGATGGGAGACACTCAGGCTAACGTGACGTAGTAATATAACATTACTAATACCTAACTTTGTGTATCTGATTTCAGTTTTCCATCAGCTAAGCAGATTCACCAGAAAACTCCAAGAAGCCAACCCATCAACATCCGAGGGCTGTCAGACAGACATCCGAAAAGGAAGTAAAGCTGGACACAAAACAGCAACTAATTAGGTAACATCATGACGTCAAAAACAGAAAAGTAGATCAAGTAGTCAAGCATCTATATTAGTTCCGGATTTAATTCTACCTGATGATGGATGACTTCCATACATTGCAGATTTTGAACAACACCTTTAAAAGAATAAATTATTTGTCATGTTTTGATCCAAAATTCATATTTTTAATTGTTTTTGTTTAACACGATTTTTTTTCTGTGGTTTATTTAGCCATCTTGGAGTGGATAGTGGATGCATGCTACATTGCTTCACAAAAATAGCAGTACAGCTCCTGCTGTGTCATTTTGGTGTATGATAAAGTAATATTGCTTAATATTCTGTGAAAGTAGAGTTCACTGCAATATTGGCCTTGAAATGCAGAAAGACATTGTGGTACTAATCTTCCGCTAACCTTATTCAGGTTAAAATGCTAGATATTGTTGCTAATGTCTTCACTTTAAATTGACAGTATTCTAACACCAGTTCTTTAATAATTGAAATCTTTTGTGGCGTTACTACTTCAATTAGACGATCAGAACGTTTTTCATTTATAAATCAGCATAAACGTCGCGCCGTCTAAACATGGTTAAATTTTATTATGGCTACTATTGCTCTTAAAATGTATTGCTTGCAATGTTATTTAGGACATGTAAAGTATTCCATTGCTTTGTTACAATATTACTTCACTATAAGTAGTATTGTGTTATTAATTGTATCTCAACAACCAAAGATAGCTCGAGAGATCTCTCAAAAGTTGTGACACAGTTGTAATACATAATAGGTATACAGATGAAACAGCCGTCCTATAGTTGGGGCATTGTATATCGGAACTATTCTGGAATAGAGAAGTAGGGATGTATTAGTAGATAGTTAGATGCACTCTTCACTCGAGACCGCACGGTTGTATTCTGTTTAATACATATGCACAATACAATAATTGTTTGCTTATTCTCAAAATTTCTATAAACTTTATAAACTAAACAGAAGTTTGTGGTAAAAATATAGATGATGAACTCGTCACAAATAAGAGAAGCAATTACACACGTAACGAAAACAATAATTTCTGTTCATAAGTAAATAAATTAAATGGCCCAATTATGTTGTTATGTAATAGACCAGCCCAAACATTTAATTTTGCAGAGTATTGTGTTTGAGCGTCATAAGTACAAGGTCTCTTTTCTTGTGATCAATACCTTGCAACACTTGGGTTGTGTCGACCATGTAAAGCGAGCGTCTGTAAATACAAGTTTTACACGGATTTAAACAGCCATACATTTCAAAGTTATTGATTATATGTTTCAAAACAAATAGTTTGTTGGAACTCATCGTTAAATAGGCGTACAATATCTTTTATTGAGTAACCACGATGATGTTGTTTTGTAACATATTTCTTTTGTTGAAGGGTAAAAATGTGCATAATGAATTACAAAACAATCAGCATCAGTAATAGTAACAATAATAATCGTATATTTACGATAGCATGAATTACTTTATCTCGCTAATACAATACAGTCGAGTTAAGCCTACTAATGCATCCCTACTTCTCTACTCCCGAATGCTTCCGACCTACGATGCCCCGACTATAGGGCGGCTGTTTGATCTGTATACGTGAAGAGATTCAAACACCGTATCTAACGTTACTAGTCACACTAACAAACACTCTTACCATTGGGGCACCGATATATTATCAACATTAATTTAAATTTCACGTCGAATACATATTGAAAGACAATTTTATACATTGAACGAGCGAATTACTAAATTCTAAAAGTTTTTGAAGTTGCAAGTTGTTTAATTAGGTGTTAGAAAATATGCTTATGAAATCTTTGTTTCTAATTCAAGTAATCGTTTTGAGCCCGTTTTGTTTGATATTTACATCAATGATGTACCAGATCTAATTGTTTATGCTACGAAAACGACTGTTTTAAAACTAGTAGTAATGCAAATGAAAAATATTGTTTAATTCTTCTATTTTCAGTACATATAAACTATGCTGGATTTAAATGGATATGTTAAACACTGCATCACGGTTAGTCTCTTCCTTGTTGATTGAAAAATGTTTATTTTTCAGCACCTAACAAGCTTCTTTGAATTACGCCAAGTGGTTGTGTGATATGCTACGTTTTCAGTTTCACTTTCTTAAATGTATTGGATCAACACAATTTCTGTTGTGTTCCAGAATGCTGTGACAACGAGTGTCAGGGTCTTACCAATCAATTAATATTTCATCTCCAACAATTTGGTCAAAAATGCTACGCAAATCTACACGACAAATCGCTAAACATTTTCTGCAGTAGTTGACTTGTACCTGTTTTTGTCGCGGAGTCAGCATTTGCGGCATCCATTTTTCACTAACTTTTAACACGCTTATAAAAAATTGTGTGTATAATATTAGCGGATAGGTTTTTTAGCTCTGTTAATATTTTAAACTTTATTTGTCCATCCTCGCTTATAAATTTCTTATTTTTTTACATTTTGTTCAGCAACGGCAATAATTGAGTCGCTCGTTCTTCATCGTGTTCTTCTTAAAATAATTTTACCACTTCCGACTGCAAATAATGAAGGTCCAGACTTTTTATAAATGCGGTCATCTTGACTTTTTCCTCGTTTTGTAAAGAATTTAACCACATCGCGGTGCTAGATTTGGTTGAGCATTGTCAAGTCAATCATGCCGTTTGTTGTTGACTAGGGATTAGTAGCAAACCATTGATGAAAAAATGAAATTTTATATTTATACTCGCATATAACCTCATTAATTGCTGCGTTAGTAAACTTACTCGCATCAGTGATTACCGAAAATACATTGAACGTTCCTCGGATAAAAAAGTTACACTACCGTCCATATTAGTTCGGACACCCGGTAAAGTTATGAAAACGCTTCTATAAGACAATGTAATTTCCTTGAAATATAAATAATATGTTTATATTTAGATTCCTTATGACGTTTCTTAACCAATTCTAAGCATATAATCAATGAATATCGGTTCGAATATCATTAAGTAAATATTATATTATATGGCCCATCGGTAAGAAATTCTTCCCTAATCCGATAATCCGCACCGCTATGAATAGAATTACGATGCAGACAAAATTGCAGGTAATAAACTTAAGAAACATATTTGTGCACCCCACAAAGGGTGCTGTGTACCAATGAAAGCGTTAGTTTTAAAATAAAATTGCTCGCGAAAGCATTGGTAATTTGAGCGTAGTGTTTCGTGTGAGTTTTATTAAAAAAACATTAAAATGCCGAGAGGAAAGCCAACAAGTTTAGAAAACCGTTCTGCAATTGTAACGTATCATCGTGAAGGATATAGTGTGCGGGAAATTTCTGAAAAGACTCGGATTAAAAAATCTACAGTAAGTGATATCATTCGGAGATTTCAACGCACAGGCAGTTTAAGATGTCAGGGACGGACAGGTCGGCAGCGAATAACATCTCCTGTCGATGATGAACGTATTAAGTTACTGAGTAAGCGAAATAGGAGAATGACAGCACCAGAAATTACCGCGGAGATGAATCGGGGACGAGTACGAGAAATTTCCGTTACCACGGTAAAAAGAAGGTTAAAAGCTGCAAATCTTCACGGCCGTATTGCAGCTAGAAAACCCTTACTTCGTCGAGGAAACAGGGTCAAGCGACTGCAATGGGCTCAAGAACATCAAACTTGGACATTGGATGAATGGAAAAGAGTTTTATGGACCGACGAATCGAAATTTGAGGTATTCGGTCAATCAAGGCGCACTTTTGTAAGAAGAGCGAAAGGCGAAAGAATGCTGCGCGATTGCATAGTATCAACAGTGAAGCAAGGGAGAAGTTCTGTGCTTGTTTGGGGATGTTTTTCTCACGCCGGCACAGGGAGTTTGAAGCGAATCGAAGGTATCTTACGAAAAGAGGGATATTTACAAATCTTGCGAGAAAACGCAATACCATCGGGACAAAGCTTAATCGGCGAAAATTTTATATTTATGCAGGATAACGATCCCAAGCACTCTGCAGTAATATGTAAGACCTTTCTACAACGTGAGCAGGAAAAAAAATCATTAAAAATAATGACATGGCCGCCGCAAAGCCCCGATATCAACCCCATCGAGCTGTTGTGGGATGACATGAAGCGAAGGGTCCAAAAAAAAGCTCCTACGTCAACAACTCAGTTGTGGAGCATATTACAAGAGGAATGGAATAGTATTCCAAAGAGAGTCCTGGAAAAACTCGTGGAACGGATGCCTCGCGTTGTACAAGCTGTGCTTAGCGCAAGAGGAGGTTTCTTCGACGAAGGAAAAATTTAAGTTTTCTTCTATTTTTTTTTGTTAGAATTGCTTTAATTTCTACTATTATACTTTGTAAATATGGATTAGTTATGGTCTAATAAAAATTTTCAGTTTTGATTTAAATTACTTTGCGTATTTCTCTTTCTTTTAATTTTTCTTGACTGTCCGAACTAATATGGACGGTAGTGTACAACGTCACAAATAAAGAACACAGTAAGATTACATTATTGTTGTTATTTATTATATGTTATAACTAACAGCTGTTATAATTAACAGCTGTTATAACTAACAGCAGTAACAATACAAGAAATCCTTACAAAAATATTTAAGCAATAATGATTGAAATAACTTATAAAAATTTACATAAACAGGTTCATTAGAAGATAGCTCCAATAAAATCTGAGCAAATAGGCTACTGAATATGGCAATACATTTGTTTTATTTTTTTAAGTGTACATTCTGAAAATGTTTTATCACTTTACTTTGTAAAAAATATTTTTAAAATGTTAAAATTTTGAAGCAGCAATTTGAGGTTTGCATCAGGAAGTATCTCCCGTTTTGATAAAGAATATTTAGAAAAGTGTTTCCAGAGATATAGAGATTCTATTTCTTTTTATTCTCGCCACCGTTAGTGTACTCCATTATTGTTATGCACACTGTGTCGAAACGAAACAAGAATCTAAATATCTCTAAAACAACACGCAATCAAAATAATACACAGAACGTTCTATGAAAAATAGCAAACTTCTATAGAGTAGTAACAGTCAAATATAATTTAATTTTTTCGAACTAATGTAAGTAAGATCGTAATACCTTCATCGAATCCTCAGAATATAATTATTTTCTGATGATGTACTAGTTGGTTATTGTATAAATCGAAACATCACATTTGCTTATAATGGGTTGTAATTTTAATTTTTAAATAAGCACAAATTAGTCCAGATGTGAAATTTGTAATATTATCAATAATAAATATTTTCCCATATGTTAGCCGTAACTTTATGATAAGCTTGAAATTGCCGATCTAAATTACTGGCGATTGTTAAGCCGGAAAATTTGCAATTGTTTCTTATGCTGAATGATGACCCATCAGTATTTAATATTGGTTTTGCATTTGCAGCAGCAATACCAATTAATTATTATAGAAATTGTTATTATTTTTCGAGATTAAAATTTAATTATTGTTTATATATAATGAGCGACACAAGTCTGATAATACAAGTCGCTATATTACTTTCAAACTTTGAAATGCTAATTATTGTGCTATTATTGTATTTATTTTACGTAAAATTTCATGAGATTTGTTGCGCGTCTTGTTTTATACGTTTTTGTTTATTGCGATTTTCCGCAAATTAAATTTGCTCACTCTTATGTCAATTAATACGTGAACGTGAGTGTTTAATCAACTTTTTACACTAACTCGATTTTTAGTAATAAAGCTTATCGACATATAATAATTTGTTATTGTCTTCCAGGTAAGTATATTTAACGGTTAGTTAAACAAAAAAAAACGTAACATTAATCGCTCAATCTATACGAACGGACTTTAAATCAGTTAAAGTAAATTGAAACCTTGTCAATACATCTTTGAAACACGCTATCCAACCGAACATTAGGAGTGGATATTTCTACCTGACGTTTTCTGTACCGCACTAACAATGGAAACCATGCCGAACAATGGAACGCAAAGGTGACAAAAGAACACAACGATTATCATTTGACGCGTAAAACTCGACAAACAAATGTGTAACACATCATTCGCTGTTTGAGGGTAATTGAAACCGTTAGCGTGAAAATTGTGTTTGGAAGGTAAATATTTTCCTTTAATCACTAGTGAATGATGTTTTGAACATTTTCAATCCATCGCTAACCTATTATATTATTTGGGACAAAGCAATTTCTTACGTATTATGTCTGTTGTTAGTGAAGGTTAATACAGATGCATATCTTATCCCGATGCCAATATGTATATAAAACTATAAGCAAATACTACAAAAGGCCGTACGAACAAATATATTTCAAAAATTAACTTAGTGCTAGAGCACCTGTACTCGAACAAAACTTTAGACCCAAATTAAACCGTAATAATATTGATGACAACTTTTATTGTTAGATAATTTAGTAACATCTACGAAATGCCCAAGTCTTTACTACATTACTTTAGGCGAATTTTATATTGTTGGATTAAAATAACCCTGAACCCTATTCATCCGAACTAGTTAGTTGTTATTTCCTTAAATATGGTATGAAATTTGGACAATGAACTAGCTAAAATAAACAACAGTGGTATAGCATTTGTAGATTCCTTATTATGGAATAATTTTCTTAATATTTTACTTCTCCGCCTGCATCCACAACCATAGTTGTTCCAATTTGGAGAAAATAATGTCCGCTATTTAAGTCTGGCTCTTTTAAAACTAAATACTTCCCAATTAAGTTTAGGTCAGCCGCAATAGTTTGCTGGTCAGCATTATGGTTAATGCAATTTTCATTTCTGTTCAAGGAAACCGAACATTTACGTATTTCATGTACACCATGTAGGTCGCAAAGCTGCAGCCATTATCGGTTATAATAAATCTTGTTTTTGAAAACTTTTTGTTTGTCGTCACAATAACGTATAGTCTGTACCACCAAGAATTTAAACTGTTATTTTGAAACTACTCTTTACCTGCTTCAATATACTAGTTTAGTAGAGTATCCTATATCTAGAGTTTTTTATGCAAGATAAATACCATAGCGGCATACCAGATCTATCAGACATTTTCAACACTAGCCGCTTGTGTTTACTCAGGCTCATACATAACCAATCTGCACTAAATTATAATTGGCAATAATTCAATACCTCCTACATTTCAAAATCAATTTTAAGTTGATTATTCTGTTCTCTTAGAAAAGTTGTATCATTCACAAATAATATAGACACTACTTGGACATTACAAGGTGACTTAGTGTCGTAATATCAATCAAATCAAAAATAAAACCATAAGATACACCACTTAAATGTGCCCAACAGTGCTCGCTTTATTTTCTAAATGAATTTCTTGAACTTGGTTTCAGAAATAGGTTTTGAATAATAAATTTATATTAGTGATGGGCACTATCGAATACTATCGATAGCGACTATCGATAGTTCAGACTATCGATAACTATCGATAGGCGCAAAACTATCGATAGCTCCCACCGGTGTAGACTATCGATAGTTACCATCGATAACCACTGTCGATTGTAACTATCGATAGCGACTATCGATAGTAGCTATCGATAGTGCAAAATGGAAATACACGAAGACACGTCTTCGACTTCTATGGACCTTTTACAACATTGTTGGTTTTTATTTTGTTCATTGTTTATGTTTATTAGTTAATTGTTATCCATTTTGATTCATGATATTGCTGGCTCGATATAAGTATTTTTTATGTATAATAAATATATAACTTATATGCATATGTGTAACTTTATTTAAATTTCCCTAACAAAGCGGAATCGATACTTCTTTCCTACTATACCTTACTTCTTTTTATTTCTTTTGCTTTTCGACTTGATATAGACTATCGATAGCAACTATCGATATGCAACTATCGATAGCGACTATCGATAAGCAACAATCGATAGCGACTATCGTTAATGAACTATCGATAGTGCTATCGATAAGGAACTATCGATAGTACTATCGATAGTATAGGTATTTGCGTCCATCACTAATTTATATTAATATCCTTAACTAATTGCGTTGTAAATATAACTTAATACATGTAAAATTATAACAGTAGTGGATGTTCTATCTAAACTATTTTTTGCAGTGAGTGCAGCTGCAGCAATTTCATAGGCCGGATTGCTTGTCAAAACTATCACTTCAGCTCTTGTGTAAACTATCTGTAAAAATGTGTTTCCATAGTAATCAGAATTTGGATTTTAAGAAGATTCTATCGAAAATACCATAAAGTCGGAAGTAGAAGCAGCAAAACTTGTGCATGATATTCTAAAAGTAGCTTAAGAATTGACACCAGTAGAAGCAGTAACTACCCATATGATATTTGTAACTCCCTAAAGAAATTTAGAAAAAGATGGTGACAGTCGGAACAGAGTAACTTGTCTAAATCTAAAGCTAGGAACTAAAAGCACTTTCCTTGAAAAATATCTAATGATGTCCTTACTAAGTAATCCACTTCTAAGTGCTAATTGATCAAATATGTACATTCAATTAAAAGACAGAAAAATGAGTCAAAAATAGCAATCAAACCTTCCGGGGGTTATTGTTATTTTAGATAAATGCCTCATCATTTATCTTGCTAAATAATAACTAAATAGGTGTTACGAATACAAATGCAAAAAGACTCTTTATAGACTCTCAGTAAGAAAAGGTATGCTAGAAACACTACTCCAGTATCTGGTACAGAAATTATATAATAAACTAAAATCAATCTTGGGTACAATCAAGCTTCTAAATTCAATTTAATAGTAAGTACTAGCAGTACCAGTAGTAATAACATTTAAGCCTATTCAGTGCTGATATAATACTTTTTTTGCAATTTTCGATTCAAATTAAACAACTTTATTATACTTTTCTATTTCTTTTTGTTGTTTATCACCGTTAATTGTAGTAGTATTGTTTATACCGGGATATTATTTGCAATCTGTGGATTGGATTCTGGGCGACTAGAAATGGGATGGACTTCAACAAGCAGCATGATTCGTGCCCCTCACCTCGCAGTAGTACGCATAAGAGCTTCGTTGAATTGATTGAAATTGAAAAGATCGATGTGAGGATAGCATTTTCTAGTAGTTAGACAAGGGTAAAGAACAGTGATGGGTACTTGCCGTTAGACTGCGCTAGCGTACAACACACAATTGTCCAGCAGAATAGCATGCGTATTTCTTGACTTTGTTAACTCATAGAAATCATATTTTCATCCTTCTTTTATTCATATAAAGAGGATCATCACATTAAAAGTTAGCTCTTGGTATGTATAATGTGAGCTTGTGACTACTTTCGATGTGGTTCACTTTTTCATTTCTTTCCACCTTTGACATTGGCACGATAGTGACCCAGTTTTTCGCTCTCAAACTTATCTTCGGAATATTGATTCCTATTTATAGGGTATATCCTACTGGAAGCAAATCCACTTACAGTAGATTACAAGTTTATGACATCATTCTAAACTTTACACAACAAATCAACAAACTCATTGGAGTTTGTTGATTTGTCACGCCTTAAATTGTTAAGGCGTGACAAATGGTCGTCGAATATTCTTAATAATAATGACCTTTCCTGGACAATTCCTGCACAATTATAGCAATAATACTTCAGCTAACATCCAACCGCTTTAATACAATTGATCCTGTTCCAGAAATGTATGATAATACGGAAATATTTTCTCTTCTTAAACCGTGGATATAATTAGCAAGTAAGTTAAGTAGGTTGCTTTCGTACCGGCCTCTATATTCTGCTTTAGGTAAGGCCAAAAATAAAAGCAGTTTCGTCAAGGTTTTACAGATTTGCTTAGATATCTCAAAAACTTTATTATTTGTATTAGTTATTTGAATATATTCCTTCACTGCATGATACACACATTACACTTTTTTATCACAAGAAGAAGTTTCCATTTTTCAATTATCTAACTCCATTATTTTTTTTTCCTGTGATACAAGTTATGAGAATATTTCAAATACTTTTAAAATTAAGTTCAATTATAGTGAATATTAATTATGACAGGCACTGCACATTCTATTAGTGCATCGGGACAAATTTTTAAGGTATAACATTGAATAAATTCCGAGAGTGAAGTTATTTCCTTCGTGTTGGTTGAAACGCTCATAACTCCAAATTAACTGAGGTTTAGGATGAAAATGAACACCAAAAACAATTATGTTTTTTACTGTAATACACTCCTGGAAATAAGTGACGAGCGCATCCTGTATAATATGAACGTGTGATTCGAATGCAATGAAATTTGGTATGAAAATATGGTAGGTAGTAATAAAGTAGCATAATTTCCCAATCTTTACATTGCTACACGACGATGCATGGAGTCCATAAGACATTGTATGGTAGCGAGAGAAATGACCAGTCATGCTGCTTCTCGCCTCCATAGCTCCTCAATGTTAGCCGGAGGAGCCGTATAACGACCGATCGTATCCGAGACATGTTCGATCGGAATCAGATTGGGAGAACGAACCGGCCATAGTAGCATTTATATGTAATGCACTTTCAAAAAGGTTTGTGCATTTAAATGAACGGTTCGAAAACAGATGGATTGGTCGGGGGGACCTGTCGCATGGCCACCAAGATCTCCTGATCTAACATCCTTAGATTTTTTTTTGGGTGCTTAAAAGATCTTGTTTACGCCACTGAAGTGAACACAGAAGATGAACTTTGGTAGCGCATTGTAGACGCCTGCCAACAACTAAAGACTCTAGGTGTTTACCATCAAGTGTTTGAGTTTCTTCGACGCCGGCTGCAACTTTGTTTACAAGAGCAAGGACGACAGTTTGAACAACTTCTGCGATAACTTTAGAGTGCGCTAAATGCGTTGTTTGTTGTATTTTAATAAAAAAGCTCTGTCGATGTTGTTTATTGCAATTTGTTTTTGTAAAAGCTCTATCTCGAAAACCAATGAGTATTGGATCTAAGTGTATTAGAATTTTTTCTTGTTTCATCTCTACTATCGCCTACCAAAGTGTGTAAAGTTCTTTTATTAACACCCTGTATAATGTACTGATTTGACACATTTACTTTATGGGATAACTATCTGGGAAGCGACACCTAGCGTTTACATCCAGCTGCTGGAAGTAATACAGAAGTTGATCCTTAAAAAAAATTATAATAAGCCGTACACTTACCCAACCACGTTGTTGTATGATGAGCCAAAAATATTTGACATTCGCCAACTATATTTTTACAAGATAGCTTTGTACCAACACGTAGACAGAAGAAAACTTATTCCGATTTAACATTTACATCACACACGCAGTAAAAGTGATAATTTGAGCAAGGTACCACAACGTCATAAAAATGTTATGCTGAGATCGCATCTCTTCCTGGCACCTCGTTTGTATAATGTGGTACCATATGCATTACGGCAGATTAATACCAATCATAAGTTTAAAACAAAGCTTAAAGAATGGATTCGTAACACTTACCTGTTAGAAATACATCAACATCTCGTTGTTAATTAATTAATTGCGGAGCACAAAAACATAGCTATGTATTGTTTTTTTTGTTTGTTTAGATTAGGGTTAAATTGTTATTCAGAATATTGTAGCGTCTATTATAATAGTATTAATGTCACTATCCACGAACAAGGTCGTATTACCTTTTGTGGATTATTACATTTATTCTTTATTTTATTTTACACAAATGTACTGGAAGTAGAATAAATATTATTATTATTATTATTATTATTCTTATTAAAACTTAGATAATAAGTTTTTATATGGATAAGCTGCAATTTTTGTTGTTTGATTGTTTGTTTGATTAAATTGTTAGTTAAGTTATACTGAAGTTTACGATACATAATATGTTGTTTCCGATTGGTACCATTATTACTGACTGGTGAAAAAGATAACACCTGAATTAGGAGGGAAAAATATGATTTGATTTGTAACAACAGTGTCTTTCAACATGGAGCATCTACACGTGCTACGTTTTAAGTCCACAAAATTTCAGCGTGGCTTTCTGAAACATAAGTTCTTTTCCAGTTTACATGAAAACGGCTTAGCTTTCGGGATGTCTCTTCATTTTTGTCTTACTTTCAACTGTTCAACACATACGCGAAAAATGAGGAGTGAATATTGGCTCGTCCCGTATATCTTATTATATAAACAACGATTTAGATATAAAATGTCCAACATTGTCATAATTACACTATTTCCGTTTACAAAGAGAAAAATTTGCTGCTTTATGAGCACTCATTGTAGACCTAATATACAGAATTTAATCCTACTTTACATAAACAAGGTTATACATACTATGTCTTTTCTAATTATACTAATTAGATTATCAGTTTAAGTTAATTATTGAGTGTAATAGAATTACTAACTTGAGAGATGCAAATATTAAGTAAATAAGAGAAATCCAAACAACTTTAACGGAAAAGCAACTAATTTACATACACCGGTCGCGTCCGTAGTATAATATGCATAAAAAGCTTATAAATACTTCAATCAGCGATTTAACATTTAAATGTGTCGCCCTTTGAACAAGTCCGGTTCGGTCAAGATTTAGTACGTTCGATCCAATCCGAATAGAAAAACTTAATTATCGGGCTATTAACACTTAACAAGAGTACTAACAAATCGAAGGCCCTAAAATACCTAAAGCAGGGCCATAAACAAGAGAACATCGGGAGTGCGAGAAGTGTAACGTTCATTTGTTCGTGTCGAAACGGAACACAACAAGAAGAAACAAAAAAATACCTTAAACATCCGAACATCGCCTTTCGTCGTTCATGAATCATTGGCATTCCTATATTTTCTATCTTCCTCTACACCATCCGATTGCGTATATAACGTTTCTGTCTTCGACGTAATAAATTATCACTAACCAATACAGCGGGTTGAAATATTGTTTTTTTAGCTCATTAAATAAATTTTCAAACTCAATAGGTGTTTCCAAGCCGTGAAAATAGTGAAAATAAACCACGTATTTATTTTGTATCGATGAATATATTTGGAATATATCAGTTGTGTTTGTTGTAATATCCGAAATAATAAATATAAGTTATAGGTTTTATTATAGCGACCTTCTTTTTCATTAACCAGGTGTTGAAATATATAATTGACCGTATCGTATGTTTAGGTGCTTCGTTTTCATTAACATTGAGCTGTCTTTAACTAAATCGCCTCGATTCGATTTTTAATTACTGGTTTAAGTCAGCTTTGTGTAGTTGATTTTTATTGGATTAATAATTACATGGAAGCGTATATATAATTATCGAGAGTACTATACAAACAGTGTACTTATTTCTTAAAGGTATAATGTTAATGTATAATACACCTACTTCTACATAAGGGCATATGCAAGTGTTTGAACTGGATAACGTGATTAAATTGTATGACGTCAACAGTTAGAAATGTGGTTAACTAATATTTAATTTAAAAAGGATTAAACAATTGAAACTAGTATATGCTACATTATATAATTCGTTCGGATTTATGATAATATCAAATATTCATTTTTAATAAAGTTTAAGGATATTATAGAATTAATCTTAAGTGATTATTCCAAAGAACTTGTATGAGTATTCTTATAAATTTCAAACAATATAATTCATTTTTTATAAAATTCTTTATAAAGTTCTAATTTTTGTCTATGATAAATCATCTCCATCCATCGTAAGGAACTAGATGGCGCGGAGTGCCGTTCTCACTGGTAGTGATTTGATAATTGTAGATAAAGTCACTATGTTCGCAGTGTGGAGAAGAACACGTATTTTATTTATACAGAGTAAACTGAAACACTTGTATAAGCGTTATATCAGTTGTCTACTAATGACATCTTTGTATGTTTGTGTCATGGATGCAACATTTGTAGTGTTACGTTTGCTTTATATGGAAGGTAATAGCAAATTGCACTATACCTTGTTTCAAAAAGAGAGAGACGAAATTCTGAACAGAAGCCCGGTCCAAATTACAATATATAAATGGCAAAATAAATTTTACGCGGCATTTATTGGTAAAGTAATAATGAATTAATCTACACCGGAAAATGTGATATAAACAATGCATAACGTAATTTTGCCCTGCTTTTAGCCAATAAAAAACAACAAACTGTTATTTTGTGTATATTCAGAATTTTGTCTCTCTCTCTTCGACACAAGGCATACAATTATTTGATACAGAAATTTGCACAACTGTTTGACGTATTGCAACTTTTTTTCTCTGTGATGCAAGAGTATATATCACGGGCTTTTGTTAAAATTTGACATTTTTGGCAAGTTCGTCGCCCTATATCCTCTTCATATGACGTACTAAATATAGTACTTATTGTGGTCTCCGTATATAAAGAATTTGTAATCAAACATCAAACAAGGTTTGGGTATGAACAATAAACCACCTTTAGCGTTATTTTAACCAAAAAGCTTTTTTGTTTGTTTCGTTATTAAGAAAACTATGTACAAATATAGTTAACTGTGAGAGTACTTATACGATATGGCAACAGGGTACTGAGCAAATGAGGTTATGTGATAAGATGGTCTGACAGAACAGACATTTTTGTTGTATTTATACACAGTCTGTCCCAGCTCCAATGAGACTGGTCTAAAAAAATTCAAATCGTTTATTACTCATAATTCGATTTTGTATTCTTCTGAGTGAATACAGCGCAAAAAACGTCCGACAAATTTTTATTATATTTTTATACTCATCGGTTGCAAGGGTCTTTAATATGGCGATCGGCGTTTTTTAGTCAAGAATTTACGTACCATAATGGCTTTGTGTAATTGCAATGTCGTGCACCAAAAACCAATTCCTTGGCTCTCGGTATTCCGGTCAAACTTGTCGAATTCTGGCCCATAATCATTGTAGAACTCCCGGATAATATTCTGCGTACACCGTCTGACCTTCTGGAACGAATTCACTGTGAACAATTCTCCTTGAATCGAAGAAAACGGTCAGCATTGTCTTGATTTTGCTCTCATCAAAGCGTATTTTTTTTCTTTTGGCTCTTTTGGTGACTTACATGTCGTACTCTAACGTTTTGTTTTCGGCTCGTATTGAAAACACCACGTTTCATCGCCAGTTACAATGGCTGACATGCTTGCCGTATTTTTTTGGGACAACTTCAAGATGTCTTTGCAATGCTGAACTCTCCAATCTTTTTGATCGTCTATCAGAGTGTATGGAACGAAGCGCGTCTCCTGTTTGTCCAAATCTTCGGTCAAAATTCGATAAACTGTGCTTTTCGGTATCATAGTTTCTTCTTCGATGAGTTGCGCAGACACACAGCGGTCGTTTAGAAAAATTTATGTGACTTTCTCGAAGTTTTCTTCATTGCGAGTGGTTTTTGGCGTCGCTGCTTGGTAATCGTCTACAACATTGAACATTATATGCAAGTGTTTGTAGATCAAGTATAATCATTAAGCTAGTATACTAAGGAGACGCTATAAAGCATATTTCCTGTATGTTCAAAACGGCGCACTGGGCGGGGCTTACGTGGTGTACCAATATGGCTACCTCCCAGGTCCGGTCAACTGAAAATTGTAAGTATAATCTTAAGCCTCCACTTAATTAACAGATGGTTTTATTTCAAATTAATTACGTCATCCCACGCCTATTAGGCCCAAGGCCCATAAATGTCATAATTTGACAATATAAACGCTCAATATGTAATAGTTTATTTATGTATCTACATACATACAGGCGCACCAATTGAAATTTTCCAATTACGGCCCTGCACATTGTTTTTATGTCAAACAGTGACCTATGAAATGTTATTTTCGACGAATTCCTCTTGTTAATGCTGTTTCTACTCTTGCAACTAGGTAGAGCACAAGAAACCATTATGTATTGTAGTAGTTTTCTATATCCTATAACTGTAAGAACTGAAATAATCAAATAATACAACCATACATGACATATACACTAGAATCTACGTATTTGACGTAAAATGATGTACCAATATGGCCGACCTGCGCCGTTTTAGCCACGTGATAGCGTCTCCTACTTATTCTATCTCAATGGTCTACAAGGTCCTCACGACTGTCACGGAAGTATCCAAACCAACGGAAAACCTTTTACCTAATTTAAAACACAATTTAATTTAAGTAATTTGTTCCATGTTGGTTTTTCGTCCGATGTTTACAAAGTGACTTTACATAAAATGTCAAACCACAGTGGAATATCAACTGAGTTCGCTCAAATTTTGAAGTTAAGTACATGAAGGGTAGAACATTAACCTACCACCATTCACTCAAGTTGTCATCACTTCATTGCCAATGTCAGAACTTATACTTTACTTGTATATGTTAATTTTAATATCTTCTAGTGGCTTCAATTGCGAATATAAAGCAAATACTGTAAATAATCTAATAAATTGAGCTTAAAAGTACAAATATTAGGAAATGCATTAGAAGTCTTTTCTAAATATGCCAATTAATAATGTTAAGCATTTCAATTGCTAAACTGCCACATACATATACCAATTTGGTGAATAAATCTTTATTTTCTGCTAACGTAAAATTTCACTGCATGTTTACAGATTTAAAAACAAGTTAGCGATTTAATGAATCTTTTTCATTCCAGTCTTAGTAATTTTTAGTATGCTATTGTTTCTTATAGAATAGTTGCGCTATTAAAAATAATTCGGACATATAAATTCCCCGTGGAAAGAAATTATGGTATCTTACAAAAGTGTCTCATAGTGCAATTGTGTTAATTCCTACCATCAACTTAAATTGAAGACTAGTTTTTAAATATGTCTATGAATTTAGTTGTTAGGAAATTTGGTCGTCGGTATTCTAATGGCAGATCCCTGAATCTAAATAAGTAAAAACAACAGGCAGCTGATGCAGTGACAGAGCAATAGTTAAGTTCTTGGTACTGGTACTACATCTTGTGCATATGAAGAATTTATTTATATAACTGTTGGTAGAATTTCTGTTTATTTATTGTTATGAATATATAGTTTCTTTTATTTTTTACAATATTATGTTGCTTTAATAATTAATTTGTTATGATTGCTAAAATTTATTTGTTTGCATTTTAAATATTTATAATGTAATTCAATTTTTTTAATAGATTAAATTTTTTTATATGCAAGTAAATATGTGTATGTGATTTTTATATTTATAGATATATCGTAATGATGCAATAAAGTAAGTAAAGCTGTTCACGAATTTAGTATTACCTTATCTACATCAGGGTGCGCTAGTCCATATGATAATTACAACTAATAGTATCGCTTGTGAAGACTCTTGCATACTGCATATTTGATAAAGATGCATCATATGCATAACATAACATAACCTTTCACCACAGACGACGCAGATTTTATTCTTTCACTTCATTTCCACATTTTACAACTGAACAACAACGTTTTTAGAGTGAAAATTCTTTGTTATGTTTTATTAAATGAAGAGTCCTTGGACATAAAAATGAAACATTTTATTTTACCGCATTCCCAAAATCGACATTCATTGCAATATTTCATACATCTAGTGACATCTGGTGTTATTGAGATTTGAGTTTTTAAGGAAGTGGGTATTTTTCGTCCATTGAGATTTGAGTTTTAATTATACGAATTTATATGAAATTATCCGATTCCGTGTAATTCGTTTCTAGAGTCAGATAGCCGACTACTTTAAACGAGTTCTAGAACCGGAACCAGCTGCAGAACCGGTTATCCGAATATATCCAATATATCTGTAGCCGGTTTAGAAATCGTATTAAATACAAAATATCCAATACGGATTCTATAATTGCATTTAATGTAGTTATGAACATTTGTTTTATTTTTATTCATGTATTTTTTTATTATTCAGAAGTTATGATAAAAACATATTTTATTTTATTTTTGGATGTTTTGCACTATAACTTTTATAGAGATAATTTTGAAACCGGATCGCGGTATCCGGTTTTAAAACCGAAATCATATACCCGGTTTTAAAGCTGGAATCGGTTGTAGAACCAAAATCGAACGACAGCACTACATTTTACAATAAAAATTAGACCTAGATGTAATAACACTTTTATATGATATGCCTTTTTATATCTATCAGAGATTACTTCCTCTAATGATGTATAGTGTGATTTCAAGGATTGTGGGTTCGTAATATACAGATAAAACATCGCTATCACCAACACCACAACTTTTCATTGATTACTCGGGACACGTGTTTCGAGAACGCCTGGGCTTTCATCGTTCTCTCATTGCGTTCTCGAAACACGTGTCCCGAGTAATCAATGAAAAGTTGTGGTGTTGGTGATACCGATGTTTTATCTGTATAAAGATGTATAGTTTGCTAAAGTAATAAAGGCTATGCTCTGATAAGCCATTAAAAAATTGTCAATAAATTTCATCTCCTCCAAGATATTTGCATGAAGATTGAAAAATTTAATATTTTTTCTTCGAAATTATTTGAAACAGTCGTCTAAAACGAAATATAAGCATTAGCTATGGCCACTTTACAAAAAAAAAATGAAAAGCAAAATCTCTAGTAACATTAGAGCTACAATTATTTGAATATCATTTTGGGGTTTGATACCAAAATTAGTGCCATTTGAAGTATCTGTTGGTCTAATTATTTTAGCGGTATCTTTAATTCCATCTTACTCTTAGGTCGTACTCGATATAACATTTTTACCATTCCACACCAAGATGTCGAGATGAGACCATCGCCTTTAGTATGCCTTTATTTTTATAATTATTAAGTATTTCAGCATCATAACAGATCACCTGCTATAGTTGATGTAAACCTTTAATTAATAGAATCCCATAATTAATTACCTGAAGTTATTTATAAAATAACCCTAGAAATATTAAAATGGTTGCAGCTCTGACATTATTAGCTAGTATGACACATTTTATAGTTACAAAACGATGTACAACTTAAGTAATGTTTCATAGAAAGTAAATTGAATTAAATCTCGCTATTTTATATAGAAACTTCTCCTGAATGTTAACTTCTACGTTTTTATTATATATGTATGTATCTTCTTCAGTATTCTGAAAACCATTTGTCAATATACATCAAACTAACCTGTATAGATGCTGTCCGAACTCATTCAACATATGTAGTGATAAAAATAAAAGAAAGAAAAACTAAATATGTCTTTAAAATCACATGTTAATGTGGACATTTCGATTTCATGCGCTGTGTAACCATAAAACAGCTCTTTTTATACGGATATAAAATTATGTAGTAAAAATTAACAAGCAGTATATAAATTACCGCTAATATCCACTATTACTAAGCCTCTTAAATCAACAATGGGTGATATTGGATACGACCAGGCGGGTGTCATAAATCATTACCCTAAATACCATATTAAATTTCCTTAAAGGGACATAACTAAACTATTATTTACTTCAAACCCTAGTCGGCCTTCCTTCAAAGATGAATATTTAAATACGGGAATAATGTCACAAGTAGACAGCTTGTATTTTATGACATTATGACTAGATTTAGAATTTTAAAATTCCATTTGTTAGACTGCCTAGCTTTGTAATCCTTTGAAATCTAATTTAACTTGTGTTAATTTAAAGGATTACAATAATCTTAAATTAACGCCACATGATCCGGGTTTCTGCAGCTTTTACCTGGTTCCAAGGGTAACAACAAGTCTGAATGACAAACTGGAAGCGCTTAGTTAAGATTACACGATCGGAATTATCTTAAACGATTTGTATTGCCTTTACCATTGTTTCTTGGAACAGGACAAATTGCGCCTTGCTCTTTTTTTATTTTATTAGTGGAAGAAGTAAATTAAATAAAAGGTGTTTTTACTTTAAAGTAAAAGTTTAGTACATAAAGTTATATGCTAGTTGCGTGAAGAAACAAATTTTGTTAACCACATTCTGTAAGCTCTTTGTTGGTTGTGTTTGTTAGGTCGTCAAGTATTTTCTGAAGTTATAGCTATTTGACAACTCTATCGTATAGTTTCCTAATTCTTACATGAAGCAAATAAAACAAAACTAAGTAACTATAAGTAAGAAAACACAATAAATAGATACTTCTTTGAAATACTAATGCACAATGCACTCACGTTGGGAAGTGTTTCCGCAATTTCATTCAGTAATTATTTTTATTGTTACATCCGTTTGCTCACTTTGTCGTTATTAAACGGTGTGCGTGTTACCCGATTGTGAAAACTGTTCTCAATGATTTCATATATGTGGCTATAATAAATGAAATAATTATTTTAGTTTCACCTTATACACATTAACAAAACTACAGTTAAATAGTACCTACCGATATTATACCAGAAGTTACCATGAGAGAGCATTTAATATAAAATTCGCATGTATTAACTGTGGATATTAATAGTATATATTTAGTAATTAACCGTTTAAGTGGATCTTTCGAGAGAGATCTTAATTATAGTTATAAATGTTGTTGTCCCCGGTAATGTTGTAAATCCATGTCTCTGTCCTATTTTTGATACTATTTTAAAACTAAAACATGCTCAGCACAATTCTCAAGTCGACCAATTTAAATTATCCATAAAGCAATTGTTTATATTTGTAGTACAATTCTGTTGTTTTCCTGGTTAATTGTGTCATGAGGTAGCTATTATATACCTAATAAATATTCATTCAAAATTTCCAATACTCAGTTAATTTATGTATTATTCAACTTTGTTGCGTCATAAAGTTACAAGATTTCAATAGTTTTGTGTTATTTACTCATTCTATTATGTAGCCGAGAAATCATAGATTTTTTAAAGGAGTTCGATGCGCGGAAACCCTCGGCGTTAATGCAGAACACAAAGAATGAGGAGAATGAACCGTAGAAGAATCAAGTACTTATGGCGACCCCCTGGGGGCTCTAGTCGGTTATAAGAGCGCGATACTTCCAGGAACCCCTGTTTACTGCAAATTGTGGGGTTCTACCACACCTACCGCCCATACTTATCTACCTTTAGTTAAACGATGTTTGAATAGACACAGTGGCGTGCTTTATTAAAAGTATTAGTTGCACTATGTAGGTAACCTATTTTCGTTATGGCTACAAACGTATATACTAGTATTAAAACATCTAATGAAAAAAATAGAGATTAATCGAAGCTTCTTCAAAATGAATTAATAATTCGTAGGATTCTTTGCATATTATTATAATCAAGAAAATTTTTATAATTTTTCGAAGTATTGTTGTTGATGTTGGAGACTTCCCATACTTTATTTATTTAAAACTACATGAGCCTTCAAGATTGAGATGCAAGTGATCGGAATCTTTGCAAAGATATCAAAGTAACATCATCATTGCATTGTCTCTGAACGGTGATCTTACCTTACATTAATTAATATTCAGCAGAACTTCATATCCGTGATTTAGGTACATACTTAAGGACATTCGTACGTGCCATCTAACATCTATAAAGATAGGCAGTGATTACCAATAAGACTCTTATTTTTTTACTCTTGAACGAGCAACGTTACATATACATAATGTTAATTTTTCAAATTTATAGTTAACAACCCTGTCACAGTGTCGGTTCTGGATTGTATAAATCAGCATCGTTGCATTATAAAAGATTCAAGGTTAGTAAAGGGTCCAAATTTTGTAGTTGTTTTGCTACTGTGAGAGGATATATAGGAGTAAAAAGTTGGACTAAAACCAGAACATATAGACTTGTGACGCTTCAACTGAAAAAATTATTTTATTTATATTTATTTATTGATTCATAGTGACCAGACACTAATGTATTGACTGATAAAAATTTTCGAGACACAGATGATGATAGCCTCATAGGCCATCTATGTGGCCGAGAATTATTTCCAAAAATTGAGTTGGTTTTTTACAATTCAGTTATAGGAGTAGTGCTTTCCAAACTCGACCATTCAACAATTCAAGTAGGACCCGGTTTGAAAAATATTATTTGACTTCATGGCTATTTTATTGAAATTGATCGCCCGTTTTCGTTATATGATTTTCACGGTATACCAACAAAACTTACTTACTATATTTGAACATTTTTTAAATTAAGAAATCGTACAGCTTCTTATTCAAGAATCAACAAAGTACGCTCGATTTTATAATGAACCTGATCTTCGAATTTCTGGAATAAAAATGAAGTATTTCATAGACATCTGGTTATACACAATTTTTACTAGAATACCAAAGAATTTTACCCGCGGAGATCGATTTAAACAAATTTTAAAATATGAACCCTACGCTGATTAAGAAAGCTAAAACTTGACGATAAAATGCGGAATTGATGGCCCGTCATGGATCCGTTAAAAAACAAATTTCTAAAAAATTAGGTTTCAGAGCAACAACTCAATTATATTAAATTAATAATAAAATATTATGGAAAGCACAATTGCAAAGAATTTATTAGGGGCAAGCCGCTTAGGTTTGGATATAAAATGCTACTTGATTTACTTTGAGATCTCCCAGAGTAAAAATCCACACAGAAATCTTAAATATGAAGTCAATGTTGATAAATATCACACCTACTTTTCTGACTAAGTAAAAAATTTGGATTAATTATAATTATTGTATTATCTGAAATAATTTGGTTACAATTAAACATGAACTGTAAGAAAGAATAAAATTCTCAAAAATTATATTATATCCAAAAGCCAAGTCTCATCGAAAAAGAAGACGGTATTGTATTAGTGAAATGAATAGGTAACAACGTGCTAGCAACCGCTTCAAGATGACATGGCGTCATTTCAGTTACCAAATCACAAGGTATTCCCAGTTAGAGGAAAAAAATTATTCAAGTTGCATAACCAAAAATGCCTTCGTCCCGACTTCAGGTCCTTTCCCTTCCTTTGCAACTTTATTTCTTTTCCTTCTCCTTGCTTGGAATCTTTTCTTCTTTTTTTCCTCTTTTCTTTCTCCTTTTCCTTTCTCACTTTTCAAATCTTTTCAATCCTCAAACGATTTTACTTCACCTGTCTATCTAATTTTCAATCTTCTTTTTCAAACTTTTCAATTTCTATCTTTTTGATGTTTTTCTTCTTTTGTAAAGAATTTATTTTTTATTATATTAACTGACTTTTTCTTCTTCAATCAACCTTTCAAAAAACAAAAATGTTCTCTTCTCTTGGTTTTTCTCGACCTCCTTATCTATTTTTTATTATTATTTTTCAAATCGCGGTAACATGTGTGTACGTTGTACATGTAATTTCACAATGTCATTCCTAAATTTACAGAGCTTAATATAAAATTCGAACTAATTTTGATTAATACCGAAATAACATAACAAATACGCCCGCCAAAAAATATGAATGCGGTATAATATAAAATATTACGAAGCAGATCACATTTCTTTAATCAGACAAAAAACACTCTTTAAGTTAAAAATTAAATCGTGAATTTAAAAATATTCTCAACAGAAAACACCCCTTTTGAAATAGGTGAATGGGGATAATACAAATGATAAGTGTTATCACCAAAAACAGTATAAAAAATGGACCTTCGAAAATAGATAAGAAGTTTTTCTTAATATTATTTTTGAAATCACTAGATCGGTTTCTCCTAATAACAACTAAATCACCTTTTTTAAAAGTGGTTAATTTTCTTTCTTTATTAAATAATCGTTTATTAGCTTTATCATGTAATTTATATAATTTATCCTTTGTTTGTGAAATCAAATCTGTCACGTTTGTACTACTTGTTTTAAGAATATCTAAATTGTCCCATGGTCGGTAGATTTACAGTTATATGAAACATTACGGGGTGTACTTTGCTGGTAGTAGTAGGAATAGTATTCATAATTTCTTCTACTATAGAAACATACATATTTACTCCAAACAACACTACATAAATGACTGTGTTTAAAATGCGTGGTCGAATAGTGTCTAGTGTAATGCAATTTTTCATCGGATCCAAATAAAAAAATTGTTTATCGTGGTCGAATAGTGTCTGTATATAACACCATTCTTTCCAAATGTGTCTTAACATATTTTATTGAACCATTTTTGTATAAAACACTTTTTCCAATTCTTTAAAGAAAAAAATCCTTTTAATGGGTTAAGAAATCCGATTATACTTTTTCATCAAGAAGTTGGAAATAATTTAAATTTGCTACCTCTTTTAATTTTTTTTCCATTTTGAAGTAAGTATAGACACATTAGTTTTTAAATACATACACTAGATTTATGCCCTAAATTAATTGTGTAATATGTAGTCTATTCATATCTTGAACTAACTAACGACTACAAACTTACTTTTATAAAGCTTAGCCAGCCATATCACTTTGACAGCAATGCTTTTCGCAAACGATAATTTCCGCCTAAAATGTTTCTTCCAATATTAGAGACAGTTTAAAAACATCGTTTGTAGAATAGCCTTTTAAGCCTGCAATATATTCTGTTTTAACTTTTATAATGGCTGGGACAACATCTTTTCAAGTAGAATGCCTGCTTTAGAAATAGTCGAAACTATCTTGCTGTCAAAATGAAGTAGAAAAATAGATGGTACAAGAACATATTTGAAAAACTAGAACAATGCTAATCTGCTTCGAAAACTGAATGAAACTAAAGGGAATTTTTACTCTATTGCCTTGGAGAGCGAAGAAAGTGTATCGTTCCACATAAAAAAAAACAGAGTTCAATGAGTTATTTCAAGTAGCGTCATATCTTCAGATTTCTTAGATTTTTTCTGGCAACTGACAATGAAGTTTCTGCACGATTATTTTTTTCAGTTTCTAACTACTCGTATACACGTTGAACAACCCAGATTCTAGGTATGCTAATATATTAATATGTGCAATGGTGCCACAACCCAGCATCAATGTAAAGGACACGCCGTGAGAGGGTGGTTAGGACTTATGTCAGTCATAAATGTCAGCCTCGATTCATTCGTATTTAAATAATTCAACTTATAATTTGATTTGCAAACTACTTTAAGCTGTCAATTCATACAAAAGCTGAACGAATAAGTATTATTAATGTGATCGGGAGCAGAATTTTATCCGAGATGTCTTGTTGTTTCTATAAAAGTTGATTTATTTTATGAAAAAACGCAATCAATATTTTTGACATATGCAAATGTCAGCATGTTACAGATACAAAAATACAGAATGCATTAATTCGATTGGCAACACCGTACTTCTATATCATATCACCATCGCCGGCATTCTAATGCATACATATGTATTTCACCATTACATCGAATGCTATTTACAATATGCCGAGTATCTGGATTGTCCAACATGTGTATATTAGAGCATCGTCAAAAAGTGATCTGAAATAGCTCATTGGTTTGCGGTATTATTGCTTGATTCAATATAAAGATCGCTACGTAAAGATAGTTAAAATCTCTAAAAAAAGATATTAACATAAAAAATCAGTTTGTGTAACAATCTAATCTGACTTATTATAAGACTCGCGCATATGATGTAGTCGGTGGTGTAGAACCATTTGAGTTTACCTTAACAGCATAAGGGTCCCCATCACTAAGAGATGAGTTCAAATTTGCTCCATCTTCAGACATAGTCCTCATCTATAAAGTCACCACCGCTGAGAGAATTATTTTCTTCACTTGTAATAGTACATAAATAGTTGGAAATGCACTCCAACTCGGCTTGATTAAGATAAATCGGTGGAAAACGTTTTGCTGTTATTATTGTACTTAAAAAAAATTTTCATGAGCGTAATATTCAATTTTAATCATATTGAACCAAGGAATCGGGAAATAGAATTCAGTTGGCCATGTTTGGGCTGAAAGACGTTTCATGACTCGTCATTTTTTAATTTATTGTTAGTACCATACTACCAGGGCGATTTTACTAGATTATTATTATTTTTATCAATATTTTCAACGCAAACCTCTTCCTAAGAGACGCTTAAATGAAATAATGCTGTTTAAAAATTAATTTGTTTAGGTTGTTTAGGATTACGTGTCATTTGTCAGTTTATTATCAATACATAACTGTGATAAGCATTGCATTCAATACTACTGGTTCTCCCGGATTCTATTGTCTCATCAGACACAACATTTAATTACTCTGTTTTTATTGTTTAATTTTGTATTTAATTGTTTCTTAACTATTCATATTGTGGGATATCACAATTTAATAATTAATCATTTATATAAAGCCCACGTTGCCGTATCAAAAATTGTTGTGCAGTAAAATATGATAGCAAACATTGTTTTCCCAAACCAGCTAAAAATATGAAGATATTTAAAAAATAGATCTAGTATTGTAATTATGAAATTTGTAGTTTTCCACTAGAAAATACATATATACTATACAAATCGAGCGGTTTGCAGAAATCATTTTACTGATGATTTAGCGCTATTGCATATCCATTTTTAAATATTCCAAGCAAACTAAATAATGGAGAAAGGTAGTTTTGAATTGGGTTCTTAATACTGGTCCTATTGTTTTAAAATATATTTAACCAAAGCTGGCTTCCAACTTTGTTATTCTGAATAGAATTGTATAATGTTTTTAATGCAATCAATTCTACGCATTATAGTAATTCATCTTGATCATAACCTCTTTGAATGATACTGAAGTATACAGGATAACAACTTGAACTACGAAAGCCTATTGATAGGAGAAGGTAGTGGGGGGTAAAATTAAATGTATCGATTTTAGTATTGTCAACTGTTTGTATGACAGAAATGTCAGTGGTTATGTCAAATACTATGGCAAATTATAAAACCACTTTATAATTTGCACTTTTTCATTAATTGTGTATTCTATTAGTATAGTTTGATGGTTCGGTAAAGTATCAGCAATGATTATTAGACATAACCATTGACATTCCTGTCACATAAAAAGTTGTCAATAGTAAAATGGATATGTTTAATTTTAACTCCCACCACCCTCTCCTATCAATAGGCTTTCGTAGTTGAAGTTGTTAGCCTGTATATATTATGGCGACAAGTTTGTTAAAAAAAATTTTTTAAGTAGTAGGTGATATGGTTTTTTATTGTTATATTTTGATTTGACGCAAGGCAAATTATTTTAAAAAGCCTTGGTCCTTTATTGATCATAAAATGATGAAAATAATTTCTATAATCATTACAGTAAACTAGTCGTAGAGAGAGCTTTAACGTGTAAAAAGACATATTCAGGTTAAATTACACCTTTGAACCATTTAGTTACAAGTTATATAAATATATAAGTCAAAGACAGTTATATAGGTTTCTAGATTTTTATGTTATAAAATCATATAGTATAATATAATTTTGCAGTATTCGAAGCAAATGCAGTCAGTATATCTTTAAAGCATTATTATTCAGATGAAATTAATGGTACCACGCCTAATATGAGAGTTGTTACCACAATGGACTTCCATTATTGATCACTGTGCACCACCTAGGGACTACCATAAATAAAACTAATAAAGCCGGCAGAACAAAATCCACACATCGCTCGCCTCCTGCCCCCACTCGCACTACCACTGGATTTCTAAAGTGATCGGTTGTATATAGATTTATGGGTCGGACGTTTAGTAGGATGTATTTTAACATAATTTTAATAGCCGTAGAGAAACCAAGGCTCCGTTGTTAGGAGCCCGTAATATATTAGATTTTTTAATGGTTTTATAATATATATCTGTGCTGCCCTAAAACGGTTATTATAGGGTGAGTTGGTCTTTTTAGAAAAGACTTTTTATTAACGTGTTTAGAAACTGATATTTTTATATTTTCGTGTTAAAATACCTCTTATATATGTCCAAGGCGAAATGGAAGGACCACTCTACTAATCTGACTAAATAGCGCTATTAAACTTTTTACTACTACTGGAACTTGTTTGGAAGAGTCTGGCGGTTAAGGAATATTATGCTGAAGAAAACTTCGTGATTGTATTAATATACAATTTTTATTATTATTATTACAAGTTATTTCAATAATTAACTCCTTTCGTGCTTGCTAAAAAAAATAAGTAGATTAGAACTGGTTTAAATTATAATTAACATAATTCAAGTTATGAAGAAAAAATACTCCTCTAGAAGATAACTGACTTTTTATTCCTTAAACCGAATTTACTTCAATATTAATTGTAAAATAAATCGAAATAAACAACTAAAGATATTTCTTGCATTCCAGTCCAACAGAAATGAATTACAAAACATGCAATTATTGTTGCTTTCACTTTAATAACATTTAAATGGTTTTAAATAAAGGGTGTCCATATAAACAACCTGTCTATTAATTGTTGCATAAATACTGCTTACGCGGTTAACGTCAGTGAATATATATTAAAATATTTCATCACATTACATATCCATACGACTAATTTGTACTTTATGTTCGTACTAAATACGGATAAATATTAAATTTAATTGATCAACAACGCTCGGTCAAATGAAAGCTCATTTATCAGTTAAACGATTTCCTATATTATTGTTTAAAATTGTTTGTAATTATTAGCTGACAGGTATGATACATGTAACAAATAAATCTTTTTACCCTGTACTTTATTATCGACGATGTAGCTTTGATTATGATTTTTGGATGTTAATGTTTTTATTGAAAGTGGTTTTGCTACCTTATACAAACAAGATACGCTAATAATCAAATCAATACATATGTTTCAATTCTATGATTATTTAATATTAAATCTTTCTCCATAATCGTTTATATTTAGAGGAGAGGAATTTATATCGAATCCAGCATTTTCAGAAATGTTGTGTCTCGTCTCATTTCGGATAAAAGTAAGGAAAAGATGAACTCAATATCTCTTAGGCCATAACAAAAAACTGTGAAAAAGATGATATATTTTAATTTTCGGCTTATATTTTGGTGGAGAAAAACGTAGAAACGTGTAGCGGTAATATAGAAGAAGAGAGGTATTACTGCTGGAATTAATGTATGTACCTGTTAATGAAATATCCTAAATAACGTCAATTGGGTTGTTTTCTGCATTCCTTGCAAATAATCATCCAAGCTAAAGCGAACATTCTTGGATGCTTACACAATTGCCAATAGAATATTATAGTATCATATGTATAGGTATGTAATAACTAGATTTCTAGTCTGGGACTACAGAGTCCGACTTCTGGCGCAAGCTGTTGGGGAAAGCTGTGGAATGAATTAATATTATTTAAGAGCTCAGTGAGGTTATAATAAATGGGAACGGTTAATATAAATGGATCTACCTACTCGCATGATCTACCTATCAATGATAAAGAGTTGGAATTATCTAAAAGAAAGCCCAATAACCCAAAGTAACGCATTCTTTGGTCCGGACGAAAATGTACTTTTAGCAAATATTGATTTCCTGCAATATATAAAAGAACTTAGGTTTATGAGGATTGGGGTTAGTATTAAACTTCCTTTCCTATTACTCATATCTGATGAAAAGTTAACGTTATGATTCTAATGAGAGATGTGCTAGAGTTTTCATGTTTTCAGTCTTAGGCGGTGTGAACGTGTACCTTGTTAACTTTCTATAAAATCAGCGCCCGGAATGGAAACGACATGGTTTTCTTGTAGCAGAGGTGCTGGGGAAGAGTGTTAAATATAAATGAATGAAGAGACGAATTAAATTAATTCTTACGGTAACCAGTATGTAATTTTTCCACAAAAGGAAAGTACAAATTAAGAGTTGAATTTTACATACTAAATTTATTACAAAGTGTAATTTTAAATTTGACACTCTTGTACAACCGAAAAATAATTTAAATAAAATATACTGAAAAGTTTCACTGGAAAATTTAGGTACCCGAAAAAGAAAAAACGGGTTCCCTATAACACGTCTAAAGAAAAACATTTATATTTTACTCTCTAATTAAACTCTACCTCACTAAATATTATTCTAAATAACATACATGTCGTTGGTTAATTTTACTCGAATTTACGTGGATTTGCTCTATTCCAGGTTTACTGATAAATGATATGTCATGTCGGTCTATTGAAACCAACGACGAAACTTGCAAGAAAAGTGAAGAATCCTACCGTTGAGCAACAATTGAATTTTATGAAAGTTTTAGACACATACAGCGTTTTGCTTGATTACATTATGAGCTAATTGTTGCCATTAGAATCCAATAATCTTCAAAAATGTTCCAGAAACGACAGTATTTAGGTAGTAGACAGTATTAAAAAAATAAGAACAGAGTAACTTAACTGGCTTTCGCACACATTAACCTGTTACATAAGACTCCTGTAAATATACAGAGTGGTTTATTTTTCATTGTGCACTCATTATTTCCGTTAGGGACAAAAGTAGTCAACAAATGAGAGGTCAACAGGAAGGTCTCCCACTGGCTGAATACGCCAGGACAAATGCAGGCGAAGGCACTGTTATCCGGATCGCCTAAGACATCACAGTCGCTGCTATCTTTGAGCAAAGGGGACCTTAGACTGCTGGCAGGCTTTCTGACAGGTCACGTGGTCCTGAAGTATCACCTACATAAACTCGGCAAAGCTGAAGATCAAATCTGCCGTCTATGTCAAGAAGATCTAGAGACGTCAGAACACATTTTGTGTAACTGTGTTGCTGTTAGTCACACACGACAACAACACTTCAGTAGGCCATTTCTAACGCCTACTGACATCCGGGACGGAAATCCCAGGCTAATTCTAAGGTTTATCAAAAGCCTCCAATTAGTCTAACAACTAGAAGGGCAATATTACAATAGATCCATGTAGGTCGCGGTGACTAAAGGCAGCAGTGCCACTGCCCACAAAGCTAATCTAATCTAATCTAGGGACAAAATATTTAAAAAAATTAAAAACTAATCTTTTACAATTTTGTATGCTCTCTCTAATTACGTAAAATACAATGCCATACTTAAAAAAAAAATCAAAAGAGGAGCGAATGATAGTTCGGCTTTTTTAAATTGAACACCCTGTATTTTTTTGGTTATTCAGATTGTGTATTGAATTTTGAATACGACCACATTTTTATTTGACGTCTTTAGGCAATAAATGGCCTCATTATGTCGAAAACGCAAATTACTCAAGTAGACTTTGGAAATGTGATTGATGGGTAAAATATGCCATAATAACAAAAATACATATTACATAAGTAGGTTATAAATTTATTGCACAAAGAAAAAACATAAAAAATACTACTTCAGAAATTGTTCAAAATGTCCACCATTTTTGTTTATACACATCTGAGGTCTACACAATAAATTCTGTCGACATTTACGTAGCATTTCGGGTGTAATTTCTTGTGCGGTTAATTGAATTTTGTTCTTTAGTTCATCTAGCGTATCTGACACACTACTATAAACCCTGTCTTTGATAAAGCCCCACACAAAGAAATCCAACATCGAGAGATCGGGTGATCTTGGAGGCCACAAATGTGGCCCCTTATTACCAATCCACCTATTTCCAAATTCTAAATTGAAAGTGTCTGATACATATTGTGCGTTATGTAGTGGTGCGCCGTCATGTTGAAACCGGGTTCTTCGACGAGAACCACAGTTATTGATAATTTTGTATGCACTTGAAAAAATCGAAAATTTTAGAAAGATGCTGCAGTTGTTAGTATCACCAAAGTTATAATTGGATTTCCTTACTGACTTACTTGACATATACTAAACAAATCGGCATATAGTTTTGAATCCAACAAATTGTTGACCAATTTTTTAATTGGTCTCTGATGTAATACACATTTTGGATATGTGAATAAATAAATCCCAGATGCTAGATGTCCTGATTGAAATTTAAGAATCAGTTTTAGTTTCATCTTATCTTAAAAACGATGATTCTGAAAGTTGAAGTTCGTTTCGGACATGTGATTTAGGGAAAGTGCCATTTTCAATTTCTAAATTGTAGAATCCTTTACCAGTAACATGTGTTACTCTGTCATGACATTTCTAAAAGTTGCTCTCCATCTATCAACGCCAGGAATGTGCACCAGAATATTGTCGTCTGTATTCATCCTTTATTTTTTTGTTGGAAGCAACTGACATTGATTCTACTTAAATATCTAGACATCTTTTGAAATTTCTTCGATTTTCAGTCAAATCTTTTTTTAGTCGACAAAGGAAACAAACTGTTTGTATTGCGGAACCATTTAAATATGATTACAGTCTATATCTAGGCTATACACGTATGACAAGAGGAGAATTGTTTGATCACCATAAACGACACACGTTTCTTGTTTATTGGCGTTACATAGGTTGTAGATCTTCTCTTGACATTACATTACGTTTATCTTTTATTTTATTACTAGTTCCACTTATGAGATTATTCAATTGTTGATTAAATAATTATTTAAAGGACATTATTGAACTAGTAAACTACTGAAAGCAAGAAACGCAGCTCATTGCCGCATTTGATTGTAAATCGAATAGAATACATTCATATATTGCGCCTAACATATATACAGGGTGGGACACCACATTCGCCTCGGTTGATACACAAAAAACGGTAACACATAAACACATAAACTGTTGAACCTAGATATAAGGAATATAACAGTAACTTGCCTTTATTTAGTCTGCGTCATCGAAATATGCAATAATATACATGGTGTTTCATTTAAATGTTGATAACTTTGATGTGTAACTTTCTTTTGGGATAGCCTGTATATTTCAAAATAATTTTAGAACGTGCTTCTAAAAGACCTACACATGCTCCAGCAAAAAGATTTTAAATATGTGTTACCGTTTTTTGTATACCAACCGAGACGAATGTGGTGGGCCGCCCTGTATATTAAAAAAAAATTGATATAATGCATCTGTTCTAACCATTATATCTATTATTGAAAATACGCAGCACGATATTATAAAAGGCGGTATGATGCTGTCACAAAGTCATTAGAACGCAATCAGACACACACAAAACTACACCGCGAGAGTTGCAGTGACCGCCAGACAAGTGATATAGCTTACGAAGCAACTGCAACTAAGCACTCACCACACATAAAAAAAGTATTGTCCAAAATATATCGTACTGTCCTTATATGTACTTATGTATGTATACCTAAAGCAATTTTATTCATGCTTAGTTAAGGTTATTCCACCTTCCATTCGTTTATATCGTTTATTTATGCCGCCTACAATAATATGCATAAACAACACATCACCAAGTGCAAAGAATGCAGCCATGATAATTGTACACCTTTGCAAATTATATAAAATTTGAATACTGAAACTGTTGCACCTGGAAGTGCCATACATGTAAACGCCATGCATGCTGGTATAACAATAATTTTTCTGATTTCGACGGTTATATAAAAGTAGCATTTTGGCATTTCCAAGTTTTATAAGAAGTTTAACAAGATAATTAATCATGTACTGTGTGTAGGTACGCAGTTTTAAATACTATTACTACTATATTATACTAGTAATAATGAAAAAATAAACAGTTAATTAAGCAGTCTCTACTTTTTCGTTTTAGAAAATCTCTGCAAGCCCAAAGTGTTACTAGGTACTATTATTAAGTGTTAATAAAAACTGCTTGAAAAAAAAGCGGATATATATGCTCATGTGGAAAGGTGTGTCTTTGTGTAATGATGTGTTCTTATATTAGTATTAGAAGTAAAGAATTCAAGTTAAATGCAAGACCAAAATTGCAGCAAAATCAATATGTTTCTAATTGTGTGTTTTCTGCTTTACAGTTGCCGTTATGAAAGCCTTTATGCCAAACTATTGACACATTAATATGGGAAGAAATTATCAAGCAAACATGGTTGAAGACCAACAATTACGGAATATTATTGTATGGAAACCTACGACAATACTGAGTAATTGGAAGTTGTATAACAAGAAACATAAAAATAGACAAATCAATAATATCATTGCCTTCCTTATTAAATATTCACAGAATTCCAATACCATTTAATTAATAAAAAAAGTTTGACAAGACAAATTCTTTATCTTCCATTGTATATCCAAAACCACTCGCTGCTTTGCATTACTAATTCAGAGATTTGACTAAATTACCAATTTACATATAAAGATAAAAAGAATTCAGAAAGTATTAAATGAGGAAGTCACATTTATCTCTTGAAAGTAATCTCGAGAACAATAAATTTAATATTAACGCCAGTGTTTTTATGCATCTCTCGTAGACCCATGGTTATAATTATATTTCTGTGCAGCTACGATAAAACCAATAATTAATGCAGTCGATAATTCGTAGAACTTTTCGATGGTCATTAAGATTCAAAAGTCGATTCTGTTTCATTCTGAAAAAGATTCGTTCGAGTGCTTTACATGGCGTAGACATCAGAGAACACAGACTGTACACGAGCAAAGACGCGTGCGAGTGGGTTTCAAACTGGTGGTAATAAATATGTTTGAATTACAGCACCTCACTTCTTTTAAAACGAATTCTGGGTGCATACACAATGTTCATTTATCTATAAGTATGAATAGAAAGTACAGGAAAAATATGGAATAAAGGAAATACCTTCCTCAGTTGCCACAATAGTAAAATATCCACTGATATTGTATTGCCTTCTTCTTAAATCCCATTGTGTAGTTTTTATTTCAAATTCCAATTCCATGCGTTGCCTAAGGAAGTTATACTTAAAGATATCTGGACTTCATAGCGATAAAACAGATAGTTTAGAAGTCGAGTATTTTGGGCGGGTTTTTTTAATTATGTTTAATATTTAGTTGTTATATGTTGTTATAATTAATTGAATTAAAACATTCTTAAAAGAAATCTTTTACACATTAACTAATCTTATGAACTACGAGTCGACGCTGAAATAAATTAAATAAAGCACAGCATAGTACCGTGACGCTCAAAGTCAAAATTAATAAAATAGTAATTACAATATTAGATGACCCCGTCAAATGAATCGATGCTTATCGAATAAATTAACATTAACGCAGCGTAGAAAAAAATGAGAAGAGGGGCTCTCACTTTAATTTAACCAAACATAAACCCACTTAGTGTCATGAATATAATCATAATCGGAATCTTGATCTAAATAACAGCGTGCGGACACGGACAATAATGAAGACTTCAAGATCTCGACTAGATGTTTTTTTAAATCATCAAATCTCCTCTCCGTCTTCAAATAAGCAATGGTGAAGTTATGCTAACGAAGAACGTGTTATTTGAAAACTTTCGTAGAAGAATAGGAGTAAGAACAACAAATTACTTCCCATTAATGTGAAATTGATATATTTACATATGAAAGAGCATTTGATTTAGGATTATATTATTCTTTAGTAAACCTACACGTAAGATATTTTGTTTATAATCCCAACATAGATGTACGTATTGAAGAATTTTAATGATTATAATGGTTTCTTAGTATTTCATCAATCATATTTTGAAACAACAGGGCTGTTGTTTGTTGATTCTATTGCAATACTATGTTACTGTTAATTTTTGTCATAGCTGCAAGAAATATGGCTGAATATTTCTTAAACACTTCTTCCATTCCTGTTCTGAGGCCCTAGATCAATGTTTTGAGTAGCTGGTTGAAAATCCATATTTATCAGCCTTCAAGTCTTCAAAAAGTAGTATATTTACCCAGTTTTGTTTTGTTATAAGTAAGTAAACTCTAATAGTGTGTGGCCTTAAAGAAAGAAATATTACATAATTGCTAATAACAGTTCAAAAGCATTTTATATATGTTAAAATTAATGTTTATGAAAAAATGGACAGAGAAAACAATTATATGGAACAAGTTCGTTTATAGTTCAAATTTTTCAATTCAGAAACTGTAAATCTATTCCAATTATCCCTAGATAATTTAAGAAACCTCAGAAGAATTAGTTCATGAGAAGCCACGATATAAAGCAAAAAGTAAAATTACAAGCAGTAATTGAAAAGCATTAGAAAGTTAGAGAGGAAGTAACGACATTAGAAAGGTTTCTTGAAAAATGTCAGCATGCTAAATCTATGCATTTAAATGCTTTATGAAGCAATGGTCTTGTAAAGAAAAAGAACAATATCTAGGTGTCCAGAATATCTTAATTTTAAGAAAATAAAATGCAAGAAGCAAAGATATTGTTTTCTACAAGTCTTCTTAAAACTAAAATTTTGATTCATGCCAAAAAAAGCAATTTTTAATATCAAGGAGAAAGGAGTAGTAGTCGATTATGTTCTGTTCAATGAAAACATTATTAGATTTCTAGCGCTTCCGGTTATACCGGAAGTCGCCATATACTTTGTTATTTTTAATGGAACACCCTGTACATGTTCACACACTTGGATTCACCTATTTTTAAGCTTTATGAATATCTTTATTTTTTGCAATTTGAGTCAGGCGTTTTGTAGTTATTCGATTTTTTCTGAAAAAATTTCCTCATCTTCTTCTTCTTCTACTAACGCTAATAAAATTTTGTCTTCTGAAGGAGTTTCACTGGTAAAGTAACGTCATCATCGGGGTTCATAAAATCCTCTATAAGAGTCGCATGGTCTGCATTGCACAATTCAACACACGTATTAAACGACTGTTGAACATTGGAGATGATCCTTTGCTTGGTAATTATTTTTTCTTTCCGTTCCGATAATGACATTTCATCTTTTTCATCATAAAACTTACACTTTCCAAAACCTGCTTGTCTAAAACAATTTTCGATTGTTTTAGGAGGAACATCAATGTTCCATACTGTGGTTGCAATATTAATGCAATCAAGAAGATCGATTGTAGGAATGAAATGATAGTGTTCAAAACTATCTTAAGTTTTTTCAAGATTCTGCGTTTGTAATGGTACTTAAAACATTTTGCCTTGATCGAGAGGCTGAAGTGTGGATATCATGTTCGGTGGAAAGAATTCTAATTTTATTGGTTTTAGTTTGTGAGTTAATTGAGGATGTGCAGGACAGTTATCAATAAAAAGCAAAACTTTTCTGTTTTGACATAAAAAGTACTTGTCCAATTCCAGAAGCCATGTTTCAAAAAGGTCGCCGGTCATCCACGCCTTCTTATTGCTCTTATAAGTATCCGACAAGAGCGTGACTCCTCGAAAACATCGTGGTTTAGCACTATTCCCTACCTCCGTGGCACTTCTCATTTCTAAATGCTAACGTTTTATTTGGTAAGCACTTAAAGAAGAGACCAGTTTCGTCTGCATTGAAGATGTTATTATCATCATAGGAGGCTAAAAGGACTGGCAAGGTGCTAGAGATCCAGATATCGCATTCTTTTTCATCAACTGCCGCACTTTCACCACAAACCGTTTTTCGTAGTATACCATATCTAAAATTATATATGTATGTATTGTGCATTACAGCCGTAGTGTATGACAACAAATGTACTCCTAGTTCTTACCTCTTCTTAAATTTGTCAAGCCATCTTGAGCTAGCTTTAAAATTCTGATCTCCTAATTTTTTAGCAAAACTTAATGCTTTTTGTTTGAAGATCGAACCTGATACACACAAATTTTCCTTCCTACCAGATTTAAACCAATTTATAATGGCTGTATTCACGGTCTTTCTAGGCCTAGTTTTCTTGAAAGTAATCCGACCTTTTATATTTGTACCGAAATTTAATATAGCAGTCTTATTCGTAATAATTGTAGATAATGTACTTTGGCGTATATCATACTCTTGAGCAATAGTCTTTTTCTTAAATCCACTTTCTACTTTTTTTTTTAATTTCTACCTTTGTTTGCATCGTCAGTTTTCGTGGCGGAGACATTTTATCAACACCGAACACAGATATTACTAGCTCCCGACTGATGACTCGCCCGATCGAAAAACCATTTATGTCTAGCCTAAGCAAAACGAATGCGCAACAAAACATTGGGAAATCACATGGCATTTCGGGGATTCCCACTAAACCACGCAGCAAAACTTGATTTCGCTAGCCATTGCATGCCGCCGAGGACAAGGTCACCTAAATATTCGACTTATAGTGATTGCTGTGATATTCTACCGTGCTGGCATGTTCGAATAATAGATGTTTTCCAGATAGGGAAATTCGAGTTAGAGAGATCAAAATACACGGAAATTATACCGGGTTCTTTTTTTATCATTACACGTACACTTTTCCTATGTGTAACTTAAAAAAAAAATCAATGCATTATAGCTGCATAGTAGGCAACCAGTTATACAGTCGTATTTTGACAAGCGAGAACCATGAGCTGTCATATTTTTATTAACTATTTATTATTTTGAAATAAAAAGTGAAATTTTATAGGAAATACTGTACGATACACATTTTAAAATGCTATTTTACTTTGCTTATTTTAAATTGTTCCACGCCCTAATAATCCCTGGTACCGCAAATCTTACTTCGAAAATAAAATAGATTGGTGTATAATTGGTTGCCTACTATGTCAATGCATTGACTTTTTTCTTTTTATCATTACACATAGGGAAAGTTTATGTGTAATGATAAAAAAAAGATC
Organism: Holotrichia oblita; assembly: GCA_023690525.1. Lineage (NCBI taxonomy): Eukaryota > Metazoa > Arthropoda > Insecta > Coleoptera > Scarabaeidae > Holotrichia > Holotrichia oblita. The sequence goes on from CM043019.1 coordinate 65,313,140, forward strand.
CCTGTATAGATAAAGTGCAGGGAACAAGAGTAAATTTCGACTTGCAGAAAACTTCGAGTTGTGGAAGTTCGACTTATAGAGGTTCGACTGTATATGATACATATTTCAATTTCATATTTTAATTATTGCATTTATTTGTTTTTAGACTTTTTATTTAAAATTTTTGGTAACAATAGGTTCAAACTTTTAGTTGGTTCTGAAACTACAAACGGAATAAAAAACAAATTTTTAAATAGACTTTTCTTAACTAATTATAATAAACTCACAATGAAAGAAAGCTAGAAACGCAAAAAATATGAAAAAAAAATCATAGTCTGATAATTAATTTCAATATGGAAACTTGGTCGCCACTAGATTGTGTATTGTACCAAGTATATTATCAAAAAGACTTTCCCTGTTGCTTCCATTTCACTGCTATAGATACAACAATGGTTTGAATGAAGCTAAAGAAAACTGAAAGTGAATTGGTACCAGAAATTTTTTCCATGACAGATTTCATAGAACACGAAATGTTTCGATAGAAATGTGTAGCCTAAAAAATGTATTAGTAACTTGTATAAATTCGCCATTTATATTCATAAAGTTAATTGTGATTCACGATCTGGTGCTTTCTTGTTTCTTAGACGTAACTAGTATTCATGGTTACATCAATTGTTGTTATGTTGAAGTTCATCTTCTTGTGGGTATATAAGTATATGTGCATAATAAGAACCTCGCTTAGGCACTTTGTTAGAAACAATTATTTTAAAACTTTAACTTCTTTTTTATTTGTGTTTACACTACTACAATCTGTATATATGTATGTAGTTTACCTTCTACGTGGTACACTTTCGATAAAATCTGCAGAAAATGTAAGGATAAAGACCACGAACAGTTTAAGTTAAAATTTTGTTTATGTATACCTGTAATAAAACTCATGTGCAATAATTCAAAAGTCTGAAAACCTTACAGTAAATAAAGCCTCTAAATACCCTCATTCAGCAATTTCCAGACGGGCGAAGCCCATTACATATTAACAAGGTATTCTTGTGTATATTAACATTAAAGCTGTCAGAAAAGACACTGTATAATTGGTTAGCTAGACCAGCAGGTAATAAACTAGACCGCTGTCCTTCTCCAACGCTATCCTCTCCGATCGTCTGTCTTCCTTCCTGTCAATTTACATTTTCAAACAGTGTACGCCTTTTGCATTACCATAATAATTCAAAAAATATTCTGAGAATGTTCCCGGCTATTATTTACTACCACATAAAAACGTCACAGTCTAAGCTACGACGTCTGCTTTAAACAAATACGATTTTATAAAAAAACGATTCGAAATTGGTCAGTAAAAAATCAAAGTGTGTACTTCTTTTTAGTTGAAGGCTATTATCACTTCGGCGCCATTTTATTATGCATTCATTTTAGTTAATAAGGGGGTACAAGAAGGTGTATTTTAATTAGCAATTAATTTCGTCCTCTTGCCCCTACATAATTAAATGCGCAGACGAATTTGGACAAGAATTTTAAATATTATGACGATCCCTTGCACTTATTTGGTGTTCTTAAAATACATGATCACATTAGCGTGCAACATTTTGTAAATAAAAAGTAATCTTTGCTAAAAGTATATGACGATTTAGTTCCGATACCTTTAAATAATGTGATAAAGGTACAGTACCCTTGTAAGTACTACTGAGCTAGATTATTTGACTTCTATATTATGGCAACAATTTTATAAAAAAATAAAAGTAACCGACTTAAGAATTAAAATATTTTGCGATAAGTCAAACAACAAAAAAGCAGAAACATAAACCCAATACTGGGAAACAACTATTGTATAATCTTCGAGAAAGTATTGCATCTTGACAATAGTGTTCCTTGTAATAGAATCAGGCTTTCTGATCTGTATTTTCGTCTGAGGATGGTTCAAGTAGATGTTATATCTTAAAGAAGTTCTTCATTAGTTTAGCTCCATTACACCCCAAAAAAGTTGGAAAGAGGATGTAACTAATCTAACTACTACTGTTCCAACTTCGCCTAGCATAATTGCCTTAGAAGGTCTTGGACAAATTAAACTCATCTTAGCTAAGTTATTATAAATTTAGCTGTGGTAACCATTCCACGAATTTCTTTCAAGATAGGGTATTTAGATCCTTGGACGAAATAGTTTAAACAGCAATATCTTCGGTCTGGTTAAATTTAACGTACAAAAGACGAATGAGTACTTCTGTTAAGTCATAATCACAACTTATATCTTCCACTAGAATTTGTTAGAATGGAGTCATGATGAGATCTTGCTCACGCGTTCTATAAATTATTATCAAAGGATAGTTTATAACAAACAAACATCTATTAAGCTGAGTAGGTCTTAGTGTCATATCGTGCGGCCATATCCAAAAATAAAAGTTTCATCCTGTTACACAATAGAACACTCGTATCTACAGCTCCAGCTAGTTAAGTAAATCGTCGAATACAAACACAAACACACATTGCAAATTCAATTTGTTTAGACTGTTACTGCGCATATGATCCTAAAAATTTAACTACTAACTGATCTGTTTTCCAATTTAAAATGTTTTCATGAGAAAATGCAGAAAGATTGCTTTTACTTATTTGTCGTTTTTGTTTACCGGTACAACTACTTCTATTGATCAAACAATCTGAAATTTCTGGAATTTAGCATAAATATGGCATATTTATGTTACTTAGTTTTGTAATATATACATAATTGCTTATTACTTGAGCTGCCATTTCACATGCTATTGCTATCATCACGTTAGATGTGTGTACTATCATAGTTATTAACATCGAAGTATTTATTTTTCTTGGCGTAAGTACATGTATAAATAATGCATTTTTCCAATCGCCAATTAATCAAACATATTTTATTTTAAAAATATGTCGTCCGGAGGTGGAGTCAAACCAAGGAGTATGGCTATCGCGGCCCAGTCGCAACACCGTTGCGCTACCCGACGACTCTACTCCACTTATAATTTTTCACAAATATGTATATGTAAAGATGTAAAGGCCTAGATAGGCAACAATTTTAACACCGAAGTATTTATTTTTCTCGGCGTACATGTATAGTGCGAGTGCGAGTGGGCCGCGATAGCCATACTCAGTGGTTGGACTCCACCCCCGGACGACATATTTTTAAAATAAAAATAAGTTTAATTAATTGGCGGTTGGAAAAATGCATTATATATACATTATAGTTACTATACCATGCATCGCTACTCGATTCAAGAACGTATCCAAATTTTTAAAATACATATTTTATTAGCCGAGCTTATTGTAAGGCTATTAGAAAATTAATTATGGTCGGACTCATAATTCAGTCAGGAGAAAATTTCTACAAATCACGAAATTGCTTCTGTTGGTGAGCGATTACTCAATCCTCTAGATTCCCCGTTACTTGCAAAGAGCTGAGCCTTTCTACCACCTAAATTCCGACAATTTTTCGAATTACTTAGGCCTGCATCCGTATAAAATTCAACTGATACGCAATATTGAACCCAACACTATCAATCAAGATCCTCGAAACCGAAACAAAGCAAAGAGAGCAATAGGTACATGAGAGGTCTCCAGTATATTCAGAGAAACTCGCTGTTTGGTATGAATTTTACTCACGAGGGTTATTCAGTTGATAAATGACATTTAGATTCAGCGAGACGGTGTAACACATCGAGCATTACGTTTAAGTTGTTGCTAGAAAAATTCGCAGACAATATAATTTAGAAAAAAAACGATGTAAATTGACCGCCTAGGTTGTGCAAGAAAGTTAATAACAATTGACCAATTAAAGAACGTCATTAGGTGCTATTCCTAAGATCCAGTCCAACTTATGTGTGTTATTTTTATTTATGAAGAAAATTATACATAATTGAACCCCTCCAATCAAGTGCTGTAAACGAAGTCATAGAAACCATTTCATTATTTCATTCTAAAAACTTAATGATATTGAATGTAGTTTAATGCACAACAACAAATTTTGTCGTATCTCACACACATAATGAAAAACCCCTTACATAAAATAGAAGCCTTATACACAGCAAAGTGAAAGCAGTCAGCGTCAGTAAAATTGTATTTTGCTTAGAAAGTTGGAACAGGTTTTGGAAACTATCTCTGCGAAATTTAAAATAAAATACAAGAATATGAACAAGACACATCTATACTAAAATCAGAGCTCTTTTGCAGGAACGTCAATGTTTACACATCACATCTATAAGTGCACTACTAAAAAGGAGGTTCATCTCAAATATAAACTTATTGACCATAAGATTTATCTTGATTTACACTGATTTTTTCAAAATTAATTCTTGTGTCTTGATTGGTGATTTCAAAATTAATCTAGCTTTCTTTGGTATTAGTTCTCTTTGAGACGAAAACCAAGCTCAGACACTGCATGTGTTAAAATGTCATAACAATTATACAATATTTGTAGATGTCACCTGTTTTCGCACATTGTGTGTGGTTCTTTTGATATCAGATCTAAGTCAAAATATTCAGCTTTGAATTCCTCATTATGAACTTTTATCGTATGCTTTGATCAAAACTTCAATCTTTTTCTTTAAATATAATAAACTAAATATGTATTTAATATATAAACAACTGTTGTTGTTAGCAGCTGTTCATTAATTCACTTACCTATCGGTATTCGTAATTTGAAGCGAATAAACCGAAAATGTGTGTGAAGTTATTTTAATTTGAAAATTAATAGCCAAAAGGTATAATGGCCACTTTCGTATATTTATTTGTAATATGCAAAAACAATTCAGCGTAAAATTGGATTTCATAGTACAAATATTTGTATTACAATTATATGCGGTTATAATTAAGAATCCATAAAATTTGTACGTAAGTTATATTTCAACTCTGTTCATAAAACAACTAGTCTTCACGTGATCTTAAAGTCATTTTCATGATAGACTTGAACTTTAATAATATATCTATCAATCAAAACCCCTACCGTCATTTACATTTTGTTGACTGCATGTAGGTTTAATGTATCTGTACTAGTATGACTTGATATAAACTCTCTTATAAAATTAAAAATTCTGAATAGCATGTATAAATACGTAATAAAACTAGATTCATTTAGTGTAATTAACTTAATTGCTGTTTGTGAATTGACGATGTAATTTATAGTGTTTTAAACTTTAATTAAGGTATTCTTAGTGCTAACCTTAGTTATTAGTTTCCAATGTTAAATTCTTACGAAGTTAATTATTTTTTATACTATTTTCTTAGTATGTATTGGATTAGTTCCTGGATGTATTTTTAAGCCACGTCGTCCTACCTTATGTTCGTTTCCTTACTTTCTTTCTATGATATTATTTAATTTTTCTTTTTTAGTTTGCTTTGCATCCTCTTTCCTGACGGTCTGATTTCCTATATCTGTTTGGATGGTATCAGGTTCTTCACTCCTGATAAGTGTCCCCACCATTCTAGAATCCTTATCCTTAAAACTTCTCTTAATTTTCGTATCTCGTTCGACTTTGAATTCTTCCTAGATATTTCACTTTCCCTGCTTATAACTTTAGTCGTCATGATAAGGGACAAGTATGAGAAGGTTATGCGCAATGCCTCTAATAATGTATTGGAAAATAATTAAGTACTAATTCTAGCAAGACAATAGTTGTTTCGTTCAAAAGGTGACCACCGAAGCTACTCTGGGAGTAATCCTTAACTAAAAGCTAAGCTGGAACAGTCACAGAAACTTTCTGGAGCTATCAATGGCGTTTTAAGAAAACCTGGAGGCTCAAGTCAAAAAATATCTCGAATGGTAGTACGCCTCATGGGTACCTTCGCTACTTCAATATGCTGGTCAAAAATCAAGTTGCAGAAACAGCAATAGCTTATCTGTCTGGAATTGCCTCCGCGGAAGTGCTGTTAGCGCTAAAACCAATACAGCTGCTAGTCAAGAGAACTACGGAAGTACACCTAAGAATTCCAGGAGAACTTCGAAAAGAGATAAACCGTTAGCATAAAAAGAGTAAAAATATATAACTGTACCCATAGCCTAACCGCTCTAAAAGCAGTGACTTCATATATCTTTGAGTTTAAATTAATCTCGGAATATCGAGACAATGCAAGGTATCCCTGAAATAGGTTCTAAGGTACCCCAATGCTAAAGAAGATGCTAAGACAAGACGAATTTACAAAGCAGGTAGTCAATATGTATTTAATTGGGCCTACACATTTTTTGGCGTTTCCAAAAGGCACATTACGAAAGAAGTCCAACAATGATAGGCGTAGAAATTTATAAATTGCTCACCAAATATGAACAATAAACCACTTGATCTTAGAAAACCAGATTTAAGGATACCAACTGACCATCTAACTGATCATTTTCCTCTGAGATGCCATTTCAAACAGATGGGCAAACCAGATCAAGCCATATGTCAATTTTTCGAATTTAAGGCCGAGACTGGTACACTTTGTAACCACTAAATATTGAATTGCAGAGCTACTAATGAAACTGGTAATCATAATAGATCACTAGATCGCAGTGAGAAGTTATACTTGAAGCCTAAACAACTCTTCTATAATACAATACGATACATTATTTATTTCTTGCTTTCCTTTTTCCTCCGTTGTGATTCCAAAGAATTAAAATCTTCTAACTTTATAAATTAAAACAAAACCCGTTTTGTAACCAAAGTATCGATTATGTAATAGTCGCATTGTGTTGATGTTTACTAATAATGACAATAAGCAAGAGACACTCAAAATAAACGCGATTTTAAATAATGACAGTTTTTCATTGAGATTTTTAATTAAATAAAACTTGTTAGATTTTCTACGTCACAAAACATTGCCAAAATTTAATTCGTTCTCAAACGCAAGCATTCTCTGCAATATATTCTATCCACTTTAGATTTAAAAATCTTAGACATATTAAAATTATATTTTTAGCAATAATTTCCTTTAAAGGTAATTCGTAGTGCTAACATAGTTAAACATGTAGTGCTTCATGACTTTATTGTTAACCACATCCAAAATAAATTATTCTGCAATGCCGAAACTTCAAAAGCATAAATATCAAATATCGAACTTGAAAAAATGTTTCAACCAATGAGCCATTACAAAAGCTCGTCATCACACAGAAAAGGTTCTGTTGCAAAAAATACAATATATTTCTCACTACTATAGCTAATAATATAGTGAACAACATGCCCCAGTCTATTGTTGATCCAATTTCATTCATGTGGTGAACAACTTGGATCAATCTTCTTTTCATTAGTCATGTAAAGGATGTCGAAATTGTTATAAGACAACTAAAACCTAAACACTCAACAACATTTATAATATTGACGCCGACAAAGTAAAATCTTTTTCACATATTTCTCAACCCTAATGTGGCATTGTCAACACCGCTTTTGAAATTAGAAGCTTCCCAAAGAAACTGAAGGGGAATTATCTGATCTGTCAAACTATAGACTAATTTCACAATATTTTCTCAACACAAAAATTTGGCTCTCACAAAAGCCACAATAATGCTTTGCTCGAACTTACTAATAAATTAACACCGAACCTTGAACACCTCAACTGTCGATATCTTCGTAACTTTTATCACTTATGCACTTTCTGTAATTTACTGGCAAAGGTATTTATCACAGTAAACGTTTGTGTACAACCAATCAACTTTGTGTTAAAGCACATTTATCTGAAAATTTTAGTCAAATTACAGAATCAAATTGTGTATATTAAATGAACTGTAATATCAGTGGTTTTTTTTAGACATAGATAGGATTGTATTTTGTATTGTCTTGATGGTTTTTCTTGGCGTTAATACTTATTTTATATGCGTGGCCTATGTATTTTACGTTAAATGGACGTCCACACGTTTTCGAAATGCTAATTCGTAACACCTACATCTCCATAGACTGTTAGCATAATGTTATTAGAATCTATACGTATTTATAGTAGCATAAGTTAAACAGATATAAGCATTAAGCTGTAGAGATGAGAAAAGATGCGAGAATTACGTACATAATAATAAATTACCCCGGCGTAATATTTAAAATAATTCCGAACAAATAATATTGTCAAGTTAAAATATAATGTATATTCAACATGACGTCTACCTCTATCGGGAGTTTATATCTCTTTCCCCTAACAGTGCTCATGTAAGGTGAGGTGTAATATTTTGTTCAGACCCCCTGTTGACCAGCTCGAAGTGATAATATAGTTTTTACAGCATCCACCAACAACGTCTTTCTATATAGGAGTGGCAGCAGTTTGTTTGTGTGCGCGCATTAAAATATTTAATTTCGATTTAATCGGGATTTTACATCAATAAAAAACACATAAATTGTTTTGATGTATGTGCGTATGTATTCATCGTAGGCACAAAAGAATTATTCCATCTGGTCTGTTCCATTTCGTTATATATTAACCTCCTTTATACGATTATGACGTGGTTATTTCTTAACTTCGAATGATAATATAATGTTCAATTTTAAGTTAATATGCGTAATCAAGTAGCAAGCGTAACCGATGAATAGATGTCTATGCTGGTGGAAAAATTAATTAAAGATAATGAATACAATACAGTTGCCTTATACAATAGTATACGATTAATATAGAGTTACTAGTTTAATGCCCTAGTAATTCTTTACTTCATGGGTCGAATAGTAATTCACCCTTTTGACGTGCTATATTATTAAATATTAAAATGGTGTGTAACAGTTTCCAAACTGGACTTTCTGCCTAAGGAAAAGTCCATACAGTACATGTGTTTATTTGGTGTCTAATTCAGATTCCTATAGGTAGATAGATAGATAGATAATTGAATGGGATGGCTATGTGGCCTCTTGCTACTGCGACCCATAGGTCTATTGTAGCTCCCTATTATCTAGACCACCTGGTCTAGCTTCGCCTTTTTTATAAAGCTTTCCAGCTTTGCCGGGTTGGTCTTCATGTAGCTCGCCGCGTGTGGGTATGGTTCGCCAATGCACTCTAGCCTCAATTTGGCTAGCCCCTCGCATTGGCACAGAATGTGCTGCGAGGTCTCTTCATCTGTCTGACAGATTCTGCACATGGTGTTTTCCGCCAGACCAAGGTTGCTCATATGCTTGTTGAGTCTGTTATGTCCTGTTAAAAGGCCTACAACTAGCCTGACCGTTCTCCTGCTTTTGTTCAGGAGGTCCTCGGTGTATTTAGGCATGTATTCTTTGATGAATTCTTTAGCCTGCCGCTGTCCTGGGGAGTTTTTCCACCATTCGAGGGATTTACTTGCCGACCATTTCTCCATGGTTTTGGCTACTTCTCTTTTTGTGGTTCCACACGATGGTGTAGGTCCAATGAGTGGCTTAGATGTTCCTTCTTTGGCCAGAGCATCAGCCTTCTCATTTCCTTTGATACCTTCGTGCCCCGGTACCCAAGCTAGGGTCACCTTGCTGTGCGCCCCTAGTTCGTTTAGTGCGCATACGCAGTCCCATAACAGCTTTGATGTGATCTTTGTTGCGTCAAGCGCTTTTATCACCGCTTGATTATCAGTGAAGATGGCTATGGGTTTTTGTCCTGTCCCTTGCCTTAATATTTCCCTGACACAGTAGTAAATCGCAACTGTTTCTGCCTGGAAAACTTCTGTTTCCTTCGATAGAGTTAAGCTGATTTCCGTTCTTGGTTTAACTCCGAGTATTCCGGCTCCTACACCTTGTTCCGTTTTCGAGCCGTCTGTATACCAGTGTAGAGAGGCTTTAACGGGAGAGCCACCTTCCCATTGCTCTCGTTCTGGTATTATGGTTTTATATTTTTTGTTGAAGTTGTATTTTGGAACCATTACGTCTGTGGGTAAACAGGTTACCTCCCCGGTTTTTAGTTCTTTAATCAACTTCTGATATATTCTCCCATGTGTGTGTGTGATGGGTGTTTGATTTTGTATCAGCCTGTACGTGGCAGACCTTGCTTCTGTTTGTATATGGATATGTAGAGGTGGTAGGTTTAATAAGACTTCCATAGCCGTTGTTGGAGTAGTCCTCATGGCCCCCGTGATGCACATGCATGCTAGCCTTTGTACACCGTTTAGGAGCCTCGCTACTCCGGCCTGGTGGGTCTTCGGCCACCACACCACTGACCCCTTCTGAGTCGACTCTGCCTTGCGGAGTCTGTCCTAATTTGGATAAATTCAAAAAAATTCTGCCATAACTAAGTGACATACTGAATTCGACCGGTGATTAGTCGTCCATTTGCACCTGTAGCTAAAAAGTCGACTATTTCGTTTGCTTTGGTTTCTGAGTGGCTTTATACATATTTCATTGTAATGGTATGTTGTTTTGTCAATTGTTCGAACCTCCTGTGGATCCCAAAACCAACGCAGAACTAAAGACGACTTGTAGATGAGCAGTTAGTGTTGGCGCTGTTACATGGAAAATAGAAGATATTGCCAGTCTGAATAGAATCACCAGGAGTCCACCAGACTCGTTGTGATCACCAAAAAAAAAATCACAATACTGTCGAAAGAAATAAAAGCTAGTTATGTGCATACAGAAAAACCGTGGATTTCGCTTATAGTTTGCGCTCACATACATCTGATCTAACGGTTATAGATGTACAATGAAAGATTATGATTATGGACATATATCCTGTCTTGAGCGATAACCATGTGTGATAGAACGTAACAGAAAAAGTTGCAAGATTGTGAGTGATGTATCAGTATAAGTTAATAAAGGTTATCTAATGCAAAAAGCAATTATTTAGGAAACGCTACATACATTACCGAGCCTACAAAACCAACTTGCCAACGTCTTCGAATCCGCCACTTTTTTATATGTGGTGGATGCTAGTTGGATGACTTCTTAAGCTGTATCGCTTGTACGACTATAACTGCGACTCTCTCTATGTAGCTTTGTGTTTGGATAATTATGATCAAAATGCCTTGTGACAGCATTATATCACCTTCATAATGCTGCACTGTTAATCACTTTGCATCCAACAGTAAATGATAGATCGATCGGAATCCAATTCTTCGAGAAAAATGTCACTGTCCTTCCAGAGAATTGGACCTGCCTATCGTTCCCTCACAACGATAGGCAGCCGTTTAACCACTGCAACCCATATTCATTAATCATTTATTGGGAACAAAATGAGGTGAGTAGCATATTAGACAGATCGTTATCGTTCTAATCTACCTTTTCTTGTCGCTGCTCGTATAGTGCTGAAACTGGTAACACAAGGATTAACTTAAAAGAAGATTTAAAAAGAAACAGTACCATTAATTCCAAAAAATTTCCAACATTGCAAAACGAAAGAATAAAAGGACGACCATCTACAAAAAGAACAAATTGACGGATCAAAATCCACCGAAATAGGAACAATAACCATACTAAACAGATAATAACAATAATCATTCCTTATAAAAATAAAAGAAATATTTAAGAATACTGAAAACAGACAATCTCATTGTGAATTAATAAAACATGGTGAATAATAAATACACAAATTGATTAGAGAAATATGCAAAAGAAAAAGATTCCAGAGGAATAAAGAAAGAGGAAAACTCATTGAAAAAACAGCATGCAAAAGATTACGCTTTTAAATAACTCATATAAAGCCATACTGTAATTTGAAGACAACAATTTTAAGAACTGTAAGAAACCAATATATTTATGTAATGGCATTTATTTGAGAAATCATGTAATAAGGTTTAAGTCTGTTGTTCAAAAGTGGAAGTTCTAAAAATTATTAATTCGTTTGGAGTAATACCTTCTAAATTGTCTACTTCTTCCATTTCAGTACTTAGATTATAGTTTTTTTTTTTGCCTATCCTAGGTCATTATAACATCTCGTTCGCATATATTTGTGAAGTTTACTTGTGTAGTCGAAGCCCCCGGTGGTCGCAACGGTTTGCGGTAGAGCCGCGATAGCCCTACATGGTGGTTCGACTCCACTTCGGGACGGCATATTTTTATATAAAAATATGTTTCAATAATTGGCGTTTGGGAAAAATTGCATTATTAGATTATAGTTGCTTAAATTATTGGCGATAGTTTCACTACAATTTCGACTTTGAATATCAGTTACAAAAATACCTTTCCTTTCCCTGGAACCAATATTTCTTCTGCCATGTTTTGGCACACTATTAATTGCTTTTGTCCGTAGTGAACAGTAAACCTTGCTTATATTGCTATGTACTACTTGACTGTACAAATATTTGAGTTACTTGCGCGAGCAACAGATTAACCTTTACTGAAGTTATTGTTTATTTTCAAAAACCAGATTTCGAATTGATTCGATTCTATCACAAACATTGAATCTTTTGACAATACAGAAAACTGGCTTGTAGGTAGATTTTGTGCTTTAAACTCCGAGCACTTTCTTTTTCAGAATGTCAAAATTGTTCGTTAAGTGCGTTTTGTAGGAAGTAAGCACATAAATCGAATACCATTGTTTGATCATTGCTCAAAAGATTAGCTGTTATATCTATGTCTCGAAAGGTTATCACATATTATGATTTTTCTGGCAATCAAACCGCCACCATAAGCAATTCGCAACAAAGTGTCTACCGTAAAACATTAGCTACAAACATCAAGAATCTGGTATATTTGTTTTGGCTACTTTATGTCTCTTTTAGCAACAATTTTCTTTTACACAGGATTGGACAAATTATTCTCCTAATATATTCTAGTGGCATGCCTCTGACAGCCATTTCTACATTTTACTAGTAATTAATTAATTAAAGCTTCTTGCTAACGATCTCTCTGCTACGTTTAATATTAGGCAACAACTTCTAGCGTTTTATTAAGGTTTTAGCACATTCTACTCCTGGTAAATGTGAAAGATAACATTTTAAAAAATATATTAATTAGAATTAATATAATGTCTTTATTAATTAAATACACATTTCCATCTGTAAAAGTAGGATTTACAACTTACGGGAGCTGGTTTTTTTTACGTTATTTTCAATATACAATGTAAAAGTCTATATTACTGTTATCTTTACATTAAATTAAAAGTAATTGAAATAAATAAAATCTAAAAACATAGAATCATATTATGCAAACGTAAGAGCGCAATTACAAATTAAGTGTTTTATGACGTTCTGCGTGTTTTCTTGTTGATTACAGAAACAACTTCAAGCTTGTAATATATATCCAACGTAATTCTGACAATCATTAAATTACCCCTCAATTAGTAGACAGCGACGTATTTGCATATTTATGTATGTAGAATAAAACATCGTTACACGCAAATTTATATCAATTAACTTTATTGCTGAATTAAAAGTACCAATTTATTGCTATTTAAAGCAGATTTCCTTAAATAAACAAATAAATTGCCGTTTAGAATGTAAAATTCACAAGAGTTGCCTACCATTTACTGCATTCTTTTTTATATTTTTACGGCTTTCATAGCGCTGTTTTAACATTCAGCATACCTTGCTGGTCCGTCATTAACTAATTATCTATTTCGTATAATAGAATGGAGCAAAACCACTAATTGCGATTAGAAATATTCATTTTGTGGAAGTTGTTTCATAAATAAAACCAAGAAACAGGTTTCTTAGTTAATTGATGTAAATATACGACGTCAAATTGCGTAGTCTAATTACGAAGAAATGAAATATTGTAATATAGCTGTAATTATTTTGTTTGATTTTCATAATTTTAGACAATTATTCATATCTAGAAGGTAGTTATTTAGTCGAAGATATTCATTATCTAAAAGGACATTCGCATTGCCGTTTGAAATCCATGAAACTGAAATGGATATTTCTAATTAAATGACTATCTTTTTAACTTCAAATAATAATAATTCCCAATACAATTCATCTAAGCAAAACGTACATTTTTAATTATTATGGCCCAATACACCAGAATTCTAGTTCTAGAAGTTTCGTATTCTTCTGCTGCCGTGATTGAAGGTCATATTTTGACAATAAATGAGCTCTTAATTCACAATTCGTGTCAATATTTGATCTGCCGTTTATTTGGGAATTACTGATTAAATATTGCGTTTAAAACTCTCAGATGCTGAAATTCTTGAATAAATAGCTCTCCTATTTCAATATTTTCCTCTGCTTAAAGAAAGCAATCAAATCCATTAGAATGTACATAATTTGCGTACATTTACTTCTTTGCCCTGAATGCTTACATTAAGTTCAGTAATCTTAAGATAAGATAAGATCGTTTAAGTCAGCAATTATTTTCAGTTATTACTTAATTATTAGTGGCGGAGATTTTATAAATTTTATGATTTCTAGAACCTCATTAAGAGTAATCATATAACTAGAGAATAACTTTTTGCAGCAATTGCCTACTTAGGGTACAGTGATTACTATGACAGTTTTAACGATATTTTAACTGGTTTCCCATGCTACTCACGGTCTTTGCTCGATCGGTACAGATATTAATGCAGTTGTCACACGGGAGTTTATTATTAGACAATCTACGGTACAGCAGGCAACTACAGTAATATATTACCATAAAATTGCATAACAAAAAAATATGTATTTAATTTTCATATCAAAAATTATAATACTTTGAATATTTCAATAAGTTGAAGTATCGAGCGGTACAGTGAAAAGACAAAATAAACACTACATTTTAACATATAACGTAGTATATGATTAGAATGTTCAAACAAAGAAAGTACGCTAAATTACCAACAAATCAGCGAAAACCGGGTATAGCTATCTTTTACCCATCCGAAGATATCTTGAAAAACGTATTAATGGTACACGCAGAGAAATATTATCTTGAGTTAAAACAGACTGCTTCAGTTCAAAACAATCCCGTATTTGTATATCCGCAGAACTATATTGTGTTATCACAAGAATATTATTTTCTAAGGAAATTGTTTTGACGCAAAACAACATTGTTTTAATGTAAGAATATAATGGATTTGTAAGACTTCCGTATGTCGACCACTGAATTGACAATTTATAGGCAATTTAACGGAAAATACAGGTTTTACTGAGTCCAAAACGGGCCCCCTTTTCTTGCGGAGATTAGTCTAAGATACCTAAAAATCGTTCTATAAAAAGTGTTATTTCTAGGTTATGTTTCGCTAGTGTTTTGATATTTCTGCGAGGATTTTCAGTTGATATCCAGTTAGAATTACGAAATATCGAGCGGCAATTAAAAAAAAACTTCGTTCAGCAATATAAAAATAATAATCATTTTTTTTATTTTGCAGTATCTCTTAATACAATTAATAATTAATATATATTTCAGTGACTAAAAAACATATCTTCTTTGTCTTTTAAATTAAATTTACACAGTGAAATTTGATGTTAATGTATGAAATTTATTTTTAAAATAATTATTTGATATTTCGTAATTCTGACTGGATATCAACTGAAAATCCTAGCAGAAATGTCAAAACACTAGCGAAACATAACCTAGAAATAACACTTTTAAGAACGATTTTTAGGTACCTTAGACTGATCTCCGCAAGAAACGGGGTAAAACCTGTACTTTCCGTTAATTTGCTTATAAATTGCCAATTCAGTGGTCGACATTCGGAAGTTTAGCCAATGGATTATTTAGGTACTTCAAGTACAACGTTTGCTTGAAATTATTCCATTATTCCTCCAATTCCCATGAAGCTAAAATACATTTCATATAATGCATTATTAAATATGTACTTTTATTACTGCAAATGTCCACGCCTTAACTATAAGAAACTTATACCTATGTATGTATCTAATTCTTGCGAAATGGTGCACGCAGATAAAAATGCACGTATAAACGCTTCGTATACACATATAATCTCGAACACAGCTGCTCGAAATTTGCAATTCAGCTATTTCACAAATAGGGAAGTTATTCAGATCAAATACGTATTTTACAACAAATATAGTCTAGATTGTATTAAACGCATTTACTTATTCCAAGAAAATGTGTTTGAATCAAAACAGAAATATTCTAGCATTAAAAATATTTGGGTAAAACAGTATATTTTCTTAATTCAAGAACATTTTTCTCTGTGTGTAAGAATTTCTTCTTTAAATTTAAATTATTCTCCTTCCCCGGAACGGAATTTAGCAAATTTGGTCTTTTCATTGCTTTATTTTTAGCGATTTAATCTGTTTAGTATTATTTTGTCCATTACCTCTGGAGTGCGTTAAGGAAATTTGAATACGTATAGGTACGTAAATTTTGTGAATTTTGTGGAACATAATCAATTTGATGATAAATCTCTATTAGCACTTGAATTAGGATTCATTTAAATATATTTTGTTTGCTGATTGATTTACCTGTCTATAAGCAATTCGGCTACCTTTTATAATTTTTACTACTTGTCCAATCGTATTTAACAAAATTTATTTGATTCATCAAAAGTTAAAGTGATAAGAGTATCTACAATTAATTTAATGATAAAAACCATTTTTTGCTTTTATATTTATTTGTACAAAAATCTGCAATCTTGCCTACCATTTAATGCTTTCTTGTCTATAAATACTATACAGTGTGTCCGTAAAGTATAGAATAAATTCTATATATTTCCTAAAGCAAACGTCATTTTAAAAATACCTGAAACACGTCGATGTTTAATTTTAATGTTCTACATTCGACAACAAAAATTCATTATACAAGGCGATCCACATTAACACCGTGTATTTTGGTGACACTTTTATCTATATTATTATTAATGAGCTGATTCGAAAAAGGTAGATATTTGGTGTCTAGCGGACAGAGTTAGAAAGATACCTGGTAACAACTATTTCTTATCAATTGCAAAAAATTAGGCGACTAATCTTATTTATCAATTTTATTGATAGCTAATGATAACAGATACATGACTTTATGTTAAATGTTCGAGCTATAGCCTTTGTTGTATTTGACAGTAACCTAAACGATGAATAAATTCTTCTTGAACCTTGTTTATGGGTTCCTGAGAAATATTGTTTATTTCTGTTCGAATTCGCTCTTGTAATTCGTCAATATGTGCTGGTTTCGTTTTACAAACAACATTCTTCAGATGGCCCCACATATAAAAAATCCAAAGGATTAAGGTCTGGAGACCTCGCTGGCCATTCCACGTCTACCAATCCACCTGCTCAGAAAAATTTCGTCTAGGTACCTTCGAACATCTACATACAGCATAATGTGGTGGCGCAGCTTCCTGTTGAAACCATCAAGTTTCATCAAAACTTTCAGGATTAATTCTACTGGGGAATAAATTAATTAAAGTAGGTACAAGAAAGTCCCATAAAAACTGTCTCTTTCTGGATATCTATCGTTAAATAACTCACACACTTTCATCTGAGTTCGCCATCTGTCTCCATGCCCAATCATCATAAATATTTCAATTTTTTGTTGTACACTTAATTTCATTTTCACTTTAAATTAATTCGAAGCAATAATACAGAACATTCACGAATTAATCAATTCTTGTACTATTTAACTGTTATTGGTATCAGTAAAAATAGTGACATTTCACAAAAACTAATCACCTACTTTTTTTTATAAATAAATGCACACGATATTAAACGGTTAAGTGCAAAAGGAATGTCAATAAAAACTGTAATAGCAAAGAAAGAGTCTATTGAAACTTTAAATAGATGTTTGTCTGATTTCAATAGCGCTATTATCAAGCTAAACGACATGTTTTGGATTCCGTATATTCTAAAACACGAACAATATACAGAATGTTCCAATTAATGACATCATTTTTCACATATCGTTCACTCTATACCTATATTTAATTATAACGCCAAAATTAAAGCAAATTAAAATCAAAAATGGACCTGCTTCGGAAAATTTCGTTAAAATTGTTTGTTTTTATAAATATAAACATAATAAATTTATTCCATACTTTACGGACACACTGTATAAATTACAACACACACTTCCATAAATCGAAAATGATTTCTTGGCACCAACATCTCAAAATAATAATATAATGACATCGTAACTAAAAAAATGTATAAGGCAATAACTAATGGTATATTATAATAATTAAAATAAATAATGGTTATGGGTTGTTAACCCTATCAAACCGGTCTAAACTAGTTTATATGAAAAATAAATATAGATAATGAATTGTAGCTTTCTACCCAAAAAATCAATTATGGAATTTATATGTCTACTAAGTTTATATAGAACAAGTAATCACATTATATTCATTAGAGATAGCTACGCTTAAATACCAACATAAAATATAAAATTATTCAAGAATTCGTACATAAACCTATAAAAAAACTACTGATTTATATAATGAAATGGATGGATACATTTTTTTTTACACATAAAATTTAAAACTGAAATGAATATGAAAGTAATTGACGTCAATTATGAATGCTACCTCATTTTAGTTTCCCCGGTAGGTTCTTTAAACTGTCCGGTCATTTTGCCGTATCCCACATAAAATAAACACAAAGTACAAAACGTGTTTTATTTAATCGAACCAGACTTAAGTGGAATAGATGACCAATAATAATTCTAAGTACAAGGTACCAACATATTAATAGGTTTAAATTTAGAATCACATCGACATTCATTAATGATTGTAATTAATAAAAGCAATTAATTAATATTTGTTATATTTAGTTACGTCAGATGTACTTAGGTGCAATTATTCTATTATTAATGATCGATCAGGATTATGTAAGAGAGGACAAATTAACATTAACCTTGGTACGCCATACCAAATTGACAATTACCAGATGAATTAAAAATGAAATGACTTTGTATTTGCGTCAATTAAAGTGTTATAAATTATCCTAATGATTAGATTTCTTTTTCTGCCATTTAATTGGATAATTATAAATAATCGTTTAATTTGTATGTATTGGAAAGTGTATAATCATTCCAGATGCAGAAATAGTACAGATGTATAAATGCAAATGATGGTTAACAAATTTTTCTTCGTCCATAAGTATTAACAATACTCTTGAACATGACTATACATGATATGATTCTGTATGTGTGATCTGTTAATGAAGCTAAAAAATATATACCTAGCCATCATATACACAACCAATTACGTATTGTTTAGTAGCGCTAAATAGTGACAACAATTTTGCGATTGTGTACCAAAGTTGACATGTCATCACCTAGTTTATTACTTGTGGTTTATGAAGTGTTTCTCTCCTAAAACAATTCACGAATAATTACAGTAGGTGATGGATGGAGGCTTCATTATTCATCAATTTTAGTAAAGGTATAAGGTTTGAATCACAAACAAAATACACGAATTGACAAACCAGACAATCCATCCCAGTCTCGATGAAAATAGTTTCTTCTTTTAGTTGGATCACCCACCATAAAGTCCGGATTTGGTTCCATCTTAATTCAAAACACCTTAGAAAATGTTATTTTGAAGACGATATCCAATTGCTTAATGCCATCAAACTGACTTGTAATTACCTGTTTTAATTAAAAATGGAGAATATAGCATGTTTTGAAAACCAACGGATATCAACTTTTTATAATAATTTTTCTACAGGTCAGGTAGCCAACTGCATTTATCAATTGCCACAATGTATTAGTATTTGTAGATATGGGACACACATCTCCAGTCTTTTCCTTATTCTATTAAACATAGCCTCTTGACTTTATTGAGGCATCTGGTCTGAAAATGCTTTTCTCGGTCTGTCTTCTTGTTTTAATTTTTGACAAATAACAAGTACGAACTGGTAAATGTGGAGTTAATACTGTTGGTTAGATCTAATGCAAAGATGTTTGGATAACGTTATTAATTTTCGATATGCCCTTCTCTGGAATTAGAGGCAATTAACTAGCTAACAAGTTAGCAAAAAGTACCAGCGAACGACCATTCTTAGGTCCAGAACCGACGTGTGGGAGTTCTTGTGGCAGCATCAAAGCCTTTGTTAGATCCGAACTCGCCGTTAGGAATTGCTTCTACTAGGATGTACTCGCCGGCATGAGACACTGTCCCTGAGATCCGCCCAAATGATAAAATACTTCGCAAGGCAGTCTTTAGGAGTAAAGACAGGCTGAAGATACTCACAAGGATCTTAATCCGTGACTGCGCACTGAATAAACACATGCATCCCATGGGCTTGGTAAACTTTCTCCTATGTAGAACCTGTGAGAATACGGAGGAAACTCCAGTCCAGCTGCTTGCTGACTGCCCAACAGCGGACAGGAGGAGGCGAATATATTTTGAGGTCGATCGATTAAATAATCCCGGAGTAAGTCAATTAACTCTTGATCAGGTTGCGGACGCCTTTGTCCGAGTGCAACCTGGTTGAGAGGACTAAAACTGCATGAGAGCACTCTCTTTTGGCCGAGTTTGCTTTTCGGGATCGCCCCGTTTGCGCAGTCAGGAAAAAAAGAGATTAGGCTAAAGACAATGTAAATATCCTATCCGATTATGATACACCATAATTAAAATTATAATTTAATTTAATTATTATTTTTGATTCATAAGACTCAAATTCTTGTTGTATTTGCAATTAGTTTCGAGCAGTAAAATTGGTCATGTAGTATAATTTAAATATTAGTATATAAACACATTTTTTTCACTAACATTAAGTCGACCCTTCCGAAAAAGTAAAATGAATTGTTTTAGACCTATGTATATATATCTTTGAAAAAAATAAATACATATTCGAATAAAGATTAATAGTAACAATTTGATATAAATGGTGGTAAGCTTTATTGAAAGAAATACCTATTACAAAAGTCGAGGGAATTCTCGGAGATAACATCTGTAAAGGAAGCAACGATCCAGTGACAACTTACAAAGGAACCTCTCTCAAAGTGACTGTATTAAAAATTACCAAGATTTAAATAAACAAATGGATTCAGGCTTTATACGAAACCAAGCGCTAACGAAACGAATGAAGATGTCACGAATTTTGAAAACTTTTTAATCAACTTTAATATATGATAATTGTATGGAAATATGTTTGGAGTTTAACCCTTAAAACGATAGCTTTGTGTATTATATAGTTTAAAGAAGCGATTTATCTTGTTAACGCATCTATGCTAGCCTTAGAAAGTTTCTTTAATTTAGATGCCTGGATCATGTATTAATAGTACGATACCAATTAAAATACTTTCGCTCTGACATGAGTTCTCTTTTTTATATGGCGTTAAAATAAGAAATGTTAGAACTACACGTAGGAAACTAATTTGTTCGCATTAATTTCAGATAATTAGTTATTAATTTCATATCAATGCTGCTCTAACAAATTAGAGCATGATTATTAAGGTATATCCTGAGTTTGCTAGGTGTTTAAAGAAATGCATTCTAATTTTAAACGATAATTACAAAGATTCAATGTGTTATGTTAATATATTGTTGATATCAAGGATATAATAGAAGATATACTTGAAATAATTCTTGAATAAATAAATGTCTTAACCATCCTCCTAATGTAAAATCAGTGTATGGTGCGTGTTTAGTCACGGAAATGTAATACAAGGTAAATTTTTCATAATGTGACGTAGTACCAGCATATGTGACGCTGTAACAAACATAGAAACGTTTTATACATTAAAAAATATTGCATTACGACAGCCCTATTAAAATATTAGAATATATATTACTGTGAACGATTGCCGTTTATATACCGAGAAAAATATTATGTTTGACGTTTTAAATGTACTATGTAATGTAGCTTTCACTAATCACAGTTAGTAGTTACTTCTATAAAATAAATGATAAAATTTCGCCAACTCCGAAACCGTCTTCTGAATGCCAAATTTATAATTTCCTACCGTTTATTGTGTTCCGTACAGAATAATTAAAAAAAAAACTATCAAATTAGTATTAAATGCAATCTGTAACTAATGGGAGATAAGTTAAATAATCATACTTTAGCTAACCTGCTTTATCTAGGGCCCATATTTTTCGGCAATTAAAATTATTAAGACATTTTCCAAAAGAGGAGAGTCGATTGAACTTCATAGCAGAATACGTTCTGGTACAAAAGAAACTAAATCAGAGGGAAAAGGTGCTTTAACTTTTGGAAATGCATAGATGATAATCCCTATTTTGTGGAACGTGTCCTCCTGATGAATCGTGGGTATTCGAGTATGACTCGAAAACGAAGCACTAGAGCTTGAAATGCACACTTGAATCGCTTTCTAACCAGAAAAAGCAAGAATGAAAGGATCGAACGAATGCTGATTTGCTTTTTGACAGACGTAGAATAGCTCAGAAAGAGTTTGTACCTCAAACTAAATTGTTTAATCAGCAACAGCACTTTGCATAATCATTCAATAAACAATTTTTTGGCCAGTAAAAACATTTCTGTGACCCCTAGGCACCCGACCTAGTTCTTCTGTCCTTTTTATCTTCGCAATATTGGAAAGTCACCTCCAGCGATGTCATTTTGAAACTTTGGAAAATATTGAAACAGCTATAATCGCCAAATTTCTATAAACATATGGACTCATTGAACCGAATAAGTATTTGGATTTCTTTATATCTTTGGCAAATTATGCATCGAAGTTAATGCTAAATTACAAAGAAATACAAATGCAAAATAAAACAATGGTAACTCAAAAGAGTTATTTCTTAACTTCAAACATTCAGGTCTTCATATTATCTATCAATTTGCTAAATGTTGAAATAGGAATATCATTTCAACACCTCCTTATGGGAGCTTTTAGATCTTTGACGCTATCGTATTGTTTATTATTGGCATACACCTCTCTTGCCAATATTTTTCAAAGATTTTCAATGGCGTTGAGATCGGGCGAGCGAGCTGGTCATTATAATAACGAGATTGGTGAAACCACTCCTTTGTTTATTAGAATTATGGATAGCCGCATTGTCTTGTGAAATATCCAGCGTCTGCAATTGTTCACTAAAATATATCGGAACCATTACTAGAAGTTTTATATAAAAATTAGAATTCACTCGCGTGTAAGTAAAACATACAGCGGTATTATTATTAGAGGTAAAAGCCGCCCAAATCATTGTACTACCGTCATTAGAATTTCGGCTCATTGCTATCAGGCGCGTCCAAGTTAAATTTCTTCTCGTCCAAAACTATGAAAATTTCCTCATGATCTCATCTCATATGATCTCGTGCAAATTTCAATCTTCCATGTATATGTGTCGCCTTTAAGGGTGGTTTTGAAACTTGGCTTAGCTACTGAGAATTACTACTTTCGTTTACTACTGGATAAAATTTGTTGCACACCTTTGTTAGTTACTGGTAAAATTAAATTAGATTTTATTTGTTGCACGGTTACATTACCAGCACAGGCTAACGAAAATATCGGTAAGCGTTTCCTTAGAGTTAGTTTTTGATTACTCTCCTCAGCACGATTTTTGAAGTAGGAATTATCCAACTTTATAAAATCGTCCTTTTTTCAGCTAAATGTTTATATAGGAACTAAAAAATTTGTTTGTTATTAGTTGGCTGACAAATTCGAATTCTCCGTTCATTTTTATTCCACTTTATGTAGCATTTCATATACCTATAATATACCTATCGCTAATGAGATATATTTTTTTTTAATTTGACAGCATTCTTAATTTTTATGTGTGTGTGTCTTTTAACATTTCCAACTTCTTTTTTCTTTTAAGTTTAACAGAATAATGGTCTTTTAAAACATAAGTATAATTCAGGATGTTTTTTTTAAACTTTCTTTCTCTCATTGACAACGTGGATAATCGTATTGGATTTGCGTTTTCTACAATATCTCATTTTATTTTTGTAGTTAGGAATTACATGAATCATTTGGCATCTGATTTAATTTTGAATATTGGTTTCTAAATGTCTAATATCTTCCTCAATACTGGAAATTAAATTTTTCTGAGTTATTATATTTGTACTAAATTTTGTCTACTTATTTTACAATGCTATGTTTTATACAGTTGCTTACTTTCCAGCTTTCCTATATAGCTATTTTCTTTTTAAGTTTACTATTTTGGATAGTAATTCGATGTATATTACATTGCCATATTATAAACTGTTCAACGACATACAGAGGCAAGATTTTATTTTAAGTTATTTATTTTAAGTTGTGGTGACTTGTTGTCACTATATACAGCGTTAGTAAAAAGTCCCGGAACGGTCGAATAACTGTTATTTGAAAATTATGATTTCTGAAATTTGGTATGGATATATATATGGATATAGTTAATATAAATGCATTTTATGCAATACAGTTTATATTTTTTTCACTTCCGGTTTAATCGGCAATACGTCCAACTTTTCTTTTAAACGGAACGCCCAGATTTTTTTAACACTTTTGAATGCAAAATAACCTGAACGTAGAAAGTATTAAGATGTTGTTTTATTCACAAGAAAACAGTTAAAAAATTAAAAAACTGTCTTAATACAGAAAAATCAAGATACCTGTCTATTCAGGTTGCGATTACAATAATTGTTCAAAATGCTCTCCATTTACAATTTGACAAAAATGTAAACGGTCAGTAAAATTTCTTATTGAATATTGTATTTGTTCTGGAGTGATGCGATTGGCTTCTTGAACTATTCTCTCTTCCAATTGTTCAAGATTATGGGGACGATTTTTGTACACTTGACATTTCAAGTGACCCCAAAAGAAAAAATCTAATGGCGAAAGATCTGGCGAACGTGCTGGCCAATCGATTGCTCCTCTACGTCCGACCCAACGTTCCGGAAAAAATTCATTCAAATAATCGCGGACATTATGGGCAAAATGGGGGGGAGCTCCATCTTGTTGAAACCAAAGATGTGCATTAGGGTGATCACCTATGTTTGCATTTGGAAAGAGGGCCGCAAGTGCTGAAACAACCTCATTTCGCAATAAATTTAAGTAGACGTTGCCAAATTTCCTCTTATAAAAAATGGTCCTATGATGTTGTTTCCAACAAGACCAGCCCAGACATTCACCTTTTGAGGACGCTGTGTATAGACATTAGGCTGCTGCTCGATCAATTCCGTCATTGTTTCGCAAAAATGTAGTCTACGATCTGGATCATCTTCAGTTAACTCATGGACGGGATACATTTTATAGGCTTTCATTCTTGCTGATTTAAGAATCTTATGAGCAGATTTTTGAGAGATCTCATGAATTTGACCTAATTCTGTTGTGGACACGTGTTGATTGTCTTCCACTGTAAGTAACACATTCAAACTAGTTTCTTCATCTGGTGCTGTTAATGGACGTCCCCTTCTAGGTAAATCCTTCACCTGACGAAAGACTTCAAACTTTTGAATTGTTCGGCATACCGTACTTTTACTAATGTGACGATCCGGATAAACAGTATTAAACAAAATACGAACCTCTTCAAAAGAACGTTGACGATCACCGTACCCACGCATCATTAATATCTCAATTCGCTCTGATTCAGTAAGTTTTACTGCCGTTTTCAAATGTGTCAATGTCCAAAATAAGTAAATTTATAGCGATGCAAAAGTTAAAACGCTTTTAAAATTGTCAAATGTGACGGCAAAAAGAATGCAAACACTAAACAATAACTTTTTTCAAAGGTACCTTGTTTTTTCTGTATTAGGACATTTTTTTAATTTTTTAACTGTTTTCTTGTGAATAAAAATAAACATCTTAATACTTCCTGAACGTAGTTTTTTATTTTGCATTGAAAAGTGTTAAAAAATCTGGGCGTTCCGTTTAAAAAAAAAAGTTGGACGTATTGCCGATTAAACCGGAAGTGAAAAAAATATAAACTGTATTGAATAAAATTCATTTATATTAACTATACCCCCATACCAAATTTCAGAAATCATAATTTTCAAATAACAAAGTTATTCGACCGTTCCGGGACTTTTTACTAACGCTGTATATGTATACATATATGTACATAGATAGTTTACATGTTATATATTATTGCTACTATACGTACGTATGTATTATTCTATTTTATGATCATGAAAATCAACAAAGAAATGTTGAAAACAAAAATATTCATAACAATGCGCACATTTTCTAAAAGCTGGCTTGCCACAAACGGAGCATAGAGATAAGGTTCCTTCATCGTAATGTGAAAAGCATATTATACTAGATACTAGATAGGAATACAAAAATAAATGGAGATATTTTAGGAGTAAAAGTTGGTTCTGAACTAATGATTGCAATTTTATTATGTTATTCCTCATGTGTAATTTAATATCCATATTATCGAGTAAAACTTAATCTCAAAACGTTTTCGCAAAAGCTTTCCATACACGAAATCCGTACACATTTAGTGGTTGAACCATACCAGTTGTTTTCTTGGGAAGGGTCAGTATATGTGTATGTTTATCGGCAGATATGTATGCCTTCAATTTGGCAAGACAGTGGCCACTCTAAGAATCGAGTAGTAAAGTTGTTTGCGTCCCACACGTTATTCAGTGTAAAACCACATCCACGAATCATTTCGTAAATATTTCAGTTGTTAATTTGCCCGATGTAGAAGCCACAACCTGAACATTTGATGCCTAACAAATATAAAATATTAGGATTTGAAAATATGCAAATATTAATACCAACCTGGAATAAATTTTCGCCAATTCGTGGCCCAAACGTTCCTCCAGTTTCCTTAAACACTATAAGATACACAGTTTTGCCTCCCTTATAGGTCGGAGTACGACCTGCGTGAAGTTCCGAATTAAACCCATTTTCATTCAGCTTCACAACTTAAATTTCTCTCAGAGAACGCTAATACTTGAAGTTTCGAATGAATGGTTTCCATTAAACAGTTTGTCTAGTTACTTTTAATTTTTTCGGAGTAGTTAGGGGTGACAAGGCAGCAAGTGCGCATTTTCCCCAGAGATTACTTATGCTTACCTATATTTTCCTCTCCTCCGTTCAATCCCCATTTCACAAGAGGGTTGGAGGTGATGGCAAAAGGGCGGACAAAAATCTCATCTGCCCTACTTTTATTAACCTATGGAAGAGGCATTCAGTTATCTATAAGTAATTTATTTTTTTTGTTTATAATAATATAAACCTGGGGCTCAGCCGAAATGATAAACGGGGTTTTGCAACACTCGATGGGTTCTATAAATCTGCCAAGATTCAATCCAATCGGGAGGTGTCACTGCGCAACGTTCCCGTGTTAGTTATAGTTCTATTTAAAACAAACTGAATTACTCATGTATAATAAATGTTGATAATTTAATAAAATATGTTACAAAGTAGCAATTTACTTAATAGTTAGAATCTTATAATATTTAAAAACTAATTAAGCATTAGTAAGTGCTTATACTTATTAAATATGCAAAACCTCTCAGATTATATAGAAAGCAACAACAGTTTGAGAATCCCTGAATGAAACTCAATCAAAATATTCAACAACAAATAACAACATGGTACAATCGTAAAGTTTGGAACGTTAGCACAAGCAACTAGCGACTTATAGCGTGCTTAAGATTAACTTGGTAGGGATAACGAATGCATCAAAATATACATCATAATCAAGAAGAATGGTGTTAGTATAATAAGATATTTATATGAATATTATGACCGCAGTAAGAATACTTCACAATAATGACTTACGAACGGCCTAAACGGATTTTCAAAATTAATTTCTAGGCACTCAGGTGGCACACGAGACGTAGGTGTAGCGATAAATAGCCGAGATAGGAAAGAGTGGGTACAATATGGATAAATAAAACACCATAGACAACTATGGAACTGTGGAAGATACGGGCCGTAGATTATAATACAGGGATGTAGTTATAACTAATCATATAATATTTAAGATTTTAAATGATTTAGTATAGAAAAAAGATTTAGTTTGTTGCAAATCTATATATATATATCACAAGATAATTAACGTTAATTTTTGTATTTATTTGTTCATCTACTTATTATTTGGATAAGTATGCAGTACATGAAAAAACAATTGAATCACGCGTTTCTGAGAAATTTGAAAATTTACAATTTTTTTAAATAGAACATCCTGTATATTTGGATATATTTAAAAAGATAATTTTATTTGTGATATAAAAGCTTCAGTACAGTTCTTAAGTGAATAATAAAGTAGTTGTGTTGGATTTTCTTCCATGTTAAAGAAACATTATTAATAGTAGGCCTCTTTCATTTCAAGCCAAAACAAATAGTATGCCCATTACAATTATCAATAATTTTCTGTGTATGATTCCCTTTCACACGATAAGTTATTTAAAATAGTTAGTTATTTGAATTTGTGCTGCTTTCTTTAGTTCTTTTTTTTAACTTATTGCCAAAAAGTTTCAAAATTAATAAATTGTGATTATCATTTATTCCACGATATTTATTAAAAAAAAAATTCCGTTTACACATTTAGAAAAGTGTGATATGCGAGGGGCATATCTAATTTGTAGAAAAATGCAAGAAGTGCTTCATTACTATCAAAACACCTATGTCAAACGTCAATTACCAAATCAGTTCTATTTTCTAAGATTGTATCGCAAATTTCGAGGTAACGAGGAAACATTTAAGGTTCGAAGAAAGAAAGAGGACTTTATAAGAGAAGAAGAAACGGAAGTAAATGTATTAAGTAGCTTATTTTGAAACCAATCCAGAAAAAATCATTTGAAGTTGTACTTGCGTCCGTACAACACCACAAAGTTCAGACTTTACTTCCCGACGATGCAAAGAAGATTAGTTTTCTTTAATTGGTTAAGAAATTTTTATATTTCATTTAAATTACATTCTATGGTCTGACGAATCTAACTTTTCTAGTTCCGGTATGTGCAATAAGAAAAATCAGCATTATTGGAGTAGAGAAAATCCTCTGAGAGTAGATCCGCGTAATCCTCAGGTTTAGTTTAAGTGGTGTGGATTAATAGGCAACAGAATTGTTGGTCCAATTTTCTATCATGATATCTGGAGACCGCTATGTATGGTTATTAACAGAAATTTTTGACGGTCTCTTAAATGATATGCCAGTGCTTGATAGGCTCCGTATTCATTTTCAACAGGATGGAGAGCACCTCCTCATAATTATATTAATACTTCTAATTTGTTAAACGAAACGTTTACTCAAACATGACTAGGAACCAACGCGCCCATTCGTTGGCCTGCACGATCTCCTGACTTGACACCTTTAGATTTTTATCTTTGCGGCTTTGTAAAGGATAAGGCATACAAGCAGCGATATCGAAATGTGATGGAGCTTGAAACAAGTATTAGACAAATGCTAAATAATATTTCTGGTCGAACTATTGGAAAAGCTACAGAAAGCGTTAACGTGAGAACCGAATTTTTTTTCAATGCATTTGCATTGAAAAGCAAGGAAACGTATTTGAACATTTATTAAGTTGGAGTTAGACAAAATGTTGAATAGGTAATAAAAAAAGAATTATTTAATTATTGAGTTCATTGTTTTTGTACCGTGAACATTATATTTTGTTAATATTTTTCATGATCAACACAGAATTAAATGTTAACAAATATCTTAAGCTTTAAACGCTTCTCATTTGTTAATTTTTTAGTTAAAGATAGCTATGTATTTGATATTTTTTGTTCAAAACGTTATGCTCTTTTCAAATACGTACAAATATAACATTTTTTAGCTTGAAATGAAAGAAGCCTACTATTAATAATGTTTCTTTGACATCGACTAAAATCCAACATAACGACTTTATTATTCACTTAAGGGCAATAGTATATTGAAGCTTTTATATTACAAATAAAATTATCTTTCTAAATATGTGCAAATATGCAGGGTGTTCCATTAAAAAAAATTATAAATTTTCAAATTTTTCAGAAATACGTAATGCAATTGTTTTTTCTATGAACTGCATATTAATAAGCGTTAAAAACACTAGTAATTTGCTAATTTTACCAAAACTGTAGCTCCAAAAATAACGGAGATAGCAATAGTGCACCGATAACTTCGGACACGGTCTATATGTCCCTATAAATAATCAAAACTGTCTCAATATGGTTGAAAATATTCATATTCCCTGAAAATGATTAATTTAACCAAAGATTAGTCGATCAAGAGTAATGGTTTACATTATATTATATAATCTGTCCCTGTATCCATACAATACTGTAATTGCAATAACTTACTTAACCATTTCATATATGAGCTTATCTCGTAATTTCATGCTTTTACCTCCACATCGCTAAACTGCAATGCACGATGAAGCATGGACAAATTAATTGCTTCTTTCACAAAATATCATTTGTTCGAACAATACGACTGAAGCTGAAAGGCATAGTGCATAAATATGACGGTGCTTACTTCATAGAGAAAACACATAAGTACATGCACACATTTACAATACATATATAACAGACTCCCACGCGCATGCATTCTTCCCTTCGAGTGCCTCTGAAAAAGTTAACAAGCAGTATCTCGTTGCGTTATGCTGTCGTATTTATAATTCTATACCGGCCCCGACCCAGGACGGCCACATCTGATGAAGATGTCTACCGCTCGGGTTTCCATAGCGACAGCTGTTTGAATCCCAGCAGGCGTCCATCTGACGGATTACCCGTCGCCAAGCAACCATTACAGTACGCATGCGTTTTTTAAGATTGGGCGCCAGGTATGAATTAAAACTGTAAATTTTGACCCCTTTACAATAGCTTTAATTTTAATATATACACTGGTTCCCAAAATATAAGTCATTCTGAAATATCATAACATGTTGCTTTTAAATTTAAATTACTTTTAATATCTCTTCTACTATTTATTCTTCTTCTATTTAGTTTTACTTTTCATTAACTACTTCGCTAGGAAAGCTTAAAGTAGAGACATATTATATAGATTAACGTAGAAGATGGGTATCCGTAAGTACTTATTTAACGAGTGAAGCCAATTTGCGACTAAACAAAGTATTTAGTTTACCGTATAATAGATCGCAAATACAGAAATGAAGATGTTTCAAAATTAACGCAAGGTTTGAATTAAATACAAAACACGGTTTTCAGTCTTTAGATTGTTATTTTTTTCAGCGAATCATAAAATACATAGGATAAGGTTATTTATAGGACAACACAGCGGTCAAATGGCCTCCACAGTTTTGCTGGTACATACGCACTGTTTTGTCGAAATTTTTCATTACATTTCTGCATAATTGTGACTGGATTTCTATGATGCCGCGTTTAATTTCCTCTAGTAATGCATGGGTGGTTGTGGGCTTGTTGACATAGACTTCTGACTTCAAACAACCTCATAAGAAGAAATCTAATAGTGTTAAATCACACGATCTAGTGGACCAATTCTGATCACCGAAACAAGAGAGTACACGACCAGGAAATACCTCACGCAGTAATTGAATTGTTTCTCTGACTGTATAGCATGTGGCACCGTCTTGTTGAAACCACATATTGGTCACATCCATAGCATCCAATTTCGGCAGAAAGAACTGTGTTACCATGTCGCGATATCGAGCACCAGTAACAGTTACTGCTTGAGCAGCCTAATTTTCAAAAAAGCATGGTCCTATGATGCCTCTAGCCCAAAATCCGCACCAAACAGTGACACGTTGTGTGTGCATTTGTTGTTCGGCAATCAGATGTGGGTTCTCGAAACCCCAAACATGGCAATTTTGACGATTAACAAAGCCATCAACGTAAAAATGTGCTTCATCGCTTAGGATGATTTTGCTCGAAAAATCAGCATCCACTTGTTGATGTTCAATAATCTATTCCACGAACTCTCTTCGCAATTAGGGTTCAGTTGTTGTGTTAACTGAATTTTGTAAGCATGGAGACACAGATCTTAATTGATGTTCCTTGATTTTCACCAACATTCTCACGCATTGCTTCGATATTGACATTTGAACGGATTATTTTTGAGCGACCGGTGTGGTTAGCGTCTCCAACTCATCCAGTCTTCCTGAAATTTTAAATTAATCTTTTCACATTTGACAAAGTTTAAACACTATTTTGACCATATTTTGTATAAAATTTCCGAACTGCGGCCGCCAAACTCACTATTTTTTAAATATTGGTCAGTAATGAAAACATGTTATTCTATCGTAATAACGCTCCATTTTTACTAACCCTAAACTCTCAGCTGTCAAATTGTTCTTTTTTCAGGGTTACCAAAAATTTACTGCAAAAATAGCGGCAAATTCAAGTGTTGTGTTAATTTTGGGACATCCTTTTTACCATGCAATAGTTACATATTATCATAAATATATCAAATGCTATCAAATTGGTGCATTGTTGATACATTTAAGTGTCATATTAGTTCTTTATTGTTATCCCCTTTTTTGTACTCACATCAAAATGTTTGGATTAAATTATTATTCTGTCAGTTACGTTACAATATAGATAAGCTTTTATCCGAAAACATCATAGTTCTAATCAAATTGCGTATAATTTTTATGTTTTCTATAATTGTAGTCTAATCAAAATAAATTTAACTATGATACAATACACACAAATGTAAAGCATTTTGTCTGTATTAGACGGAGGCAACACCGAACTTAATCCAAAAAGAATCTGAAAGAGTTATATAGATTGCACTTGCTTACTTTCTGCACAACAATTTTGTCAAGGAAGGAGTAGCGTTCCTGTTCTAACATAAAATAACTGCTATTCTAAAAGTTTTGGTCAAGCGAAATTAATTCTCCATGTTATTTATGCATTTTTTAGCGGCTAGTACTGACGTTAATAGGGTGGCAGACAACAAAATTCGACTAATTCGGTTACATATTTATGTTGTGGAGTGTGGTAAAAATATATGAAATAATCATAGTGTTTCCGTGCTTTTTGTGCAACCAATGGTACAGGTTGCACAAAAAGTTAAGTCATTTTCTAAAACATACTCGTACTTGCATACTTGATCGATAGCAGCAATGGTTAGGCGACTGACTATCGTTGTGGTGGGACGCTAGGAGCAGGGTTTCAATTCTCTGCAGTGACAGTGACATTTTTTCATAGGATTGAAATGCGGATCGACTTACCATCGGTATGATGCTGTCACAAAGCTATTTCAACACAATTTACACACACAAAAACTGCAACTAAGCACCCACCACACAAAAACACATTATGCTAAAACATTAAAGCTTGAAAACTGTTTGCCGCTATGAGAAAGTTTGTTTCACTCAGTGAACTTTCGTAGCAAACTGCAGTTAGATTTGTGTGGATGTAGAAAAACTTTAGCTGCAGATGTGGGTAGCTTCAGTTCCAGACTGTAGGTGTTCTTTACCCACTGTCAGTTTTTCTATTCTACCGATAGCTTTTGACGAAGCTCTTTCGAACTAAATTCTGAACATTTACTTGTAAGTACAACAACTAAACACAAGTAAGTAACAAGAAGCATACAATTACAGCAAAGATAAAGAATTTACATGATAAAAATGATTTAAATATAAAAAATGCAGCAGAAGGTTTCGTATTTAAATTCAATATGCTTTTATAAAGTAAGCAGTAATTGCATCGGTTTTGAAATAGATTATATATACAATTTCCCGATAAGCTGCGTTATACGCACATAACCTAACAGAATAAAATAAACAAAATAGCATTTAATTTTATAAATAATTCATTAAACAACATGCTTGTATTGGAAAAAACGTAAAAACAGAGAAAGTAAGCCAAAATACTTCATTGCATACATACATCTCAATACGAGACATCAATAAAAAATTGCTGGATGTATGCTAATAACGAATACACATTCGTAATGTAATATTCCGATATCTCTAATTGTACGTTAGACATTATTATTAATTATTAGTGTAGGTTACAGACGATTATAACGGCTCGAATAATTTTACCCTTTTTTATGCTTCTCAGATGTAATTATGTATATTACGCATTGAGTTTAGAATATTAGTTGAACGTTAAAGACGTAAATGAATTGTCAGCAACTTCCTTCTCGAGAATGAATTTGCATATCGAATAGAAAAAAACGTATCCGTACTAAAAATAGTTAAGTTGATACTGTAGACTGTGTTAGAGGTATGTACATACATATATAAGTTCAATTAATAAAAGTAATTATCGAACAACATATAGGATTAACAACATTAATCATAAATTTATTACAGTTATGATTGAAAAACATATATTAATTAAATTTGAAAAATAGTATTTTTTCATGTAGGCATATTTTAGCTATTTTAAGAAGAGTGACTAGTCTATGATTTGCGAGATGGGATTATTCTACGTTCCACATTTTTGCTACCCAATAAAGTGATAGTAAAAACCACTAATATAAACCGCAAATAAGTTACAAATACAGTTTCATTTGTACCAATTAGATACAGCAAACGACTATCCGTTTAAGTAACTCCCGTTTCTAGGTCAAAAATTTTCATATTAATACCAATACCAACGAATTTCATTCCAATTAACATTAAAATGTGAAACAGAAGCAAATATTTGACACTATAACAGAAGCTCCTTAAATAGAGGGTCTACGGTCTAATTTTCCAAATTAAATAAATTAAACTAACTTTACACAACATTTGAAATCATTCAGATTTACGGAAAATAAACTGATGTCGCAACAAACAAATATATCATTGAAGGCACTTGCACATCTCGCTAGTGGCGACTTAAAATAATAGTAATAATTTCTTTTGACTGGAGGATGTAAAAAATTCTCAAAAATATTTGAGGTAGCTCGGACTTCACACTGTAGCGACGAATTCGAAGATGGACGTAACCACTGACATTGATCAGAGGCACATTTAACCATGCCTTTAATATAATTAGCGAATGACATCTTGGTATCCCAAGTGATTCTCAAATCTGTTACCGACCCGACCCTTGGCACCAAATTAACAAATAACATTAGCACTACAATACGTAAAAACCACGCACTACCATCATGAATGAGTCTGTAATCACCATCGAGAGAACAGGATGATAAAGCTTCAAAACACCTGGATATTAAGAATGCAGTTTTAAATAGTGTTCCAATAACGGTTTGTATTGTCAAAAATGCTAAATTTTCTTAAAGATCTTAAATGCGTTCTCTGAGGTACGCCCGACATGACATTTATTACAGATGAATTGCAATTATTCAATACAACGAATTGATGCCTCCTGACCAAATCGAAAGTCTTCGAGAAGAGGCTGTACGCGGTAGACACTGAAAGACCATCTTTCAGCATCATCTGGATCTCTTGAACGAACGACACCAAAGTCGTCAGAATCGTCGTAGATGGTTTTGCAGATCTATACAGACACTTGTATAAAGAGTTCTTCCATCCAGCAAAGATATCGGTTTTTAACATCAATGTTGTCTCCACTCTTAACATAAGGAACTATTTGTGCAAATTTCCATTTTACAGGATAATAACTAAGGATCAGTGCCCTATTAAACAATGTATATACTATATAACACCGGAAGAAGTTAAAATTGGAATTTATGCGAATCTCGGACTAATGTGATTCTTATAATTAACATCAATGGGAACCTTAGACTCCTAAAAGGATTCTTAAATCTTTTTCCATTCTGTGTGAAATTTTTTCTTTTCTATCATAATGTGAGCTGAAGCGTAAGATTAAAAATGATGTATATTAACAGCCCTATACTACCAATTATTTTTACACATATAAGACAATGTATTTTTATTGGTCAATTCAGATATCTCGTAAATTTCAATATTATCAGTTTGAGTGTATTGTGGTAGCTGTTCAAGTTCCTATCGAAGGCTACTTAGTTCAGTCTTCAGGCAGGACACTTTATTGTTTAATAACTTAACAAACTTAAACATATCTTTAAATTCCTCCAACAACCACTTATATCAGCCTGTATTCCGTCTATTTTATATATGTTGCAGTTCTTTGTGTGTTACATATCAAACGTGTGAAGGACCAACAAACGATCATTAGCTGAATTTTATTCAGCTATTTACAAAGCTGAAATATAACCGCAGAATCCGTTCATTAGGTGATACCAGACTCCCGAATTACCTATGTATTTATGAATTTGAAACTTTCCGGTTACGAATGTCCTATATCCTTCTTTTGTTTTTGTATTTTTGATGTAATTCGAGTATAACTTACGGTAGATCCGGCACTAATCACTAACTTTTCTATTTAAGCCAGAACTGCCTCTTCTGTATTATTACATCATTGAATTCTACGAAAGATTGCACGATACATTATACTTATTAAATTTCCTTATACTTATTTTCAACTATTTTTTAATTATTGCCACTTTTTTTAACATTTTACCTTTTGCGGAGTGACTTTTATTGATGTTAATTCACTTGTAAAACCGCCACATTTTAGAAACAGCAACTGGAACCGTAAGAATTGCATATCGAAACTACACATTATATGTTAATTTTTATTTTGTCCTATTCGTTGACCGTGTTTGGTATAATATTCTTTCGTAATTTATTGGGTAATGACGGTCGAATTAAGTTTGATATTTTTTTCTTTTTATTCTACGTTTCGATACATGTATTTTGTATCATTTTCAGTTATTTTTAATGTGGATCAAAGAAAAAAATATCAAACTTAATTCGACCGTCATTACCCAATAAATTGCGAAAGAATATTATATGTTAAAAATTGGGGGTGGGCAAATAAGCGAGGTAAGTGGCTGTATCTCAGAAACTAATGATCGTAAAGAGTTACGGTAAAAAATGTTATAGGTAAAGTAAGCAAGGGAAAATGCTGGAAATTATTTTCAAGTTTCCAAAATGGCCGCCAGTGGCCGTTTCCATCATCTTGAATTACATAAAGTTACGTTTCTCGCAATTTTCTCCAATGAATATAACAAAAAAGTAGTTGCGTTTTAATGTTAACTTAAAGTTAAACATTTTTTGTAAAAATAATTTTTCTCTAACTTTCGAAATAAAGTGGCGGGGGTATTTGAATGTTGTTTTAAATAAATGCCTGTAATTTCAAAACCACAACAAATGGATTTGGATAAATTTGGTATCATTGAAAAGAGCATTTCTTGGTCTTTTAGGTTTCTCGGAATCATGACAGTTATGACCTACACGGCCGCCGATAGAGGGCGTTATTCGATATTATAACGAAAATATTTGATTTTCTCACAAAATTTAAATGCGATGATATGAGGTTTTTTAGACTAGAAAATAGACAAATGACCAACCAATAAGCCTGCGCAAGCCACATCTTAATATCTTTTTCCTAACTCAAATTATTAAAAAAAATACTAAACCAGGAAAATTCATATATCCCCATTAAAAATGCATCGCTTGCTTTCGATAAGAAGGCAAGTAGTAGGCCATGGACACGACAATCGCCTAACAAAAATATTGCCAATTAACGTCAAACTTTTGTCACACGCAGCCCAATATTGTTGATTGCGTATAATTTGAGTACTTTTTAATCAAAATGCCTCTCACAAATAATGAAGCCGTTGACATGATTGCGATTTATTTCGAGTGTTTTCAAAATGCAGCTATAGCTGCAAGACAGTACGCGACACGGTATCCAAATCGCCGTCATTACGGGGGATGTTTCCGCGCTTGGTACAGCGATTACGCCATACTGGAAGTTTTCGTCGCCCTAAACGTCGCAGGCGTCGCAATGGAAGGACCGAAGAAAACATTATCAATGTCTTGGCTTACATAGAATTTGATAAAAATGTAGGAACTAGAACATTGTCTCTAGACTTGGGAATAGCACGAACAACTGTTAGAAATATTTTGAAAGATTATAGGTAAATAATTCCAAGTATATATCTTAGCACATACTCTCAAATACACAATTCAGTGTTATTCTGATTATATTATTTTTACGCATATGTTGTTTTTTACTTTTAGATTTCATCCTTACCACATAGTCTTGCACCAGGCGCTAAATGAACAAAATTTCGATAATAGATTAAATTATTGTCAATGGATGCTAGGCATGCTTGAGGAAAACAGAAATTTCTTAACGGAAATTCTCTGGACCGACGAGGCTACCTTTAGTAGTGATGGTAGAGTAAACCGTCATAACATGCATTATTAGTCCGCTGAATATCCGCATTGGTTAAGAGAAGTGCAGCGCCAAGGGCGCTGGAGTCTAAATGTGTGGTGCGGTATCATTGGGGACAAAATTATTGGACCTTATTTTTTGATCAAGCTTTAACTGGTAACCGCTTTTTAGAGTTTTTGATCAACGACTTGCCAATTTTGTTGGAAGATGTGCCACTCGCAAGTAGGAGAACTATATTTCTGCAATTAGATGGTTGTCCGGCACATTATTTAATTAATGTCCGAAACCATATTAACGGGACCTTTCGACAACACTGGATAGGAAAGGGAAGCCTATTTCCTTGACCGGCAAGATCTCCCCCCGATGTCAAGACATGTCTTGATTTTTACTTATGAGGACGCTTAAAAGACATTGTTTTTCAAACTCCACCAACAACACGAATGGATATGGAAAACAGCATTCGAAACTCAATTCGTCAACTATCAGCGGCGGAAATCGAGGCTGCGGTTCTATCGACTCAAGAAAGACTGGAAAAATGTGTGGAATATGACGGAAGGCAATTTGAACACAGAAGGCATTAATATTTTTTTTCAAAATCGGTCCATTTCAGGACCACAACTTTATTTAAAAGGCATGGCGGCCATCTTGGAAACTTGAAAATAATTTTCAGCATTTTCCCTTGCCCACTTTAGGTACCTATAAAATTTTTTACCGTAACTCTCTACGATCATTAGTTTCTAAGATACAGCCGCTTACCAATAGCCTATGAGTATGATAAAATAAACAAATGTGTGTCTGGTTCTAATTATTGAAGTGAAAATCAACTTAAAGAATATGGAGGCAGTTGACAAATACTCCAATAATGATGTTTTAAATTTATTCTACATCCATGACTACATTCATGGAAATATTCTAAGCAGAACCTACAGAACTTTTAATGAAGAACGAGCCAAGTTTTTAAATACGTGAAGTGTTAAGGCAACTAAAAACTACGCGGAGACTATTGTTGGAAAGAAAATTAAATAAATGTATTGGCTTATTTTCATGTTCATCTCCAAAGTTTGGTAGTTGCAGTGTTTAATATCGCTCTATAAGCGAAACTTTTAAATAAGTGGCAATAAGTCAAAAAGAATTGAAGACAGGTATAGATAAACATAATACAGCACAACTTGATGATTACTTCTAGTTCTACCGAAAGTTGTACGACATCTAAAACATTTTAGAACAAACGCAAGTTATGGGTTATTCTTAACCCATAACCAACCCCCTGAACAAATTCCTACCTAATTATAGGATCAGACGACAGACTACCAGACGCTGTAAGTGACCTGATAATGCGTTAACAATAACAATACCGAAAAAGGTAAAAACACCCCTACCACCTATACATATATAAAAGAATAGATAAAAATGAGATTTATTTACGGAGTTCCTCATAGGCACTACATCCCCCACAAATTGTGTGAGACTTCTTGGCTTAGCATGCAGAGGCGCAGATTTTTTCATTTTGTTAGCTTTTGTCATTCACTCATACAGTCTGGTACACCACCATACCTTGTTGCTAAGACTAGGTTTAGAACGGACATTTACAATATGACCATTACACGCAAGGATACTATAAACATTTCCCGTCACAAAACTACTTTTTATAAGCGTTCTTTTTGATACATCCTGGCATCTTACTATAATTCAATTCCTTGTAGCCTAAAGTTTCTTACAAGGCCGTGTTTCAGAAGAGCTGTTGGAAGAGTAATGTAATTGTTATGAGCAACGTATTATTTCTACATTGTCATTATACTATAAATACTTACTATTGTTTCCTTTATCTTGCTTCAACTCTCTTCTTCACTTTTACATTCTACTCTCTTTTTTTGAACTAATAAACCTAATAATCAAAAAAATGTAAGAAAAAGATAATGAAGAAAGGAGAGATGAAAAATGGAATTTTTAATGCGGTAGCGACAATTAAGGAACTCCTTCAATTTAAGCAGTTACATAGATTGCCCAGCTGAAGGTAATCACCCTCTAATTTAATTTGAAGCGACATATTTGGGAAAAAGACCTACGTATTGGTGGTACGCGTATTCTATAGAAATAGCTAAAATAAAATTTTAATCCTTCTTCGCCCTCTTACTAAATAATGTTTCAGCGTTGTGTTTACTATCACAAATTGTTAAAGTTGGAAATGTCTTCGTTGTAGCCTACAAAGTTTAAAGGCAATCTGTTATTGTATTAAGGGTTATAAGAAACGATGTACGGCTTGATAGGAGATGAGAACTCAATTTAAATTTGTTTTCTTTCTAACATCATTCGCTTTTCTATTTTAGTGATGATAATCATGATAATAGACACAACATGCTATCATGCAATTCGTACTTTTATAATCAAAGTAAATTCCCTTATCAATTAATGATCAAGTTACGAAAATAGGAATCAATCAATTCGTTAGTTCCCATACACCAGTAAGAAATACATAATAAGAATGACAGATGGATAATATTATGTAGCCACGTCAGTTGAACAAACAAGTAATCATGCATTTTGTAATAGAGGTAGAGCCTGTCGATATCTGAACTATGGAATAATAATTTATTAATTTCATAATGCATGGCATTAATCATACAACGTTATTTTACGCCACATTACACCATTGAATTTTCTTTATTAAATGCACGAATCTAATTCCTTTTTGATTTCCAATTGAAATTATATGCACTTATACACATGTCCCAATCATAAAATCAGACGTTAACAAGGAGCAATTATAGTGTTTTGCGTATTGTTACCTGATTAAAATATTACAACTTTTATTATTACGCGAACAATTCATTTATTTTATACATGGAAAATCGTTAAAAGTTTTCGAAACAACTTAATTTACTACTCCCGCTATTGCTTCTGCATGTTTCGCTGCAAAATGATTTCATTTGTCATTAGCAACGAACAATAGTGAATGGCATCCAATTATTCCTTTATTATTGTTACTGTAATTATTCTGATTTAATAATGCTTACGCATTTGTTCATTAATTTAAAATATGATCGACAATTTTATCGGCCAGGTATATTGCTATTCAGGATTAGGTAGTTTATTTATATTAAAAGCTATTCGCTTATTTTATTTATATAAGAATAAAGATTTAATAAGTGAAATTACTTGAAATTAAAAATGTACAATTATATAGAGCTGCATAATTTAAAAGCAACAAAAAGTATTTCAAGTTTTATATCAATTTTTAATATCGTAAAGTTTATAACTTGCGTAACAAATTTACGTAACATCATGTTTAAATCACTAGGCGTTTAAATAAATACATCACCTAAATTTTTAACACGGAAACAATCTTTTCACACAGTAAGAACTCATAAATATTTAGTGGTATCAAATTGCACTTCAGAGAGGAGAGGTAACAGGTAATCTTTTTTGTGTTATGCAATTTTGTAGCTTTTTATTCTTCATTCGAATCTTGTGGGTGGTTGTCAGTGTTATACATTTAACTCTCGCTTCGTTGTCATCTAGTGTAGCCGAAAGAATTATTGAGAAATTATTCGAGCCATTGATGCATATGAGAAAACATTTTCCACTTCCTTATGCTTTGTATTCAACTCATTTAAAATATGAGATATTACTAATATGACAAATAATATTTGCAACGACATAATTAATATTATCCAAGAGAAAATATTTTCTGCTCTTAACTCCCTTTTTCGACCACTTAAAATTGTAATTTCCAAACACTCTTTCTTGGCGAGTAGTTTATCTTCTTAAGTTAAAATGGTAGTTAACGTATTTCGTTCTACTATCGAATTAATTAGTTTTGTTAGTTAGTTAATTAGTTCGTTGTTTACTAACAGGCAAAGTGAAGGAACTTGGAGGGCAACTTTTGGTTTTGATGAAAAGTTGCACCACTACATTTAGCAGCATCCGAAATAATCCTCAAAAATACATTTTTTTCTGTATCTTAATAACGACGTAAGATAACTGGTATATTTTAACCAAAAAAGACCTATTATTATTTTATTAAAGATCTAGCATCCCTCGAATGAATTTCAGTCCTCTTTTTCATCCCAAGACACATATGTTAACTTTATCGAATGAAAAAACAACAAGAGTTACCTATTTTTGAATAGTTTATTGCAAAACGTCGATGGCTGGTTAGGCTTTTGTTGTGAGAGGACATCCCAAGGACACATTTTTCAGTTAACTTTGAATCAGTTTATTGCAAAATTTAAACACAACTTACACACACTAAACTACACCGAAAAGAATAAGTATTTTTGCAGCTAAGAACCACACATCAAAAAAAAAAGGTATATTTTTTGACAAATGAGAGACCTACTGTTATTTGTCTAAGCTACTGAAGTTAATTGTGTGCTCTGACAGATTATGCAAATTCAACGTCTACTTCAGCTGGGATACGGACTAGGTGGAAATCGACATGCATCGATAGGTTACACGATACCAGTGTTACCTCTACAAATGATTTTAATTGTAATTGTTTTGGTAAGCAACACAGCAGGTTTAATGTCTTTTAGCCAACTTTAGGCGGATATATTTCGTTAGTCCACTGTAGTACCAACCATTTTATTAGTTTTTCAGATTTTGTGCTTATAATAGTAAAAACAGTTGGTGGATGAAATACTCCTTTTTGAATTATTAGTCTCAATCAGCCACTTACCTCGTTCACACATAATGGCAGTGCGGTAACACACCAGTTCCAGATATGGTAGGTTGCCCACTCAGTTAAATTTTTATAGTTCCATATGAACTTTTAAACAGAATATTTGGTATTTTTAGTACCTTCGGCAAATTATATCAAAGTTAATACTAAATTACAAAGAAATGCAAAGAGAAAATAACAAAATCTGGATCTTCATACTGTCTACAACTTTAGTCAATGTTGAAATAGGAATGTCATTCCATCCTCGTTATTATTGTATTATTGGCTATACACTTCTCTTACTAAAATTCTCCAAAGATTTTCGATAGGGTTCAAATCGGACGAACGAATTGAGCTAATTGTAATAAATGGGTTTCGTTTTAATGAAACTACTTCTTTGTATGTCTGGAATTATGGATAGCTGTATTGTCTTGCCGAAAAATCCGGGCTTGCCTCGGCAATTGTTGACCATAGTCTATTAGAATCATGTCCAGAAGTTCTAGCGGGAGTCAACGAGAACATGTATCACCCCGCCATTTATTTATTACATAAAATAAAACTTTGAAATTCGGACCGTATATATGAGTGACTGGTGGGCTTCTTCAGGTGCACTCAGTTTTTCTATAGCACTTTCGGTCAAACCGGAAGTGACGTTAATTTTAAATTTTTAAATACAACATGTATTATTTCTGTTCATATTCTGTTTCTTCTAAAAATTTGATATCTAGTGCAGGTTAACTTTTGACATTTCTGTCAAAGATGGCGGTATCTGTTAAATTTATCCATTAAAGTGAAACTGCTTCGCAACAATTGTTGAAATGTAACAACCATCAAAGTTAGCTTTGAAAACAATTAAGAAACGCATTTTTCACATTTACACGCATTGGGGAAGGAAACATGTATTTCACGTTGAAATTACTAAAGAAAATATTTTTATTAATTAATTAATTTTTTTATTTTCAAATGACAGGTACTCGTTTTTTTAAATAGTAACACCTATTTTTTATTACAGCGCTATATTGGCATAATTTTTAGCTTTCAAGTGATATAAAATATGCTGTGGTTTAGTGATAGACAGGTAGTACAAAATATAAAATGTTTTAAAAGTAGTCTAATTCCAAAGCAACAGAACAATTACGCTCAGAAAAATGCATGCATTGATTCAA
This sequence comes from Holotrichia oblita, assembly GCA_023690525.1. Classification (NCBI taxonomy): domain Eukaryota; kingdom Metazoa; phylum Arthropoda; class Insecta; order Coleoptera; family Scarabaeidae; genus Holotrichia; species Holotrichia oblita. Next base: position 65,356,627 of record CM043019.1, read on the forward strand.
CAAAAAAGCCTCTTTGCCGTATTTAAACGAAAATTGTTTTTAAATTTACCATTTTTTGTTGAATCAATGCATGCATTTTTCTGAGTGCATTTCAAATGAAAAAAACACAGTTTCCTTCTCCTATGCGTGTAAATGCGAAAAATACGTTTCTTAATTGTTTTCAAAGGTAACTCTGATAGTTGTTACATTTCGACAATTGTTGCGAAGCAGTTTCACTTTAATGGATAAATTTAACAGATACCGCCATCTTTGACAGAAATGTCAAAAGTTGACCTGCACTAGATGGCAAATTTTTAGAAGAAACAGAATATGAACAGAAATAATACATACTGTATTTAAAAATTCAAAATTAACGTCACTTTCGGTTTGACCGGAAGTGCTATAGAAAAACTGAGTGCACCTGAAGAAGCCCACCAATCACTCATATATACGGTCCGAATTTCAAAGTTTTATTTTAAGTAATAAATAAATGGCGGGCTGATACATGATCTAGTTGACACCCGGTATATTAAAATTCGTTCTCGCAAAAATAAAACATGTAAAGCGGGTAAAAGCCGTCCAAACTACCGCCACCAAAATCTCGGCGTCGTGCGCAAATCGCGCTAATAATATTTGAAACTATCAGGTTCGTCCTATAAGTTTCTTCTCTTCAGAAAATATGATGTTGTTCTACTCATAATCCCATCTCATACGATCTTGCGCAAATTTCAGTCTTGCCTATTTATGTCTCTTTTAACGATAGTTTTGAAACCTTTTTTAGCTACCGAAAACGTTTACTGACGAGTAGAATTTGTTGTAGACGTCTGTTGGTTATTGGTAAATTTAAATTACATTTTATGTGTTAACAATAAATAAATTATTGCAGATATTTAAAAGCTTTCTACGCTGGAAGGTAATACCTGATTTCATAGGATGTCTGTCTAACTCGGTGGAATTTACATGTAGACATTTTGCTCGCTTCGCTTCTCCTACATATCAAATAGTTGTGATATTGACAAAATAATGTTTCTGCCATTTCTTCACGTTTAAAAATGTGATTCCCAACTCATAACGTTGCTAAATGTTTATAGCAGAACTGCAAAATTAGATGAAACTATAGAAATTTCGCTGAGTGTAGAGCTATGCGTAGTTGGTATAATTGACTGAACTATAGCTTGTATATCTCTAGATCCCTACAGGACCACCGTTCAATCGCCATGCATTTCTAAATTAAATCCGTTTTGATCATTGTTCTAAATATTGTCCAAACCACTATTCAGTTACTAAAGTGCGTGTAATTCTGACAAAATCTATTACTTCTACAGCGATATTTGCAGAATTATTTACTTGAGTTTTTATTCAAAATTTTGTAATTTCTCGTAAAACGATATTGTGATTCTGTTTTAATTAATGTATAATTCGTCTTGAGCTTTAAATCGATAGGTGCTACAACTCTTCTCAACTTGTTGTGCTGGTAGATACTTTTTGGATATTTTTTTTAAGATAATTTTTCCTTATTTACACTTTTCCAAAATCCAACAATATTCTGTTTAACTGTCTACTTATATTAATTTGTTCAAAGTTATGCAATTGTCTTTTTAAAATTGCACTAATTTGGTCTGCTTTACTTTTCCTTTTAGCATGTAGTACCAGTACTGTTTCAATGATTATCGTTGTCTTTTATGGTATAATGAACAATGGGTTTTATGTACTTCTTAGATAATCCATAAATTGTAAAATAATCTTTCATCCTGACCGTCATGTTTAACCAATATTACATGCGCGGTGTTTATTTCCATCTGAAACATACTTATTCAAAAATGATGCTATAAAAAATCAAATCTACCAACCTATTTTATATTTTATTTTGACCTGGGAAGCATAAAATAACAACTTATTGCTAGTTTTATTAGATGTTAATAAAAAAGATTCTCGAAAATTCAGATAAATTTGAAATTTTATGATGATTGACTGCTCACATGGAACATGCCCAAAACTAAATTTATTAAGATATTAAAATGGGGTAGAAGCTTTTAACGTATATCCCGGCAGTTTTTGATATATTTTTATTTTGTGTGCGAAATATCGAATCTCAGCATTGACAAATCTGAAAATGCACAATACGCTTGCACGCTGCAAACGTCTTATTATTAGTGTTAGGATAATATCCAAAAGGACATGAAACTGTAGTTGACCCAAAAAATCAACAAAACAATCAAATTTCTTAAAAATCCTGCACCAAAAATATAACCATTGACAATGTTGAATTCTAGCTATATACATACACAGCGTACCGCGATTTCCAAACTTGACTTTATGTGTAAGCGTAAAACAAGGTTTTTTTGAGGTAGATATTCATTTGACGCCACTTTTACTTGATATCGTCGAATGAGGTAAATCACAACAGTGCACTACCATGTACACACCGACAGAAATCAAAGATCCAACCAAAACGTTGTGATTAACGATGAGGTTGGTATACCTAGAGTCCACTTGCACGCAATCGCCTATGCAAACGAGAACGAACACAACATGGTCAACAAAATCAGTCAATATATTTCTCGATTCAAAAAAACCATATTATTTAAAAATTAATCCATTTCTAAGCGCTATAGCACAAGACCTTGAAGCTAAAATCATTGAAAAGAGGAAAAGAAAGGGCCAGATGATGATCTTCCAATTCAACAAAAAGAGTGGTTTTAGAAACAATACTCTTAATAAAATACAAAGAGAAGTGCTACATTTTTTATAAACTTGGCTAGCAAATCAAGGCTCTTCATTGATATTTAGTGAATTAATTTTAGATAAAATTCTCCTTGTTCTAACAATTTTTTCCCATCTTTCCCAGCTTTCACGTATGTAATATAGCATCAAAAACAAAATACTGCGGTTTATAAGATTATAGTATAGTTCCTGTTTTTATTACCGTGACATTTGCGTAAGATCTATCTAGCGTACACTTTCGTCATCACAAAATAGTTTTGTTCATGTTCTAGTGTTGACCTCCCACAGACAGTTTAAATTTTTCTGAATTTCCAAACTGAGAACGTGTCATTGTCAATTAAAGATAAGATAAAATTTGTTTGAATTTTTTGTCCGCTTGTATACACCTAGACATTCCTGATCCTAGGACACCTGCTACTAAAATTCTTCCAAGATTAATTAATATGTACTTTTTTTTTAAATTACGCATTGATTACAACTAGTTTTTGTGAATACCCGTTAAAAATAATTTAAGAGAGACAATTTTAATATTGTTTTTTATATCAACATTTTTCATTATTGTAATTTTATAATTTACATCCATTCTATGGTTATAATAATAAATAGGATATTCTGCTTGTATTGGCTAAATCATTGTAAGTCTCGTTTAAAATAAATTCTAACCTGTTCCATATTAAAATTTATCCGTGATAATATATTTAAAACTTTTTACTATTTATCGGTCAAGTACCACATATAATATAGTTTTTAGGACACAATGAAATACAATTTGACGTAGCTAATTTAAATATTTACACATCGAAACAAGCCGCTGCAGTAGGTACGTTAAATTTATTTTACGTCAATATGCATTTATTAAATATTTCGTGAGATGCACTCGCGTTAATTAAGGGTATTAATTTCTATGATTTGTGCTGTTAATAAATTCGATATAAGTCAGCTGATTTATTTTTATGAAAAATTATATGGCAGCGTATTTCGTTCCTTCGCCGCAATCGTACCACTCGAGGGGCTCGAAGTCCTAATAAAGTGGTTTTTGTCATGCTAGTTTAAATTCAATCACCGTAATTTAATATGGTAAAATATTAATGCTACGTTTTCAGAAACCAAACATGCAATGCAGAATATTAAAGTTTGTATGTGTATGAAAACCTAACGCGGTTACTTTTATTGCTGTAATAATTATATTATTTTCGTAAACAGGTTTATTAGCAAAGCTTTGATTTAGAACTTAAGGAGAATTTATTATAAAAATAAATAGCATCCAATCAGATACAATGGTGTTTCCTGGAATATATCCAACTGCGAAATAAAAAAAAACAAACTTGTATTAGAACCTGAACTCGCAAAATACGTAGTTCCAATTTTATTTTAAGGAAACAAGACAAGCAAATCTTCAATGCATTCACAAATATGGAAGAACTGAAAATCTTCTGTATCTATGATATGCTTTGGGATCTGTTGGGAACTGTTTGATATTCAGATTTGACGTTTGGTAGTTTGGTACGGTTAAATTGTATTTACATAGATACCCATATTTTGATACGAGTTTCATTTGTTTTATTTATGCGACTTCTGCGAATTGATATTGATGTACAGTATGGTATATCGCAAGCTTGTGTATCCTAAAATAATAATGAAAATTAAAAAAAATTAAACAAATTCTTCAAGTGGATACAACAAATACTGGACAATTAAGTTACTTAGTAAAAGACAATTACAATAAGTGCTTTAATTGATATCCATTCACTTTTTAACAATATCTAAGTCTCTCAGCAAACGCCCCGAGTGCACTCCGCAGATATGCCGGAGCAATGTTTGTGATCGAAATTGTTCGAGCTTCTAATTCATTTAATGTTGTTGGTCTATTACAATACATAACACTTCTCAAATATCTCCAGAAGAAAACGTCTATGTCCCGTCTATCCCTCCATTCAATCCTCTGTCCCGGAGAACTGTTATTTGAGAACAGATAAACTTTCTGGCCAAAATGCGCTTGAGCACCATATTGTTGATACCAGACATGTGGCTGGTTTAATTTAGTTTAACCTTTTTAATTTTTAGTGTAATTTGATTTTGTAGCAGTTCCAAGTAATCCACAGACATTTACGCTGCAAGCTACCTGATTAAGGTTTGTGATATGTTACGAACATATAATAAAATGTCATCAGTTGTTGATGTTTTTGGTCGCCTGAGAATTAGATGATTTTTACATTTTCCAATTCATTAAATCGCTGTAGTTACTGTTTGCGATACTATAGAACTGCCGACTGGAGGTCTGCTGGAATGCGAATTGCTAATAATCCTGAGCTCTGCCTGTGCTCTACGGCTGGACTTAAAGCCCATAAGCCTTCTTGCGTTCAACTTGTACCGAGCTATTTGGTGTTCTTTCTTGGCGGCATTAATTGCCTGCGTCAAGTGTCCGCCGAGTGGCGACGCAGGGCGGAGGTCTATCTGGGTCTAGCTCCCCCAAGTGCTGAACCAATGGGTTCTTCGACAGTTCTTCGACAGAGCAATCGTCTGTAGCGTGTTCCTCACCAGCGCCATCGCGTATTCGTGAAAGTTGGTATCTCGAAGTCTCTATGTATTTTTGCGTTTGATATGAACCACGACACGTTATGAACGATGACACGTAGCACCCCGGACTTGCGTTTTAGCGGCGCTGGACCAGGTGAGGGCGCCACAAGTCACCATGTAGATCATAGTGTTGAGCTTTAAGCTCAAAGCACTTATTGCACATTAGGAGAGCCAGAGCCCACCGCGCCTTCAGGAATCGAGAAGTGATTTTGGAAGGTTAGTTTGGTGTTGAGGACCATGCCCAGATATTGGACTCTCGGACTACATGGCAACGCCCGCCCCTCTATCGTGACTTGTGAGGGAGGAGGGTTGCGCTTCCTCAAAAAACGTACTGCCATACACTTGTTCGAATTAATTGCAAGCCGCCACTTCCGAGCCCATTCGGTCACTTCGTCGACAGATCTTTGAAGTCTCCTTATTACCAGCGTGTCATTCCTAGATGTTGTGTATACGGCAATATCGTCTACATACACTGCCAACCTCGTGCTGGACAAATTAGGGATGTCGCTGGTGAAAAGGATGAACAGCTCAGAGCCGTGCTAATAATCCAATGTGCTTATCCAACAAGACTAACACTATTTGGATAAATTTTAGAGGGAAGATTAAACGTATAAGTATAAAAAACCAATTAGTATAGGCAGAAAGTAATTTCCGATTGGTGTACACTATATAAAGCCAAGTTTTCACACTGAATCAGGTAATAGAAAAAAGTGATTAAAACAAAAACATTCGAAAACACCAAAAATAAATTAAAATATTTAGTTCAACACATTGGAGGAACAGAACTTATGTGATATGCTGAACAGGTAAGAGAAAACGAATTAACTGAAAATATAAGGTGCAAGTCAGATTTATTACGCTTTACAACAACACAAACCAGCTCACTTGCCTGACCTGCACTTAACGGTATATTCCAATAATAAACAAGGCAAGAATCTAAAATGTGCGATACCGAGATGTTGACATTTCTGTTCCAAAGTTGACCAAATTGATAGATAGCATGAAAAAGCGAATTTTTTAAGTTATTTTGAACAAAGAAGTGGCCATTCACTATTCATGTTTAGGCAAAATTATCAATTTGTTTAAACCAATATAATTTTTAAATTTGTATAGTTAGTGAGTGATTTGGTGACAACTATACTTTCTTAAATGAATTAAATATTCTAATATTGTCATGCAGTTGCAAAATAATAAATTAAATACAAGTAATAATATTTAGTTAAAATATGGGTCAAAACTTTTTTTTGTCCCAAACTCGTTAATATCTAATAATTAATTTGATTAAATTAACACCCTACTTCAAATGCGTACCTTTGCTTTATTCAAGTATAATCTTTGTTACAATTTACAATTCTTATTCAATTGTACGCAATTTCTTAGAAACATGAGTTACAGTTTCAATTACAGCTTTCCATGATTTCAGTCATTACTGCCCCACATTTAATGAATAAATTGTTAGCATAAAGTTGTATTTCAGTGCATTAAGCATTTTAATATACTCTAACGAGCGCTACAACTAATGTAATTTTATATAATACGATGTTGGCATATGACCATTATTATTATTATTAATGATGCTTGATATCGATAACTTTTAATGACTGTAACTACCACAAGATATTCTGTAATCTGGAAAAAGTAACAGCGAGCTATAAAAGCTCGCATGGCTTTTGAATTAATTGCATATCTTATACAAAGTGGTGTCAGGCCATCGTCTTTAATGATACAATACTTATAATGCACTATATTATTCACATATACATAAAATTTGAATTATTATAGTAATAAGTATGTCGGGAAATGCCTATTCCACATCTCTATTACCAGTTTATTTCATTTACAATCGATACGTTATTTATATTCAATAGATCAAAAGAAGTATATAATTACTTGTAAATATTAGAGTAGCAGTAGACAGTAATTGGCTTTGATATATGTTTCTGTACGTATATACTCGATAAAATTAGATGAACCGGAATTGTAACTACGAGAGTTAAGATAAAATCTAAAAACAGTTCAAATAAATTTTGAAACATCTTTTATGAAAACAAAACATAGTTATAGTACAGAAGATTTACTTTGGTTTTATGTATGTTCCTAAAGTGGTTATTTGATATTTTAAATGGATGACAATTAAATGCATTAAATTGCATTCCAAGTACATAAAATTTGATTTTTATAGTAAGGAAGTGACATACATGTGTATTCACAAAACCATGTTGTTTTCAAACAAAATCGATTCAGTTATTCAACGTATATTCGGAATATACGTTGTGAACATATACGTTTTTAGTGGACCCACTTTTCAGCTTATTATTCAATCACTAACCGTTTCAGACAGAATAAATCTAATTTTATTCTATCATTATGAAGTCGGAAGCTGTTGCAAAAAATACCAACTCTATGAAAAAAATTTAATTTAGTCTGAGTTGATAAATAAACAACTTAAGATCAAATTTCCTAAAAAAGAAAAATACCTCTCTTTCCTGGTGTATGATTCCAGACAACATCCTTAAGGACTTGTTCTTTCAAAATGATTTGAATCAACAATGTATCCAGAAATTATTCGATATTTTCCTCTGGATGGCAATTAAAACATTTTTCAATTCAACGGGAGTTTTTATGAATGAAGGGACAGCAATTGGTAACTCCTTGTCACCCTTTTCAGCTAACCTTTTCATGAGCCGTTTTGAAAAGGATTTCAGGACAGTACACTTCGCTACATTCCTTCAAATTCCCATCATTGTGTTCAACACAAAATGGCAAGCCTAAATTTTTTGGTACTCCTCACTTTTCCCTTGAAAAAGGCGAGGTATGAGAAAGATCTTAAAATGATAAAAGATGTGGCCAAGTGTTTCCAGCCACAGCGTATCTATAGTTTGAATTTAATTACAAGAAAACTGAAAGAATCTACGACTTTTCGAGAGGATGTTAAAGCTCCACCTGTTGTGACCGTCCCTTACGCTACCTTTATCACTAAAGGTTTTGATAAAATCTTTAAAGCGCTAGATCTCAGAATAATTTACAGTTCTGAGACTAGTTTAACGAAGTCTCATCGGTAACCCTAAAGATAAGATACAAACTTTGGAAAAGCAGGTATTTACGAAATCAATTGTAAAGATTGTCATCAAAAATATACAGGATGTCTCAGCGAGACCGTTCATTAGAAGTTTATAGGGTTCTGGCCAAAATATAAATTTGAAAATTCAAAATCGTATATAATCGACTGTTTTTTCTTCATTTAAAATATTTTTAGATATCTAGTGCCTGCGGTTATACCAGAAGTCGCCGTCTACTTTGTTATTTTTAATGGAACACCCTGTATATCTTTACATATTTAGATTCACTTATTTTTAGGCTTTATAAATACATTTAGTTTTTTCAATTTGATTCGGACGTTTTGTAGTTGTTTGATTTTTTCTAAAAAAATTTGCTATAGCTATTCAAAAAATCATAGCACACTCGATTTATCGGATATCCATTTAGAATTCATAACATGCTTAAACAACATGTTGGAGTATATTTTAGCGCCGGGAACGGCTGTCTACATTGCATGGTTACTTTGCTATGGTACGTTAACTCTTCGAAATTTTGAAGAACCATAACTTATTTTTTTTCTAATAGCACCACCTTATATTTTATTACTTAGTCGTCTTCAGCGTCCAATTCTATATCTTTTATGTACAGGGTGTCTCGCTGAGATACCCTGTATTGAGCAAACCAGGAAAGCAGTCTCAACTAGATTTAA
>CM043019.1:65366154-65469450 GCA_023690525.1 Holotrichia oblita
AAAATGTAAAAATCATCTAATTCTCAGGCGACCAAAAACATCAACAACTGATGACATTTTATTATATGTTCGTAACATATCACAAACCTTAATCAGGTAGCTTGCAGCGTAAATGTCTGTGGATTACTTGGAACTGCTACAAAATCAAATTACACTAAAAATTAAAAAGGTTAAACTAAATTAAACCAGCCACATGTCTGGTATCAACAATATGGTGCTCAAGCGCATTTTGGCCAGAAAGTTTATCTGTTCTCAAATAACAGTTCTCCGGGACAGAGGATTGAATGGAGGGATAGACGGGACATAGACGTTTTCTTCTGGAGATATTTGATAAGTGTTATGTATTGTAATAGACCAACAACATTAAATGAATTAGAAGCTCGAACAATTTCGATCACAAACATTGCTCCGGCATATCTGCGGAGTGCACTCGGGGCGTTTGCTGAGAGACTTAGATATTGTTAAAAAGTGAATGGATATCAATTAAAGCACTTATTGTAATTGTCTTTTACTAAGTAACTTAATTGTCCAGTATTTGTTGTATCCACTTGAAGTATTTGTTTAATTTTTTTAATTTTCATTATTATTTTAGGATACACAAGCTTGCGATATACCATACTGTATATCAATATCAATTCCGCAGAAGTCGCATAAATAAAACAAATGAAACTCGTATCAAAATATGGGTATCTATGTAAATACAATTTAACCGTACCAAACTACCAAACGTCAAATCTGAATATCAAACAGTTCCCAACAGATCCCAAAGCATATCATAGATACAGAAGATTTTCAGTTCTTCCATATTTGTGAATGCATTGAAGATTTGCTTGTCTTGTTTCCTTAAAATAAAATTGGAACTACGTATTTTGCGAGTTCAGGTTCTAATACAAGTTTTTTTTTTATTCGCAGTTGGATATATTCCAGAAAACTCCATTGTATCTGATTGATGCTATTTATTTTTATAATAAATTCTCCTTAAGTTCTAAATCAAAGCTTTGCTAATAAACCTGTTTACGAAAATAATATAATTATTACAGCAATAAAAGTAACCGCGTTAGGTTTTCATACACATACAAACTTTAATATTCTGCATTGCATGTTTGGTTTCTGAAAACGTAGCATTAATATTTTACCATATTAAATTACGGTGATTGAATTTAAACTAGCATGACAAAAACCACTTTATTAGGACTTCGAGCCCCTCGAGTGGTACGATTGCGGCGAAGGAACGAAATACGCTGCCATATAATTTTTCATAAAAATAAATCAGCTAGACTTATATCGAATTTATTAACAGCACAAATCATAGAAATTAATACCCTTAATTAACGCGAGTGCATCTCACGAAATATTTAATAAATGCATATTGACGTAAAATAAATTTAACGTACCTACTGCAGCGGCTTGTTTCGATGTGTAAATATTTAAATTAGCTACGTCAAATTGTATTTCATTGTGTCCTAAAAACTATATTATATGTGGTACTTGACCGATAAATAGTAAAAAGTTTTAAATATATTATCACGGATAAATTTTAATATGTAACACGTTAGAATTTATTTTAAACGAGACTTACAATTAGTTGGCCAATACAAGCAGAATATCCTATTTATTATTATAACCATAGAATGGATGTAAATTATAAAATTACAATAATGAAAAATGTTGATATAAAAAACAATATTAAAATTGTCTCTCTTAAATTATTTTTAACGGGTATTCACAAAAACTAGTTGTAATCAATGCGTAATTTTAAAAAAAAAAGTACATATTAATTAATCTTGGAAGAATTTTAGTAGCAGGTGTCCTAGGATCAGGAACGTCTAGGTGTATACAAGCGGACAAAAAATTCAAACAAATTTTATCTTATCTTTAATTGACAATGACACGTTTTCAGTTTGGAAATTCAGAAAAATTTAAACTGTCTGTGGGAGGTCAACACTAGAACATGAACAAAACTATTTTGTGATGACGAAAGTGTACGCTAGATAGATCTTACGCAAATGTCACGGTAATAAAAACAGGAACTATACTATAATCTTATAAACCGCAGTATTTTGTTTTTGATGCTATATTACATACGTGAAAGCTGGGAAAGATGGGAAAAAAATTGTTAGAACAAGGAGAATTTTATCTAAAATTAATTCACTAAATATCAATGAAGAGCCTGGATTTGCTAGCCAAGTTTATAAAAAATGTAGCACTTCTCTTTGTATTTTATTAAGAGTATTGTTTCTAAAACCACTCTTTTTGTTGAATTGGAAGATCATCATCTGGCCCTTTCTTTTCCTCTTTTCAATGATTTTAGCTTCAAGGTCTTGTGCTATAGCGCTTAGAAATGGATTAATTTTTAAATAATATGGTTTTTTTGAATCGAGAAATATATTGACTGATTTTGTTGACCATGTTGTGTTCGTTCTCGTTTGCATAGGCGATTGCGTGCAAGTGGACTCTAGGTATACCAACCTCATCGTTAATCACAACGTTTTGGTTGGATCTTTGATTTCTGTCGGTGTACGTACATGGTAGTGCACTGTTGTGATTTACCTCATTCGACGATATCAAGTAAAAGTGGCGTCAAATGAATATCTACCTTAAAAAACCCTTGTTTTACGCTTACACATAAAGTCAAGTTTGGAAATCGCGGTACGCTGTGTATGTATATAGCTAGAATTCAACATTGTCAATGGTTATATTTTTGGTGCAGGATTTTTAAGAAATTTGATTGTTTTGGTTGATTTTTTGGGTCAACTACAGTTTCATGTCCTTTTGGATATTATCCTAACACTAATAATAAGACGTTTGCAGCGTGCAAGCGTATTGTGCATTTTCAGATTTGTCAATGCTGAGATTCGTTATTTCACACACAAAATAAAAATATATCAAAAACTGCCGGGATATACGTTAAAAGCTTCTACCCCATTTTAATATCTTAATAAATTTAGTTTTGGGCATGTTCCATGTGAGCAGTCAATCATCATAAAATTTCAAATTTATCTGAATTTTCGAGAATCTTTTTTATTAACATCTAATAAAACTAGCAATAAGTTGTTATTTTATGCTGCCCAGGTCAAAATAAAATATAAAATAGGTTGGTAGATTTGATTTTTTATAGCATCATTTTTGAATAAGTATGTTTCAGATGGAAATAAACACCGCGCATGTAATGTTGGTTAATCATGACGGTCAGGATGAAGATTATTTTACAATTTATGGATTATCTAAGAAGTACATAAAACCCATTGTTTACTATACCATAAAAGACAACGATAATCATTGAAACAGTACTGGTACTACATGCTAAAAGGAAAAGTAAAGCAGACCAAATTAGTGCAATTTTAAAAAGACAATTGCATAACTTTGAACAAATTAATATAAGTAGACAGTTAAACAGAATATTGTTGGATTTTGGAAAAGTGTAAATAAGGAAAAATTATCTTTAAAAAAATATCCAAAAAGTATCTACCAGCACAACAAGTTGAGAAGAGTTGTAGCACCTATCGATTTAAAGCTCAAGACGAATTATACATTAATTAAAACAGAATCTCAATATCGTTTTACAAAATTAAAAATTTTGAATAAAAACTCAAGTAAATAATTCTGCAAATATCGCTGTAGAAGTAATAGATTTTGTCAGAATTACACGCACTTTAGTAACTGAATAGTGGATTGGACAATATTTAGAATAATGATCAAAACGGATTTAATTTAGAAATGGCGATTGAACGGTGGTCCTGTAGGGATCTAGAGATATACAAGCTGTAGTTCAGTCAATTATACCAACTACGCATAGCTCTATACTCAGCGAAATTTCTATAGTTTCATCTAATTTTGCAGTTCTGCTATAAACATTTAGCAACGTTATGAGTTGGGAATCACATTTTTAAACGTGAAGAAATGGCAGAAACATTATTTTGTCAATATCACAACTATTTGATATGTAGGAGAAGCGAAACGAGCAAAATTTCTATATGTAAATTCCACCGAGACAGACATCCTATGAAATCAGGCATTACCTTCCAGCGTAGAAAGCTTTTAAATATCTGCAATAATTTATTTATTGTTAACACATAAAATGTAATTTAAATTTACCAATAACCAACAGACGTCTACAACAAATTCTACTCGTCAGTAAACGTTTTCGGTAGCTAAAAAAGGTTTCAAAACTACCGTTAAAAGAGACATAAATAGGCAAGACTGAAATTTGCGCAAGATCGTATGAGATGGGATTATGAGTAGAACAACATCATATTTTCTGAAGAGAAGAAACTTATAGGACGAACCTGATAGTTTCAAATACTATTAGCGCGATTTGCGCACGACGCCGAGATTTTGGTGGCGGTAGTTTGGACGGCTTTTACCCGCTTTACATGTTTTATTTTTGCGAGAACGAATTTTAATATACCGGGTGTCAACTAGATCATGTATCAGCCCGCCATTTATTTATTACTTAAAATAAAACTTTGAAATTCGGACCGTATATATGAGTGATTGGTGGGCTTCTTCAGGTACACTCAGATTTTCTATAGCACTTCCGGTCAAACCGAAAGTGACGTTAATTTTGAATTTTTAAATACAGTATGTATTATTTCTGTTCATATTCTGTTTCTTCTAAAAATTTGCCATCTAGTGCAGGTCAACTTTTGACATTTCTGTCAAAGATGGCGGTATCTGTTAAATTTATCCATTAAAGTGAAACTGCTTCGCAACAATTGTCGAAATGTAACAACTATCAGAGTTACCTTTGAAAACAATTAAGAAACGTATTTTTCGCATTTACACGCATAGGAGAAGGAAACTGTGTTTTTTTCATTTGAAATGTGCACTCAGAAAAATGCATGCATTGATTCAAAAAAAAATGGTAAATTCAAAAACAATTTTCGTTTAAATACGGCAAAGAGGCTTTTTTGTTGAATCAATGCATGCATTTTTCTGAGCGTAATTGTTCTGTTGCTTTGGAATTAGACTACTTTTAAAACATTTTATATTTTGTACTACCTGTCTATCACTAAACCACAGCATATTTTATATCACTTGAAAGCTAAAAATTATGCCAATATAGCGCTGTAATAAAAAATAGGTGTTACTATTTAAAAAAACGAGTACCTGTCATTTGAAAATAAAAAATAAAAAAATTAATTAATTAATAAAAATATTTTCTTTAGTAATTTTAACGTGAAATACATGTTTCCTTCCCCAATGCGTGTAAATGTGAAAAATGCGTTTCTTAATTGTTTTCAAAGCTAACTTTGATGGTTGTTACATTTCAACAATTGTTGCGAAGCAGTTTCACTTTAATGGATAAATTTAACAGATACCGCCATCTTTGACAGAAATGTCAAAAGTTAACCTGCACTAGATATCAAATTTTTAGAAGAAACAGAATATGAACAGAAATAATACATGTTGTATTTAAAAATTTAAAATTAACGTCACTTCCGGTTTGACCGAAAGTGCTATAGAAAAACTGAGTGCACCTGAAGAAGCCCACCAGTCACTCATATATACGGTCCGAATTTCAAAGTTTTATTTCATGTAATAAATAAATGGCGGGGTGATACATGTTCTCGTTGACTCCCGCTAGAACTTCTGGACATGATTCTAATAGACTATGGTCAACAATTGCCGAGGCAAGCCCGGATTTTTCGTCAAGACAATACAGCTATCCATAATTCCAGACATACAAAGAAGTAGTTTCATTAAAACGAAACCCATTTATTACAATTAGCTCAATTCGTTCGTCCGATTTGAACCCTATCGAAAATCTTTGGAGAATTTTAGTAAGAGAAGTGTATGCCAATAATAAATAATACGATAGCGTCAAAGAACTACAATCTGTCATACGGATGGAATGACATTCCTATTTCAACATTGACTAAAGTTGTAGACAGTATGAAGATCCAGATTTTGTTATTTTCTCTTTGCATTTCTTTGTAATTTAGTATTAACTTTGATATAATTTGCCGAAGGTACTAAAAATACCAAATATTCTGTTTAAAAGTTCATATAGAACTATAAAAATTTAACTGAGTGGGCAACCTACCATATCTGGAACTGGTGTGTTACCGCACTGCCATTATGTGTGAACGAGGTAAGTGGCTGATTGAGACTAATAATTCAAAAAGGAGTATTTCATCCACCAACTGTTTTTACTATTATAAGCACAAAATCTGAAAAACTAATAAAATGGTTGGTACTACAGTGGACTAACGAAATATATCCGCCTAAAGTTGGCTAAAAGACATTAAACCTGCTGTGTTGCTTACCAAAACAATTACAGTTAAAATCATTTGTAGAGGTAACACTGGTATCGTGTATCCTATCGATGCATGTCGATTTCCACCTAGTCCGTATCCCAGCTGAAGTAGACGTTGAATTTGCATAATCTGTCAGAGCACACAATTAACTTCAGTAGCTTAGACAAATAACAGTAGGTCTCTCATTTGTATATACCGTTCAAAAAATACTTATTCTTTTCTTTTGCAATAAACTATTCAAAGTTAACACATGTGTCTTGGGATGAAAAAGAGGACTGAAATTCATTCGAGGGATGCTAGATCTTTAATAAAATAATAATAGGTCTTTTTTGGTAAAATATACCAGTTATCTTACGTCGTTATTAAGATACAGAAAAAAATGTATTTTTGAGGATTATTTCGGATGCTGCTAAATGTAGTGGTGCAACTTTTCATCAAAACCAAAAGTTGCCCTCCAAGTTCCTTCACTTTGCCTGTTAGTAAACAACGAACTAATTAACTAACTAACAAAACTAATTAATTCGATAGTAGAACGAAATACGTTAACTACCATTTTAACTTAAGAAGATAAACTACTCGCTAAGAAAGAGTGTTTGGAAATTACAATTTTAAGTGGTCGAAAAAGGGAGTTAACAGCAGAAAATATTTTCTCTTGGATAATATTAATTATGTCGTTGCAAATATTATTTGTCATATTAGTAATATCTCATATTTTAAATGAGTTGAATACAAAGCATAAGGAAGTGGAAAATGTTTTCTCATATGCATCAATGGCTCGAATAATTTCTCAATAATTCTTTCGGCTACACTAGATGACAACGAAGCGAGAGTTAAATGTATAACACTGACAACCACCCACAAGATTCGAATGAAGAATAAAAAGCTACAAAATTGCATAACACAAAAAAGATTACCTGTTACCTCTCCTCTCTGAAGTGCAATTTGATACCACTAAATATTTATGAGTTCTTACTGTGTGAAAAGATTGTTTCCGTGTTAAAAATTTAGGTGATGTATTTATTTAAACGCCTAGTGATTTAAACATGATGTTACGTAAATTTGTTACGCAAGTTATAAACTTTACGATATTAAAAATTGATATAAAACTTGAAATACTTTTTGTTGCTTTTAAATTATGCAGCTCTATATAATTGTACATTTTTAATTTCAAGTAATTTCACTTATTAAATCTTTATTCTTATATAAATAAAATAAGCGAATAGCTTTTAATATAAATAAACTACCTAATCCTGAATAGCAATATACCTGGCCGATAAAATTGTCGATCATATTTTAAATTAATGAACAAATGCGTAAGCATTATTAAATCAGAATAATTACAGTAACAATAATAAAGGAATAATTGGATGCCATTCACTATTGTTCGTTGCTAATGACAAATGAAATCATTTTGCAGCGAAACATGCAGAAGCAATAGCGGGAGTAGTAAATTAAGTTGTTTCGAAAACTTTTAACGATTTTCCATGTATAAAATAAATGAATTGTTCGCGTAATAATAAAAGTTGTAATATTTTAATCAGGTAACAATACGCAAAACACTATAATTGCTCCTTGTTAACGTCTGATTTTATGATTGGGACATGTGTATAAGTGCATATAATTTCAATTGGAAATCAAAAAGGAATTAGATTCGTGCATTTAATAAAGAAAATTCAATGGTGTAATGTGGCGTAAAATAACGTTGTATGATTAATGCCATGCATTATGAAATTAATAAATTATTATTCCATAGTTCAGATATCGACAGGCTCTACCTCTATTACAAAATGCATGATTACTTGTTTGTTCAACTGACGTGGCTACATAATATTATCCATCTGTCATTCTTATTATGTATTTCTTACTGGTGTATGGGAACTAACGAATTGATTGATTCCTATTTTCGTAACTTGATCATTAATTGATAAGGGAATTTACTTTGATTATAAAAGTACGAATTGCATGATAGCATGTTGTGTCTATTATCATGATTATCATCACTAAAATAGAAAAGCGAATGATGTTAGAAAGAAAACAAATTTAAATTGAGTTCTCATCTCCTATCAAGCCGTACATCGTTTCTTATAACCCTTAATACAATAACAGATTGCCTTTAAACTTTGTAGGCTACAACGAAGACATTTCCAACTTTAACAATTTGTGATAGTAAACACAACGCTGAAACATTATTTAGTAAGAGGGCGAAAAAGGATTAAAATTTTATTTTAGCTATTTCTATAGAATACGCGTACCACCAATACGTAGATCTTTTTCCCAAATATGTCGCTTCAAATTAAATTAGAGGGTGATTACCTTCAGCTGGGCAATCTATGTAACTGCTTAAATTGAAGGAGTTCCTTAATTGTCGCTACCGCATTAAAAATTCCATTCTTCATCTCTCCTTTCTTCATTATCTTTTTCTTACATTTTTTTGATTATTAGGTTTATTAGTTCAAAAAAAGAGAGTAGAATGTAAAAGTGAAGAAGAGCGTTGAAGCAAGATAAAGGAAACAATAGTAAGTATTTATAGTATAATGACAATGTAGAAATAATACGTTGCTCATAACAATTACATTACTCTTCCAACAGCTCTTCTGAAACACGGCCTTGTAAGAAACTTTAGGCTACAAGGAATTGAATTATAGTAAGATGCCAGGATGTATCAAAAAGAACGCTTATAAAAAGTAGTTTTGTGACGGGAAATGTTTATAGTATCCTTGCGTGTAATGGTCATATTGTAAATGTCCGTTCTAAACCTAGTCTTAGCAACAAGGTATGGTGGTGTACCAGACTGTATGAGTGAATGACAAAAACTAACAAAATGAAAAAATCTGCGCCTCTGCATGCTAAGCCAAGAAGTCTCACACAATTTGTGGGGGATGTAGTGCCTATGAGGAACTCCGTAAATAAATCTCATTTTTATCTATTCTTTTATATATGTATAGGTGGTAGGGGTGTTTTTACCTTTTTCGGTATTGTTATTGTTAACGCATTATCAGGTCACTTACAGCGTCTGGTAGTCTGTCGTCTGATCCACCTATAATTAGGTAGGAATTTGTTCAGGAGGTTGGTTATGGGTTAAGAATAACCCATAACTTGCGTTTGTTCTAAAATGTTTTAGATGTCGTACAACTTTCGGTAGAACTAGAAGTAATCATCAAGTTGTGCTGTATTATGTTTATCTATACCTGTCTTCAATTCTTTTTGACTTATTGCCACTTATTTAAAAGTTTCGCTTATAGAGCGATATTAAACACTGCAACTACCAAACTTTGGAGATGAACATGAAAATAAGCCAATACATTTATTTAATTTTCTTTCCAACAATAGTCTCCGCGTAGTTTTTAGTTGCCTTAACACTTCACGTATTTAAAAACTTGGCTCGTTCTTCATTAAAAGTTCTGTAGGTTCTGCTTAGAATATTTCCATGAATGTAGTCATGGATGTAGAATAAATTTAAAACATCATTATTGGAGTATTTGTCAACTGCCTCCATATTCTTTAAGTTGATTTTCACTTCAATAATTAGAACCAGACACACATTTGTTTATTTTATCATACTCATAGGCTATGTAGAGGTAAGCGGCTGTATCTCAGAAACTAATGATCGTAGAGAGTAAAAAATTTTATAGGTACCTAAAGTGGGCAAGGGAAAATGCTGAAAATTATTTTCAAGTTTCCAAGATGGCCGCCATGCCTTTTAAATAAAGTTGTGGTCCTGAAATGGACCGATTTTGAAAAAATATTAATGCCTTCTATGTTCAAATTGCCTTCCGTCATATTCCACACATTTTTCCAGTCTTTCTTGAGTCGATAGAACCGCAGCCTCGATTTCCGCCGCTGATAGTTGACGAATTGAGTTTCGAATGCTGTTTTCCATATCCATTTGTGTTGTTGGTGGAGTTTGAAAAACAATGTCTTTTAAGCGTCCTCATAAATAAAAATCAAGACATGTCTTGACATCGGGGGGAGATCTTGCCGGTCAAGGAAATAGGCTTCCCTTTCCTATCCAGTGTTGTCGAAAGGTCCCGTTAATATGGTTTCGGACATTAATTGAATAATGTGCCGGACAACCATCTAATTGCAGAAATATAGTTCTCCTACTTGCGAGTGGCACATCTTCCAACAAAATTGGCAAGTCGTTGATCAAAAACTCTAAAAAGCGGTTACCAGTTAAAGCTTGATCAAAAAATAAAGTCCAATAATTTTGTCCCCAATGATACCGCACCACACATTTAGACTCCAGCGCCCTTGGTGCTGAACTTATCTTAACCAATGCGGATATTCAGCAGACTAATAATGCATGTTATGACGGTTTACTCTACCATCACTACTAAAGCCTCGTCGGTCCAGAGAATTTCCGTTAAAAAATTTCTGTTTTCCTCAAGCATGCCTAGCATCCATTGACAATAATTTAATCTATTATCGAAATTTTGTTCATTTAGCGCCTGGTGCAAGACTATGTGGTAAGGATGTAATCTAAAAGTAAAAAAAAACAACATATGCGTAAAAATAATATAATCAGAATAACACTGAATTGTGTATTTGAGAGTATGTGCTAAGATATATACTTGGAATTATTTACCTATAATCTTTCAAAATATTTCTAACAGTTGTTCGTGCTATTCCCAAGTCTAGAGACAATGTTCTAGTTCCTACATTTTTATCAAATTCTATGTAAGCCAAGACATTGATAATGTTTTCTTCGGTCCTTCCATTGCGACGCCTGCGACGTTTAGGGCGACGAAAACTTCCAGTATGGCGTAATCGCTGTACCAAGCGCGGAAACATCCGCCGTAATGACGGCGATTTGGATACCGTGTCGCGTACTGTCTTGCAGCTATAGCTGCATTTTGAAAACACTCGAAATAAATCGCAATCATGTCAACGGCTTCATTATTTGTGAGAGGCATTTTGATTAAAAAGTACTCAAATTATACGCAATCAACAATATTGGGCTGCGTGTGACAAAAGTTTGACGTTAATTGGCAATATTTTTGTTAGGCGATTGTCGTTTCCATGGCCTACTACTTGCCTTGTTATCGAAAGCAAGCGATGCATTTTTAATGGGGATATATGAATTTTCCTGGTTTAGTATTTTTTTTAATAATTTGAGTTAGGAAAAAGATATTAAGATGTGGCTTGCGCAGGCTTATTGGTTGGTCATTTGTCTATTTTCTAGTCTAAAAAACCTCATATCATCGCATTTAAATTTTGTGAGAAAATCAAATATTTTGGTTATAATATCGAATAACGCCCTCTATCGGCGGCCGTGTAGGTCATAACTGTCATGATTACGAGAAACCTAAAAGACCAAGAAATGCTCTTTTCAATGATACCAAATTTATCCAAATCCATTTGTTGTGGTTTTGAAGTTACAGGCATTTATTTAAAACAACGTTCAAATACCCCCCGCCACTTTATTTCGAAAGTTAGAGAAAAATTGTTTTTATAAAAAATGTTTGACTTTAAGTTAACATTAAAACGCAACTACTTTTTTGTTATATTCATTGGAGAAAATTGCGAGAAACGTAACTTTATGTAATTCAAGATGATGCAAACGGCCACTGGCGGCCATTTTGGAAACTTGAAAATAATTTCCAGCATTTTCCCTTGCTTACTTTACCTATAACATTTTTTACCGTAACTCTTTACGATCATTAGTTTCTGAAATACAGCCACTTACCTCGCTTATTTGCCCACCCTGTACACAATTTTAAATGAAAGAAATTTTTAACATATAATATTCTTTCGCAATTTATTGGGTAATGACGGTCGAATTAAGTTTGATATTTTTTTCTTTGATCCACATTAAAAATAACTGAAAATGATACAAAATACATGTATCGAAACGTAGAATAAAAAGAAAAAAAAATATCAAACTTAATTCGACCGTCATTACCCAATAAATTACGAAAGAATATTATACCAAACACGGTCAACGAATAGGACAAAATAAAAATTAACATATAATGTGTAGTTTCGATATGCAATTCTTACGGTTCCAGTTGCTGTTTCTAAAATGTGGAGGTTTTACAAGTGAATTAACATCAACAAAAGTCACTCCGCAAAAGGTAAAATGTTAAAAAAAATGGCAATAATTAAAAAATAGTTGAAAATAAGTATAAAAATTTAATAAGTATAATGTGTCGTGCAATCTTTCGTAGAATTCAATGATGTAATAATACAGAAGAGGCAGTTCTGGCTTAAATAGAAAAGTTAGTGATTAGTGCCGGATCTACCGTAAGTTATACTCGAATTACATCAAAAATACAAAAACAAAAGAAGGATATAGGATATTCGTAACCTGAAAGTTTCAAATTCATAAATACATAGGTAATTCGGGAGTCTGGTATCACCTAATGAACGGATTCTGTGGTAGATCCGATATTTCAGCTCTGTAAATAGCTGAATAAAATTCAGCTAATGATCGTTTGTTGGTCCTTCACACGTTTGATATGTAACACACAAAGAACTGCAACATATCTAAAATAGACGGAATACAGGCTGATATAAGTGGTTGTTGGAGGAATTTAAAAATATGTTTAAGTTTGTTAAGTTATTAAACAATAAAGTGTCCTGCCTGAAGACTGAAGTGAGTAGCCTTCGATAGGAACTTGAACAGCTACCACAATACCCTCAAACTAATAATATTGAAATTTACGAGATATCTGAATTGACCAATAAAAATACATTGTCTTATATGTCTAAAAATAATTGGTAGTGCTGTTAATGTACAGGGCTGTTAATGTACATCATTTTTAATCTTACGCTTCAGTTCACATTATGATAGAAAAGGAAAAATTTCACACAGAATGGAAAAAGATTTAAGAATCCTTTTAGGAGTCTAAGGTTCCCATTGATGCTAATTATAAGAATCACATTAGTCTGAGATTTGCATAAATTCCAATTTTAACTTCTTCCGGTGTTATATAGTATATACATTGTTTAATAGGGCACTCCTTAGAAATCCTGTAAAATGGAAATTTGCACAAATGTTCCTTATGTTAAGAGTGGAGTTGATGTTAAAAACCGATATCTTTGCTGGATGGAAGAACTCTTTATACAAGTGTCTGTATAGATCTGCAAAACCATCTACGACGATTCTGACGACTTTGGTGTCGTTCGTTCAAGAGATCCAGATGATGCTGGAAGATGGTCTTTCAGTGTCTACCGCGTACAGCCTCTTCTCGAAGACTTTCGATTTGGTCAGGAGGCATCAATTCGTTGTATTGAATAATTGCAATTCATCTGTAATAAATGTCATGTCGGGCGTACCTCAGGGAACGCATTTAAGATCTTTAAGAAAATTTAGCATTTTTGACAATACAAACCGTTATTGGAACACTATTTAAAACTGCATTCTTAATATCCAGGTGTTTTGAAGCTTTATCATCCTGTTCTCTCGATGGTGATTACAGACTCATTCATGATGGTAGTGCGTGGTTTTTACGTATTGTAGTGCTAATGTTATTTGTTAATTTGGTGCCAAGGGTCGGGTCGGTAACAGATTTGAGAATCACTTGGGATACCAAGATGTCATTCGCTAATTATATTGAAGGCATGGTTAAATGTGCCTATGATCAATGTCAGTGGTTACGTCCATCTTCGAGTTCGTCGCTACAGTGTGAAGTCCGAGCTACCTCAAATATTTTTGAGAATTTTTTACATCCTCCAGTCAAAAGAAATTATTACTATTATTTTAAGTCGCCACTAGCGAGATGTGCATCCTTCAATGATATATTTGTTTGTTGCGACATCAGTTTATTTTCCGTAAATCTGAATGATTTCAAATGTTATGTGTAAAGTTAGTTTAATTTATTTAATTTGCAAAATTAGACCGTAGACCCTCTATTTAAGGAGCTTCTGTTATAGTGTCAAATATTTGCTTCTATTTCACATTTTAATGTTAATTGGAATGAAATTCGTTGGTATTGGTATTAATATGAAAATTTTTGACCTAGAAATGGGAGTTACTTAAACGGATAGTCGTTTGCTGTATGTAATTGGTACAAATGGAACTGTATTTGTAACTTATTTGCGGTTTATATTAGTGGTTTTTACTATCACTTTATTGGGTAGCAAAAATGTGGAACGTAGAATAATCCCATCTCGCAAATCATAGACTAGTCACTCTTCTTAAAATAGCTAAAATATGCCTACATGAAAAAATACTATTTTTCAAATTTAATTAATATATGTTTCTCAATCATAACTGTAATAAATTTATGATTAATGTTGTTAATCTTATATGTTGTTCGATAATTACTTTTATTAATTGAACTTATATGTATGTATGTACATACCTCAACACAGTCTACAGCATCAACTTAACTATTTTTAGTACGGATACGTTTTTTTCTATTCGATATGCAAATTCATTCTCGAGAAGGAAGTTGCTGACAATTCATTTACGTCTTTAACGTTCAACTAATATTCTAAACTCAATGCGTAATATACATAATTACATCTGAGAAGCATAAAAAAGGGTAAAATTATTCGAGCCGTTATAATCGTCTGTAACCTACACTAATAATTAATAATAATGTCTAACGTACAATTAGAGATATTGGAATATTACATTACGAATGTGTATTCGTTATTAGCATACATCCAGCAATTTTTTATTGATGTCTCGTATTGAGATGTATGTATGCAATGAAGTATTTTGGCTTACTTTCTCTGTTTTTACCTTTTTTTTCCAATACGAGCATGTTGTTTAATGAATTATTTATAAAATTAAAAGCTATTTTGTTTATTTTATTCTATGTTATGTTATGTGCGTGTAACGCAGCTAATCGGGAAATTGTATATTTAATCTATTTCAAAACCGATACAAATACTGCTTACTTGCTTACTTTATAAAAGCGTATTGAATTTAAATACGAAACCTTCTGCTGCATTTTTTATATTTAAATCATTTTTATCATGTAAATTCTTTATCTTTGCTGTAATTGTATGCTTCTTGTTACTTACTTGTGTTTACTTGTTGTACTTACAAGTAAATGTTCAGAATTTAGTTCGAAAGACCTTCGTCAAAAGCTATCGGTAGAATAGAAAAACTGACAGTGGCTAAAGAACACCTACAGTCTGGAACTGAAGCTACCCAGATTTTCAGTTAAAGTTTTTCTACATCCGCACAAATCTAACCGCAGTTTGCTACGAAAGTTCACTGAGTGAAACAAACTTTCGCATAGTGACAAACAGTTTTCAAGCTTTAACGCTTTAGGATAATTTGTTTTTGTGTGGTGGGTGCTTAGTTGCAGTTTTTGTGTGTGTAAATTGTGTTCAAATAGCTTTGTGACAGCATCATACCGATGGTAAGTCGATCCGCATTTCAATCCTATGAAAAAATGTCACTGTCACTGCAGAGAATTGAAACCCTGCTCCTAGCGTCCCACCACAACGATAGTCAGTCGCCTAACCATTGCTGCTATCGATCAAGTATGCAAATACGGTAGTATGTTTTAGAAAATGACTTAACTTTTTCATGCAACCTGTACCATTGGTTTCTTTTAAACAAAACATAATTTTCTGCATGTGAATCAACTATGATTATTTCATATATTTTTACCACATTCCACAACATAAATATGTAACCGAATTAGTCGAATTTTTCGTTGTCTGCCACCCTATTAACGTCAGTACTAGCCGCTAAAAAATGCATAAATAACATGGAGAATTAATTTCGCTTGACCAAAACTTTTAGATAGCAGTTATTTTATGTTAGAACAGGAACGCTACTCCTTCCTTGACAAAATTTTTTTGGATTAAGTTCGGTGTTGCCTCCGTCTAATACAGACAAAATGCTTTACATTTGTGTGTATTGTATCATAGTTAAATTTATTTTGATTAGACTACAATTATAGAAAACATAAAAATTATACGCAATTTGATTAGAACTATGATGTTTTCGGATAAAAGCTTATCTATATTGTAACGTAACTGACAGAATAATAATTTAATCCAAACATTTTGATGTGAGTACAAAAAAGGGGATAACAATAAAGAACTAATATGACACTTAAATGTATCAACAATGCACCAATTTGATAGCATTTGATATATTTATGATAATATGTAACTATTGCATGGTAAAAAGGATGTCCCAAAATTAACACAACACTTGAATTTGCCGCTATTTTTGCAGTAAATTTTTGGTAACCCTGAAAAAAGAACAATTTGACAGCTGAGAGTTTAGGGTTAGTAAAAATGGAGCGTTATTACGATAGAATAACATGTTTTCATTACTGACCAATATTTAAAAAATAATGAAAGTTTGGCGGCCGCAGTTCGGAAATTTTATACAAAATATGGTCAAAATAGTGTTTAAACTTTGTCAAATGTGAAAAGATTAATTTAAAATTTCAGGAAGACTGGATGAGTTGGAGACGCTAACCACACCGGTCGCTCAAAAATAATCCGTTCAAATGTCAATATCGAAGCAATGCGTGAGAATGTTGGTGAAAATCAAGGAACATCAATTAAGATCTGTGTCTCCATGCTTACAAAATTCAGTTAACACAACAACTGAACCCTAATTACCATGAATAGCGAAGAGAGTTCGTGGAATAGATTATTGAACATCAACAAGTGGATGCTGATTTTTCGAGCAAAATCATCCTAAGCGATGAAGCACATTTTTACGTTGATGGCTTTGTTAATCGTCAAAATTGCCATGTTTGGGGTTTCGAGAACCCACATCTGATTGCCGAACAACAAATGCACACACAACGTGTCACCGTTTGGTGCGGATTTTGGGCTAGAGGCATCATAGGACCATGCTTTTTTTTAAAATTAGGCTGCTCAAGCAGTAACTGTTACTGGTGCTAGATATCGCGACATGGTAACACAGTTCTTTCTGCCGAAATTGGATGCTATGGATGTGACCAATATGTGGTTTCAACAAGACGGTGCCACATGCTATACAGTCAGAGAAACAATTCACTGCGTGAGGCATTTCCTGGTCGTGTACTCTCTTGTTTCGGTGATCAGAATTGGTCCACTAGATCGTGTGATTTAACACTATTAGATTTCTTCTTATGGGGTTGTTTCAATTAAACGTTGCATCATAGAAATCCAGCCACAATTATGCAGAAATGTAATGAAAAATTTCGACAAAACAGTGCGTATGTACCAGCAAAACTGTGGAGGCCATTTGACCGCTGTGTTGTCCTATAAATAACCTTATCCTATGTATTTTATGATTCGCTGAAAAAATAACAATTTAAGACTGAAAACCGTGTTTTGTATTTAATTCAAACCTTGCGTTAATTTTGAAACATCTTCATTTCTGTATTTGCGATCTATTATACGGTAAACTAAATACTTTGTTTAGTCGCAAATTGGCTTCACTCGTTAAATAAGTACTTACGGATACCCATCTTCTACGTTAATCTATATAATATGTCTCTACTTTAAGCTTTCCTAGCGAAGTAGTTAATGAAAAGTAAAAATAAATAGAAGAAGAATAAATAGTAGAAGAGATATTAAAAGTAATTTAAATTTAAAAGCAACATGTTATGATATTTCAGAATGACTTATATTTTGGGAACCAGTGTATATATTAAAATTAAAGCTATTGTAAAGGGGTCAAAATTTACAGTTTTAATTCATACCTGGCGCCCAATCTTTAAAAACGCATGCGTACTGTAATGGTTGCTTGGCGACGGGTAATCCGTCAGATGGACGCCTGCTGGGATTCAAACAGCTGTCGCTATGGAAACCCGAGCGGTAGACATCTTCATCAGATGTGGCCGTCCTGGGTCGGGGCCGGTATAGAATTATAAATACGACAGCATAACGCAACGAGATACTGCTTGTTAACTTTTTCAGAGGCACTCGAAGGGAAGAATGCATGCGCGTGGGAGTCTCTTATATATGTATTGTAAATGTGTGCATGTACTTATGTGTTTTCTCTATGAAGTAAGCACCGTCATATTTATGCACTATGCCTTTCAGCTTCAGTCGTATTGTTCGAACAAATGATATTTTGTGAAAGAAGCAATTAATTTGTCCATGCTTCATCGTGCATTGCAGTTTAGCGATGTGGAGGTAAAAGCATGAAATTACGAGATAAGCTCATATGTATATGAAATGGTTAAGTAAGTTATTGCAATTACAGGATTGTATGGATACAGGGGCAGATTATATAATATAATGTAAACCATTACTCTTGATCGACTAATCTTTGGTTAAATTAATCATTTTCAGGAAATATGAATATTTTCAACCATATTGAGACAGTTTTAATTATTTATAGGGACCTATAGACCGTGTCCGAAGTTATCGGTGCACTATTGCCATCTCCGTTATTTTTGGAGCTACAGTTTTGGTCAAATTAGCAAATTACTAGTGTTTTTAACGCTGATTAATATGCAGTTCATAAAAAAAACAATTGCATTACGTATTTCTGAAAAATTTGAAAATTTATAATTTTTTTAATGGAACACCCTGCATATTTGCACATATTTAGAAAGATAATTTTATTTGTGATATAAAAGCTTCAATATACTACTGCCTTTAAGTGAATAATAAAGTCGTTATGTTGGATTTTAGTCGATGTCAAAGAAACATTATTAATAGTAGGCTTCTTTCATTTCAAGCTAAAAAATGTTATATTTGTACGTATTTGAAAAGAGCATAACGTTTTGAACAAAAAATATCAAATACATAGCTATCTTTAACTAAAAAATTAACAAATGAGAAGCGTTTAAAGCTTAAGATATTTGTTAACATTTAATTCTGTGTTGATCATGAAAAATAATAACAAAATATAATGTTCACGGTACAAAAACAATTTTTTTTTTAATGTGTGGTGGGTGCTTAGTTGCAGTGACTCCGTAAGCTGTATTACTTGTCTGGCTATCACTGCAACTCTTGCGGTGTAGTTTAGTGTGTGTAAGTTGTGTTTAAATGGCTTTGTGACAGCATCATATCGCCTTTTATGATGCCGCGCTGTTTGCTCCCAATAGCGAATGGCAAGTCGATAAACTCAATAATTAAATAATTCTTTTTTTATTGCCTATTCAACATTTTGTCTAACTCCAACTTAATAAATGTTCAAATACGTTTCCTTGCTATTCAATGCAAATGCATTGAAAAAAAATTCGGTTCTCACGTTAACGCTTTCTGTAGCTTTTCCAATAGTTCGACCAGAAATATTATTTAGCATTTGTCTAATACTTGTTTCAAGCTCCATCACATTTCGATATCGCTGCTTGTATGCCTTATCCTTTACAAAGCCGCAAAGATAAAAATCTAAAGGTGTCAAGTCAGGAGATCGTGCAGGCCAACGAATGGGCGCGTTGGTTCCTAGTCATGTTTGAGTAAACGTTTCGTTTAACAAATTAGAAGTATTAATATAATTATGAGGAGGTGCTCTCCATCCTGTTGAAAATGAATACGGAGCCTATCAAGCACTGGCATATCATTTAAGAGACCGTCAAAAATTTCTGTTAATAACCATACATAGCGGTCTCCAGATATCATGATAGAAAATTGGACCAACAATTCTGTTGCCCATTAATCCACACCACTTAAACTAAACCTGAGGATTACGCGGATCTACTCTCAGAGGATTTTCTCTACTGCAATAATGCTGATTTTTCTTATTGCACATACCGGAACTAGAAAAGTTAGATTCGTCAGACCATAGAATGTAATTTAAATGAAATATAAAAATTTCTTAACCAATTAAAGAAAACTAATCTTCTTTGCATCGTCGGGAAGTAAAGTCTGAACTTTGTGGTGTTGTACGGACGCAAGTACAACTTCAAATGATTTTTTCTGGATTGGTTTCAAAATAAGCTACTTAATACATTTACTTCCGTTTCTTCTTCTCTTATAAAATCCTCTTTCTTTCTTCGAACCTTAAATGTTTCCTTGTTACCTCGAAATTTGCGATACAATCTTAGAAAATAGAACTGATTTGGTAATTGACGTTTGACATAGGTGTTTTGATAGTAATGAAGCACTTCTTGCATTTTTCTACAAATCAGATATGCCCCTCGCATATCACACTTTTCTAAATGTGTAAACGGAATTTTTTTTTAAATAAATATCGTGGAATAAATGATAATCACAATTTATTAATTTTGAAACTTTTTGGCAATAAGTTAAAAAAAAGAACTAAAGAACGCATCACCAATTCAAATAACTAACTATTTTAAATAACTTATCGTGTGAAAGGGAATCATACACAGAAAATTATTGATAATTGTAATGGGCATACTATTTGTTTTGGCTTGAAATGAAAGAGGCCTACTATTAATAATGTTTCTTTAACATGGAAGAAAATCCAACACAACTACTTTATTATTCACTTAAGAACTGTACTGAAGCTTTTATATCACAAATAAAATTATCTTTTTAAATATATCCAAATATACAGGATGTTCTATTTAAAAAAATTGTAAATTTTCAAATTTCTCAGAAACGCGTGATTCAATTGTTTTTTCATGTACTGCATACTTATCCAAATAATAAGTAGATGAACAAATAAATACAAAAATTAACGTTAATTATCTTGTGAACAAACTAAATCTTTTTTCTATACTAAATGATTTAAAATCTTAAATATTATATGATTAGTTATAACTACATCCCTGTATTATAATCTACGGCCCGTATCTTCCACAGTTCCATACTTGTCTATGGTGTTTTATTTATCCATATTGTACCCACTCTTTCCTATCTCGGCTATTTATCGCTACACCTACGTCTCGTGTGCCACCTGAGTGCCTAGAAATTAATTTTGAAAATCCGTTTAGGCCGTTCGTAAGTCATTGTTGTGAAGTATTCTTACTGCGGTCATAATATTCATATAAATATCTTATTATACTAACACCATTCTTCTTGATTATGATGTATATTTTGATGCATTCGTTATCCCTACCAAGTTAATCTTAAGCACGCTATAAGTCGCTAGTTGCTTGTGCTAACGTTCCAAACTTTACGATTGTACCATGTTGTTATTTGTTGTTGAATATTTTGATTGAGTTTCATTCAGGGATTCTCAAACTGTTGTTGCTTTGTATATAATCTAAGAGGTTTTGCATATTTAATAAGTATAAGCACTTACTAATGCTTAATTAGTTTTTAAATATTATAAGTTTCCAACTATTAAGTAAATTGCTACTTTGTAATATATTTTATTAAATTATCAACATTTATTATACATGAGTAATCCAGTTTTAAATAGAACTGTAACTAACACAGGAACGTTGCGAAGTGACACCTCCCGATTGGATTGAAACTTGGTAGATTTATAGAACACCCGCTAATCGTTTTG
The DNA here is from genome assembly GCA_023690525.1 of Holotrichia oblita. Taxonomy (NCBI): domain Eukaryota; kingdom Metazoa; phylum Arthropoda; class Insecta; order Coleoptera; family Scarabaeidae; genus Holotrichia; species Holotrichia oblita. The sequence continues at coordinate 65,387,707 of CM043019.1, forward strand.
GCTGAGCCCCAGGTTTATTTTATTATAAACAAAAAAAAATAAATTATAGATAACTGAATGCCTCTTCCATAGGTTAATAAAAGTAGCGCAGATAAGGTTTTGTCCACCCTTTTGCCATCACCCCCAACCCTCTTGTGAACTGGGGATTGAACGGAGGAGAGGAAAATATAGGTAAGCATAAGTAATCTCTGGGAAAAGCTATTTACTTATATATATGCGCACTTGCTGCCTTGTCACCCCTAACTACTCTGCAAAAATAAAAAGTAACTAGACGAACTGATTAATGGAAACCATTCATCCGAAGCTTCAAGTGTTAGCGTTCTCTGAGAGAAATTTAAGTTGAAAGTGAAGCTGAATAAAAGTGGGTTTAATTCGGAACTTCACGCAGGTCGTACTCCGACCTATAAGGGAGGCAAAACTGTGTATTTCCTTTACTTATAGTGTTTAAGAAAACTGGAGGAACGTTTGGGCCACGAATTGGCGAAAATTTATTCCAGATTGGTATTAATATTTTGCATATTTTCAAACCATAATATTTTATATTTCTTATGCATTAAATGTTCAGGATGTGGCTTCTACATCGGGCAAATTAACAACTGAAATATTTACGAGATGATTTGTGGATGTGTTTTTACTCTGAATAACGTATGGGACGTAAATAACTTTACTACTCGATTCTTAGAGTGGCTACTGTCCTGCCAAATTGAAGGCAGACATATCTGCCGATAAACATATACTGACCATTCCCAAGAAAACAACTAGTATGGTTCAACCACCGAATGTGTACGTATTCCGTGTATGGAAAGCTTTTGTGAAAACGTTTTGAGATCAAGTTTTACTCGATAATATGGTTATTAAATTACACATGAGGAATAACATAATAAAATTGCAATCATTATTTGAGAACCACTTTTCTTCCTAAAATATCCCCATTTATTGTTGTATACTGGTATAAAAGCAGTTACATAGAAACTAAACCAGATCACTTCGTTCATCTAGTATAATACGCTTTTCACATTACGATGAAGGGATCTTATCTCTATGCTCCGTTTGTGGCAAGCCAGCTTTTAGAAAATGTGCGCATTGTTATGAATATTTTTGTTATCAACATTTCTTTGTTGATTTTCATTATCATAATAATAATAATAATAATAATAATAATTCATGCCTTAGCATCCCCCAACAGCTTCCGCCAATTACAGGGGCATCGGCTGGCCATGAGTTATTATTACGCCTGCGGCTGTAGACCGACTTAAGATGTAACCTTTCCGCATTTGCCGTGGAATTTGGAAAACTACAGAAAACCAAACTCAGAAAGGAAGCACCGGGGTTCGAACCCGGTACTGCCGGACTACGAGGCAAGTGTGCAAGCCACTAGCGTACGTGGCAATGTAATATATATCGAATTACTATCCAAAATAATAAACTTAAAAAGAAAATAGCTAGGAAAGCTGGAAGGTAAGCAACTGTATAAAACATAGCATTGTAAAATAAATGGGCCAAATTTAGTACAAATATAATAACTCAGGAAAATTTAATTTCCAATATTGAGGCAGACATTCGACATTTAGAACCCAATATTCAAAATTAAATAAGATGCTAAATTATTCATGTAATTCCTAATTACAAAAATAAAATTAGATATTGTAAGAAACACAAATTCAATACGAAAACCACCCTTAAAGGAGACACATAAACATGGAAGATTGAAATTTGCACGAGATCATATGAGATGAGATCATGAAGGAATTTTCATAGTTTTTGACGAGAAGAAATTTAACTGGACGCGCCTGATAGCAATGAGCCGAAATTCTAATGACGGTAGTACAATGATTTGGGCGGCTTTTACCTCTAATAATAATACCCCTGTATGCTTTACTTACACGCGAGTGAATTCTAATTTTTATATAAAACTTCTAGTAATGGTTCCGATATATTTTAGTGAACAATTACCGACGCTGGATATTTCACAAGACAATGCGGCTATCCATAATTCTAATAAACAAAGGAGTGGTTTCACCAATCTCGTTATTATAATGACCAGCTCGCTCGCCCGATCTCAACGCCATTGAAAATCTTTGAAAAATATTGGCAAGAGAGGTGTATGCCAATAATAAACAATACGATAGCGTCAAAGATCTAAAATCTGCCATAAGGAGGTGTTGAAATGATATTCCTATTTCAACATTTAGCAAATTGATAGATAATATGAAGACCTGAATGTTTGAAGTTAAGAAATAACTCTTTTGAGTTACCATTGTTTTATTTTGCATTTGTATTTCTTTGTAATTTAGCATTAACTTCGATGCATAATTTGCCAAAGATATAAAGAAATCCAAATACTTATTCGGTTCAATGAGTCCATATGTTTATAGAAATTTGGCGATTATAGCTGTTTCAATATTTTCCAAAGTTTCAAAATGACATCGCTGGAGGTGACTTTCCAATATTGCGAAGATAAAAAGGACAGAAGAACTAGGTCGGGTGCCTAGGGGTCACAGAAATGTTTTTACTGGCCAAAACATTGTTTATTGAATGATTATGCAAAGTGCTGTTGCTGATTAAACAATTTAGTTTGAGGTACAAACTCTTTCTGCGCTATTCTACGTCTGTCAAAAAGCAAATCAGCATTCGTTCGATCCTTTCATTCTTGCTTTTTCTGGTCAGAAAGAGATTCAAGTGTGCATTTCATCTCTAGTGCTTTGTTTTCGAGTCATACTCGAATACCCACGACTCATCAGGAGGACACGTTCCAAAAAATAGGGATTATCATCTATGATTTCCAAAAGTTAAAGCACCTTTTCCCCCTGATTTAGTTTCTTTTGTACCAGAACGTATTCTGCTATGAAGTTCAATCGACTCTCCTCTTTTGGAAAATGCCTTAATAATTTTAATTGCCGAAAAATATGGGCCCTAGATAAAGCAGGTTAGCTAAAGTATGATTATTTAACTTATCTCCCATTAGTTACAGATTGCATTTAATACTAATTTGATAGTTTTTTTTAATTATTCTGTACGGAACACAATAAACGGTAGGAAATTATAAATTTGTCATTCAGAAGACGGTTTCGGAGTTGGCGAAATTTTATCATTTATTTTATAGAAGTAACTATATAACTACGTAAATTGCTTCTAGTCTTATGTGAGTGTTATTTATTGTGAAAAATAAATGAAATAGATTGTGATTAGTGAAAGCCACATTACATAGTACATTTAAAACGTCAAACATAATATTTTTCTCGGTATATAAACGGCAATCGTTCACAGTAATATATATTCTAATATTTTAATAGGGCTGTCGTAATGCAATATTTTTTAATGTATAAAACGTTTCTGTTTGTTACAGCGTCACATATGCTGGTACTACGTCACATTATGAAAAATTTACCTTGTATTACATTTCCGTGACTAAACACGCACCATACACTGATTTTACATTAGGAGGATGGTTAAGACATTTATTTATTCAAGAATTATTTCAAGTATATCTTCTATTATATCCTTGATATCAACAATATATCAACATAACACATTGAATCTTTGTAATTATCGTTTAAAATTAGAATGCATTTCTTTAAACACCTAGCAAACTCAGGATATACCTTAATAATCATGCTCTAATTTGTTAGAGCAGCATTCATATGAAATTAATAACTAATTATCTGAAATTAATGCGAACAAATTAGTTTCCTACGTGTAGTTCTAACATTTCTTATTTTAACGCCATATAAAAAAGAGAACTCATGTCAGAGCGAAAGTATTTTAATTGGTATCGTACTATTAATACATGATCCAGGCATCTAAATTAAAGAAACTTTCTAAGGCTAGCATAGATGCGTTAACAAGATAAATCGCTTCTTTAAACTATATAATACACAAAGCTATCGTTTTAAGGGTTAAACTCCAAACATATTTCCATACAATTATCATATATTAAAGTTGATTAAAAAGTTTTCAAAATTCGTGACATCTTCATTCGTTTCGTTAGCGCTTGGTTTCGTATAAAGCCTGAATCCATTTGTTTATTTAAATCTGGGTAATTTTTAATACAGTCACTTTGAGAGAGGTTCCTTTGTAAGTTGTCACTGGATCGTTGCTTCCTTTACAGATGTTATCTCCGAGAATTCCCTCGACTTTTGTAATAGGTATTTCTTTCAATAAAGCTTACCACCATTTATATCAAATTGTTACTATTAATCTTTATTCGAATATGTATTTATTTCTTTCAAACTTATATATATATACTTAGATCTAAAACAATTCATTTTAGTTTTCCGGAAGGGTCGACTTAATGTTAGTGAAAAAAAATTGTTTATATATTAATAATTAAATTATAATGCATGACCAATTTAAGTGCTCAAAACTAATTGCAAATACAGCAACAATTAGAGTCTTATGAATCAAAAGAAATAATTAAAATAAATTATAATTTTATTATGGTGTATTATAATCGAATAGGATAATTATTTTGCCCCCAATATTTTGCCACCACCATTGGTTTCAAATGGGCAGTATTCGACGACATTTAACCTACGAAGGGTACATCGAAAAGTAATTACGTTATCTGAATATCTTTGAATTAGATCTAACCAACCTTAGTCTTATCTCTTTTTTTCCAGACTGCCCAAGCGAGACGATCCCGAAAAGTAAACTCGGCCTCTCGGCGAGAATGCTTCCATGCAGTTTTAGTCCTCTCAATGATCGACCTGAAGGTATATCTGCCTTACCCTGTCCGATGTTGGCCAGTCAGCAAGCAGCTGGACTGGAGTTCCCTCTGCATTCTCACAGGTTCTACATACGGAAAAGTTTTCTAAACCCATGCGATGCATGTGCTTATTCAGTGCGTAGTCGCCGATTAGTATCCTTGTGAGTAACCTCAGCCTGTTTTGCTGTTTGCCGGCAAGTGCATCCCAGTAGGAGCATACCTAACGACGAGTTGGGATCTAAGAAAGGCTTTGATGCTGCCATACTAACTCCCACACGTTGGTTCTGGACCTATGAATGGTCGTTCGCTGGTACTTTTTGCTAACTAGTTAGCTAGTTAATTGCTTCTGATTCCAGAGAAGGATATATCGAAAATTAATTACGTCATCCAAACATCTTTGCATGAGATCTAACCAACTGTATTAACTCCACATTTTCCAGTTCGTACTTGTTATTTTTCACAAATTAAAACAACAAGACAGACCGAGAAAAGCATTTTCAGACCAGGTGCCTCAATAAAGTCAAGAGGCTATGTTCACATTTTCTTCTTCTTACATTTTCTAAGGTGTTTTGAATTAAGATCGAACCAAATCCGGACTTTATGGTGGGTGATCCAACTAAAAGAAGAAACTATTTTCATCGAGACTGGGATGGATTGTCTGCTTTGTCAATTCGTGTATTTTTTTTGTGATTCAAACCTTATACCTTTACTAAAATTGATGAATGATGAAGCCTCTGTTGAAAGTTTTTGTTATTGTATCCCGACATGTTATCACCAGCGACATCTATTGTCAAAATGTATTAATGTTTAGTATGTATCTGATGTATGTATTGTGACGTAATAAAAACTAGTCTTGTTCTAGACATAGATCAAACAAGAACTGTTGTTTCTACTTCATAATTCTAATAGGTTATGGGCCCAGAACAACGCCTTTCTTGTTAGTAGTGATCTTAGTGTTGTGTAATTTCGTTTAAGAGCATGGCTATGAACTACATTGCTAGTGTTCCAAAACTAAAAGGTAGAGAAAACTACGAAGAGTGGAAGTTCGCCGCAGAAAATCTTCTAGTTTTGGAGGGATTGTCACAATGCATCGAAAGTGTAGTGGATGCAGATGATGCCAAGGCTAAAGCGAAATTGGTCTTAACAATCGATGCGTCTTTATATGTGCATATTAAAGAGACAAAGACAACGGTCGATTTGTGGAAAAAATTAAAAACATTGTTTGATGATAGTGGCTTTGCACGGAAAATCACCCTGCTGCGTAATTTAATATCAATCAGACTCATCAATTGCAACTCGATGGCAAGCTATGTCAATCAGATAGTGGAAACAGGCCAAAAACTGGACAGAACGGGATTTAAGATAAGTGACGAATGGATCGGATCGTTATTGTTGGCGGGATTACCGGATAAATTCGCGCCAATGATAATGGCGATCGAACATTCCGGTATTAAAATAACTACAGATGCCATAAGAACCAAGTTACTTGACATGGAAGAGCAAACTGGTAGCACTGGTAGTGCTTTTGTAAGTAAAGGTTGGCACTCTAAAAAACGAAATGTCAACAGCAATGTATCTGTCAAAAAGGAAATTAGATGTTACAAATGTAAAGAAATCGGTCATTTTAAAAATAAATGCCCTCAAAAGGATAGTAAATCTAATACAGCAGTTACAAATGCTTTTAGTGCAGTGTTTTTAAATGGAGTCTTCCACAAGTCAGAATGGTACATCGACTCAGGTGCTAGTGTGCATTTAACGCCCAATCAAGAATACTTTGTAGATAATGTTAAAGAGACAGCCATGAAGGAAATAATGGTAGCAAACAAAACTAAACTATCTGTTTTAGGTACAGGTACTGTTAATTTAACAACAGTTGTGAACAGTCAGCGATTTGATATATCAGTAAAAGATGTTGTATGTGTTCCCGGATTGACAACAAACTTGCTATCTGTAAATCAGTTAATTAAAAATGGAAATAGAGTGAAATTTGAGGTTAGTGGCTGTAAAATATTCAATAAAAACAATCAATTGATTGCAACAGCTGATTTAAAAGATGGTGTTTACAAGTTAAATATTGTTGTCGAAGACAATTGCTTATTAACAACATTAACAAGTGTAACGGGTAATACATGGCATCGCAGATTTGGACACACAAATTATGATTACTTGAATAAAACAAAGAAGATAGTAGACGGATTAGTATTAACGGATGAATTCAAAACAGATGGACCAAAGTGCGAAGTGTGTTGTGAGGCTAAGCAATCTAGATTATCATTCCCAAATAGAGGCAACAGAGCTAAGGACTTGCTACAAATAGTACATGCTGATGTATGTGGACCGATGGAGAATTTGTCAATTGGTGGTTCGAAATATTTTTTAATAGTTGAAGATGATTTCAGCCGTATGGTTTTTGTTTATTTTCTCAAAGCAAAGGATGAGGTCTTTGAATATTTTAAACAATTTAAAAGTTTAGTAGAAAACCAGGTGAATAAACAAATAAAAATTTTAAGAACAGACAATGGAGGTGAATTTTGCAGTAAGGAATTTGAAAATTTTCTAAAGACAAATGGAATCCTTCACCAAAAAACAAATCCCCATACACCAGAGCAAAATGGAATGTGTGAACGAATGAACAGAACTGTCATTGAAAAAGCTAAATGCTTATTGTTCGATGCAAATCTTGATAAGAAGTTTTGGGCAGAAGCTGTAAATACAGCGGTTTATCTTCGCAATCGCTCAATTGCTTCAGGTATAGAAAAGACACCATACGAACTATGGACAGGTGTTAGACCAGATGTCAGTAACCTCAGAATTTTTGGCAGTAAAGCTATGGTTCATGTACCAAAGCAGAATAGGCTAAAATGGGACAAAAAGGCAGTTAAACAAATATTTGTTGGCTATAGTGATAATGTGAAGGGTTACAGGATGTATAATCCCAGCAATAACACAGTTTCTACTAGCCGAGATGTCATCATAATTGAAGACACTGACAAGTATGTCAGTATTGTAACAGCCGAACAGGCAGATCCAGAAGTTTCCAGTGAAACTGATGAGTGTACAGATTTAGTGGGAGCTATGGAAGATAATGACAGTGATACAAGTCAGGACGAATCATTCACCAATGATGATGAAGATAGTAATTTTATACCAGATAGAGATGTTGATACGTCAATTGTAAGAAAATCTGACAGAACACCAAAACCGAAAGTATTCGAAGGATATGTTACTTACCTGTGTGCAGCTAGCAGCTTGGACGATGACCCAGTAACACTTGAAGATGCTATGTCAAGACCAGATGCAAGTAGATGGAAGGAAGCGATGAAAGATGAACTGGATTCGTTTGAGGAAAATCAGGCATGGGAAGTGGTTGATGCTCCTAATAGTGGTACGGTTATGCAGTGCAAATGGGTTTTTAAGCGAAAGTGCGATAGTGATGGTAATATAAAATATCGTTCAAGACTCGTGGCTAAAGGTTTTTCACAAAAGCCTGGTGTAGACTACGACGAAACTTTTTCACCAGTAGTGAGACACTCTACCTTAAGGCTTTTAATTGCGTTATCAGTTAAACTTAATCTAAGTATTTTTCATTTTGATGTTAAAACAGCTTTTTTAAATGGTATCTTAAAAGAAAAAGTTTTTATGATGATTCCCGAAGGGTTTGAACTATCAGATGATAAAAACAAGGTCCTGAGGTTAAAAAGAGCTGTTTATGGTTTAAAACAATCGTCAAGAGCTTGGTACGAAAGAATCAATGTTTTCTTATTACAATTAGGCTATAAGAAATCTGAGATTGAACCTTGTTTGTTTATTAAAAAGGAGAGGCACAATTTAACCATAATTGCCCTTTATGTAGATGATTTTTTTATTTTTAGTAATGATTGTAAAAATGTTGAACTTTTAGAAAAGCAATTAAATTCAGAATTTAAAATAAAGAACTTGGGCGAAGCCAAACAAATTCTAGGGGTTCGAATAAATATAGATAAAACAAATAATTGTATTAGTTTAGATCAAAAAGGTTATATAGATAACTTGTTAAAGAAATTTAATATGGTGGACTGCAAAAGTGTTAATACTCCCATGAATTTTGTTAATGATGTTAATAGTGACGCTAAAGTTTGTAGCAAAGAAATTCCTTATCAAAAACTGATAGGAAGCTTAATGTATTTAGCTGTGTTAACGCGTCCAGACATTGCTTACACAGTCAGCTATCTGAGTCAGTTTAACAATAGTTGTACAGAGCATCATTGGAAATGCGCGAAGCGGGTGCTAAGGTATTTAAAAGGAACAAAAGATTATTGTTTAAAATTTACACACGATAATGGTAAATTACTTGGATTTGCTGATGCGGACTGGGCAAGCAATGCGCTTGACAGAAAATCATACACAGGTCTTGTATTCGAACTCTCGGGTGCTGCGATCTCATGGGAAAGCCGGAAACAGAGAACCGTAGCATTATCCAGCACGGAGGCTGAATACATGGCTTTGGCTGAAGCTTCAAAAGAAGCTATATATTTAAAGAATTTAATGCTTGAATTAACTGAGTTTGATTACCCCATTACAGTATTTAATGACAATCAAGGTGCACAGAAATTATCTGTAAACCCAATGTTCCATAAACGAACCAAGCATATAGATGTAAGACACCACTTTGTTAGAGAAGCTATCTCTAATAATTTGATCAAAGTTGAATACCTCCCTACGAATAATATGGTAGCTGATATCTTAACAAAAAATTTGTCTACTGAGAAACATGTTAAATTTGTCGAAGAACTAGGTTTACGTGAATGACATGACGTGATAGTGGGAGTGTTGAAAGTTTTTGTTATTGTATCCCGACATGTTATCACCAGCGACATCTATTGTCAAAATGTATTAATGTTTAGTATGTATCTGATGTATGTATTGTGACGTAATAAAAACTAGTCTTGTTCTAGACATAGATCAAACAAGAACTGTTGTTTCTACTTCATAATTCTAATAGCCTCCATCCATCACCTACTGTAATTATTCGTGAATTGTTTTAGGAGAGAAACACTTCATAAACCACAAGTAATAAACTAGGTGATGACATGTCAACTTTGGTACACAATCGCAAAATTGTTGTCACTATTTAGCGCTACTAAACAATACGTAATTAGTTGTGTATATGATGGCTAGGTATATATTTTTTAGCTTCATTAACAGATCACACATACAGAATCATATCATGTATAGTCATGTTCAAGAGTATTGTTAATACTTATGGACGAAGAAAAATTTGTTAACGATCATTTGCATTGATACATCTGTACTATTTCTGCATCTGGAATGATTATACACTTTCCAATACATACAAATTAAACGATTATTTATAATTATCCAATTAAATGACAGAAAAAGAAATCTAATCATTAGGATAATTTATAACACTTTAATTGACGCAAATACAAAGTCATTTCATTTTTAATTCATCTGGTAATTGTCAATTTGGTATGGCGTACCAAGGTTAATGTTAATTTGTCCTCTCTTACATAATCCTGATCGATCATTAATAATAGAATAATTGCACCTAAGTATATCTGACGTAACTAAATATAACAAATATTAATTAATTGCTTTTATTAATTACAATCATTAATGAATGTCGATGTGATTCTAAATTTAAACCTATTAATATGTTGGTACCTTGTACTTAGAATTATTATTGGTCATCTATTCCACTTAAGTCTGGTTCGATTAAATAAAACACGTTTTCTACTTTGTGTTTATTTTATGTGGGATACGGCAAAATGACCGGACAGTTTAAAGAACCTACCGGGGAAATTAAAATGAGGTAGCATTCATAATTGACGTCAATTACTTTCATATTCATTTCAGTTTTAAATTTTATGTGTAAAAAAAAATGTATCCATCCATTTCATTATATAAATAAGTAGTTTTTTTATAGGTTTATGTACGAATTCTTGAATAATTTTGTACTTTATGTTGGTATTTAAGCGTAGCTATCTCTAATGAATATAATGTGATTACTTGTTCTATATAAACTTGGTAGACATATAAAATCCATAATTGATTTTTTGGGTAGAAAGCTACAATTCATTATCTATATTTATTTTTCATATAAACTAGTTTAGACCGGTTTGATAGGGTTAACAACCCTATCAAACCTATTATTTATTTTAATTATTATAATATACCATTAGTTATTGCCTTATACATTTTTTTAGTTACGATGTCATTATATTATTATTTTGAGATGTTGGTGCCAAGAAATCATTTTCGATTTATGGAAGTGTGTGTTGTAATTTATACAGTGTGTCCGTAAAGTATGGAATAAATTTATTATGTTTATATTTATAAAAACAAACAATTTTAACGAAATTTTCCGAAGCAGGTCCATTTTTGATTTTAATTTGCTTTAATTTTGGCGTTATAATTAAATATAGGTATAGAGTGAACGATATGTGAAAAATGATGTCATTAATTGGAACATTCTGTATATTGTTCGGGTTTTAGAATATACGGAATCCAAAAGATGTCGTTTAGCTTGATAATAGCGCTATTGAAATCAGATAAACATCTATTTAAAGTTTCAATAGACTCTTTCTTTGCTATTACAGTTTTTATTGACATTCCTTTTGCACTTAACCGTTTAATATCGTATGCATTTATTTATAAAAAAAAGTAGGTGATTAGTTTTTGTGAAATGTCACTATTTTTACTGATACCAATAACAGTTAAATAGTACAAGAATTGATTAATTCGTGAATGTTCTGTATTATTGCTTCGAATTAATTTAAAGTGAAAATGAAATTAAGTGTACAACAAAAAAATGAAATATTTATGATGATTGGGCATGGAGACAGATGGCGAACTCAGATGAAAGTGTGTGAGTTATTTAACTATAGATATCCAGAAAGAGCCAGTTTTTATGGGACTTTCTTGTACCTACTTTAATTAATTTATTCCCCAGTAGAATTAATCCTGAAAGTTTTGATGAAACTTGATGGTTTCAACAGGAAGCTGCGCCACCACATTATGCTGTATGTAGATGTTCGAAGGTACCTAGACGAAATTTTTCTGAGCAGATGGATTGGTAGACGTGGAATGGCCAGCGAGGTCTCCAGACCTTAATCCTTTGGATTTTTTATATGTGGGGCCATCTGAAGAATGTTGTTTGTAAAACGAAACCAGCACATATTGACGAATTACAAGAGTGAATTCGAACAGAAATAAACAATAGGAACCCATAAACAAGGTTCAAGAAGAATTTATTCATCGTTTAGGTTACTGTCAAATACAACAAAGGCTATAGCTCGAACATTTAACATAAAGTCATGTATCTGTTATCATTAGCTATCAATAAAATTGATAAATAAGATTAGTCGCCTAATTTTTTGCAATTGATAAGAAATAGTTGTTACCACGTATCTTTCCAACTCTGTCCGCTAGACACCAAATATCTACCTTTTTCGAATCAGCTCATTAATAATAATATAGATAAAAGTGTCACCAAAATACACGGTGTTAATGTGGATCGCCTTGTATAATGAATTTTTGTTGTCGAATGTAGAACATTAAAATTAAACATCGACGTGTTTCAGGTATTTTTAAAATGACGTTTGCTTTAGGACATATATAGAATTTATTCCATACTTTACGGACACACTGTATAGTATTTATAGACAAGAAAGCATTAAATGGTAGGCAAGATTGCAGATGTTTGTACAAATAAATATAAAAGCAAAAAATGGTTTTTATCATTAAATTAATTGTAGATACTCTTATCACTTTAACTTTTGATGAATCAAATAAATTTTGTTAAATACGATTGGACAAGTAGTAAAAATTATAAAAGGTAGCCGAATTGCTTATAGACAGGTAAATCAATCAGTAAACAAAATATATTTAAATGAATCCTAATTCAAGTGCTAATAGAGATTTATCATCAAATTGATTATGTTCCACAAAATTCACAAAATTTACGTACCTATACGTATTCAAATTTTCTTAACGCACTCCAGAGGTAATAGACAAAATAATACTAAACAGATTAAATCGCAAAAAATAAAGCAATGAAAAGACCAAATTCGCTAAATTCCGTTCCGGGGAAGGAGAATAATTTAAATTTAAAGAAGAAATTCTTACACACAGAGAAAAATGTTCTTGAATTAAGAAAATATACTGTTTTACCCAAATATTTTTAATGCTAGAATATTTCTGTTTTGATTCAAACACATTTTCTTGGAATAAGTAAATGCGTTTAATACAATCTAGACTATATTTGTTGTAAAATACGTATTTGATCTGAATAACTTCCCTATTTGTGAAATAGCTGAATTGCAAATTTCGAGCAGCTGCGTTCGAGATTATATGTGTATACGAAGCGTTTATACGTGCATTTTTATCTGCGTGCACCATTTCGCAAGAATTAGATACATACATAGGTATAAGTTTCTTATAGTTAAGGTGGACATTTGCAGTAATAAAAGTACATATTTAATAATGCATTATGTGAAATGTATTTTAGCTTCATGGGAATTGGAGGAATAATGGAATAATTTCAAGCAAACGTTGTACTTGAAGTACCTAAATAATCCATTGGCTAAACTTCCGAATGTCGACCACTGAATTGGTAATTTATAAGCAAGTTAACGAAAAGTACAGGTTTTACCCCGTTTCTTGCGGAGATCAGTCTAAGGTACCTAAAAATCGTTCTAAAAAGTGTTATTTCTAGGTTATGTTTCGCTAGTGTTTTGACATTTCTGCTAGGATTTTCAGTTGATATCCTGTCAGAATTACGAAATATCAAATAATTATTTTAAAAATAAATTTCATACATTAACATCAAATTTCACTGTGTAAATTTAATATAAAAGACAAAAGAAGATATGTTTTTTAGTCACTGAAATATATATTAATTATTAATTGTATTAAGAGATACTGCAAAATAAAAAAAAATTATTATTTTTATATTGCTGAACGAAGTTTTTTTTTAAATTGCCGCTCGATATTTCGTAATTCTAACTGGATATCAACTGAAAATCCTCGCAGAAATATCAAAACACTAGCGAAACATAACCTAGAAATAACACTTTTTATAGAACGATTTTTAGGTATCTTAGACTAATCTCCGCAAGAAAAGGGGGGCCGTTTTGGACTCAGTAAAACCTGTATTTTCCGTTAAATTGCCTATAAATTGTCAATTCAGTGGTCGACATACGGAAGTCTTACAAATCCATTATATTCTTACATTAAAACAATGTTGTTTTGCGTCAAAACAATTTCCTTAGAAAATAATATTCTTGTGATAACACAATATAGTTCTGCGGATATACAAATACGGGATTGTTTTGAACTGAAGCAGTCTGTTTTAACTCAAGATAATACTTCTCTGCGTGTACCATTCATACGTTTTTCAAGATATCTTCGGATGGGTAAAAGATAGCTATACCCGGTTTTCGCTGATTTGTTGGTAATTTAGCGTAGTTTCTTTGTTTGAACATTCTAATCATATACTACGTTATATGTTAAAATGTAGTGTCTTTTCACTGTACCGCTCGATACTTCAACTTATTGAAATATTCAAAGTATTATAATTTTTGATGTGAAAATTAAATACATATTTTTCTGTTATGCAATTTTATGGTAATATATTACTGTAGTTGTCTGCTGTACTGTAGATTGTCTAATAATAAACTCCCGTGTGACAACTGCATTAATATCTGTACCGATCGAGCAAAGGCCGTGAGTAGCATGGGAAACCAGTTAAAATATCGTTAAAACTGTCATAGTAATCACTGTACCCTAAGTAGGCAATTGCTGCAAAAAGTTATTCTCTAGTTATATGATTACTCTTAATGAGGTTCTAGAAATCATAAAATTTATAAAATCTCCGCCACTAATAATTAAGTAATAACTGAAAATAATTGCTTACTTAAACGATCTTATCTTATCTTAAGATTACTGAACTTAATGTAAGCATTCAGGGCAAAGAAGTAAATGTACGCAAATTGTGTACATTCTAATGGATTTGATTGCTTTCTTTAAGCAGAGGAAAATATTGAAATAGGAGAGCTATTTATTCAAGAATTTCAGCATCTGAGAGTTTTAAACGCAATATTTAATCAGTAATTCCCAAATAAACGGCAGATCAAATATTGACACGAATTGTGAATTAAGAGCTCATTTATTGTCAAAATATGACCTTCAATCACGGCAGCAGAAGAATACGAAACTTCTAGAACTAGAATTCTGGTGTATTGGGCCATAATAATTAAAAATGTACGTTTTGCTCAGATGAATATTGATGAAAATTAAGAGCTCATTTATTGTCAAAATATGACCTTCAATCACGGCAGCAGAAGAATACGAAACTTCTAGAACTAGAATTCTGGTGTATTGGGCCATAATAATTAAAAATGTACGTTTTGCTCAGATGAATTGTATTGGGAATTATTATTATTTGAAGTTAAAAAGCTAGTCATTTAATTAGAAATATCCATTTCAGTTTCATGGATTTCAAACGGCAATGCGAATGTCCTTTTAGATAATGAATATCTTCGACTAAATAACTACCTTCTAGATATGAATAATTGTCTAAAATTATGAAAATCAAACAAAATAATTACAGCTATATTACAATATTTCATTTCTTCGTAATTAGACTACGCAATTTGACGTCGTATATTTACATCAATTAACTAAGAAACCTGTTTCTTGGTTTTATTTATGAAACAACTTCCACAAAATGAATATTTCTAATCGCAATTAGTGGTTTTGCTCCATTCTATTATACGAAATAGATAATTAGTTAATGACGGACCAGCAAGGTATGCTGAATGTTAAAACAGCGCTATGAAAGCCGTAAAAATATAAAAAAGAATGCAGTAAATGGTAGGCAACTCTTGTGAATTTTACATTCTAAACGGCAATTTATTTGTTTATTTAAGGAAATCTGCTTTAAATAGCAATAAATTGGTACTTTTAATTCAGCAGTAAAGTTAATTGATATAAATTTGCGTGTAACGATGTTTTATTCTACATACATAAATATGCAAATACGTCGCTGTCTACTAATTGAGGGGTAATTTAATGATTGTCAGAATTACGTTGGATATATATTACAAGCTTGAAGTTGTTTCTGTAATCAACAAGAAAACACGCAGAACGTCATAAAACACTTAATTTGTAATTGCGCTCTTACGTTTGCATAATATGATTCTATGTTTTTAGATTTTATTTATTTCAATTACTTTTAATTTAATGTAAAGATAACAGTAATATAGACTTTTACATTGTATATTAAAAGTAACGTAAAAAAAACCAGCTACCGTAAGTTGTAAATCCTACTTTTACAGATGGAAATGTGTATTTAATTAATAAAGACATTATATTAATTCTAATTAATATATTCTTTAAAATGTTATCTTTCACATTTACCAGGAGCAGAATGTGCTAAAACCTTAATAAAACGCTAGAAGTTGTTGCCTAATATTAAACGTAGCAGAGAGATCGTTAGCAAGAAGCTTTAATTAATTAATTACTAGTAAAATGTAGAAATGGCTGTCAGAGGCATGCCACTAGAATATATTAGGAGAATAATTTGTCCAATCCTGTGTAAAAGAAAATTGTTGCTAAAAGAGACATAAAGTAGCCAGAACAAATATACCAGATTCTTGATGTTTGTAGCTAATGTTTTACGGTAGACACTTTGTTGCGAATTGCTTATGGTGGCGGCTTGATTGCCAGAAAAATCATAATATGTGATAACCTTTCGAGACATAGATATAACAGCTCATCTTTTGAGCAATGATCAAACAATGGTATTCGATTTATGTGCTTACTTCCTACAAAACGCACTTAACGAACAATTTTGACATCCTGAAAAAGAAAGTGCTCGGAGTTTAAAGCACAAAATCTACCTACAAGCCAGTTTTCTGTATTGTCAAAAGATTCAATGTTTGTGATAGAATCGAATCAATTCGAAATCTGGTTTTTGAAACTTCAGTAAAGGTTAATCTGTTGCTCGCGCAAGTAACTCAAATATTTGTACAGTCAAGCAGTACATAGCAATATAAGCAAGGCTTACTGTTCACTAAGGACAAAAGCAATTAATAGTGTGCCAAAACATGGCAGAAGAAATATTGGTTCCAGGGAAAGGAAAGGTATTTTTGTAACTGATATTCAAAGTCGAAATTGTAGTGAAACTATCGCCAATAATTTAAGCAACTATAATCTAAGTACTGAAATGGAAGAAGTAGACAATTTAGAAGGTATTACTCCAAAAGAATTAATAATTTTTAGAACTTCCACTTTTGAACAACAGACTTAAACCTTATTACATCATTTCTCAAATAAATGCCATTACATAAATATATTGGTTTCTTACAGTTCTTAAAACTGTTGTCTTCAAATTACAGTATGGCTTTATATGAGTTATTTAAAAGCGTAATCTTTTGCATGCTGTTTTTTCAATGAGTTTTCCTCTTTCTTTATTCCTCTGGAATCTTTTTCTTTTGCATGTTTCTCTAATGAATTTGTGTATTTATTATTCACCATGTTTTATTAATTCACAATGAGATTGTCTGTTTTCAGTATTCTTAAATATTTCTTTTATTTTTATAAGGAATGATTATTGTTATTATCTGTTTAATATGGTTATTGTTCCTATTTCGGTGGATTTTGATCCGTCAATTTGTTCTTTTTGTAGATGGTCCTTGTCCTTTTATTCTTTCGTTTTGCAATGTTGGAAATTTTTTGGAATTAATGGTACTTTTCTTTTTTTTTTTTTTTTTTTTTTTTAAAGTTATATTTTTGTTATAAATTGTATTACATAATATTAAACAAAGAAGAAATAATTAACATATTGAGTACGACTTCTCTTTTCCCTATAAAAAGGACATGCATTATTAATTGAGATGTTAATACCTTATTGTAATACAAATTAACATGAAAATTATTGCTTGAAAAAAATGGGATAATCCATTGAAAATCACATATTTTTATGTGTCATATAATAATAATAATAATAATAATTTATTGTCTCAAATACAATCAAAAAAAAAATACAACAGAACAGATTATAATATATAATAAGAAAAAGAAAACATCGAGACAAAGGATCAGATTCAGAAAAGGCAGTTACCTCTCTGTTCTACCATCTGACCCTCAATACAATACAACAGAGAATAATACACACGAAGTTATAATATACATTGTATATTATACGTTAAGCACGCAGCTTACCAAACAGCATAACATAATAATTAACTGCAAGGAAAAACGTAGCAACCGCAGTCTCACAGGGCAGTAAATTCAATTGATGAAATCGCTATTGTGGCCCATGCATCAGCCATACCCGCAAAAGCCTCCGAAAAGCCACCATCGTAGGCGCTTCCCTGACACTATTAGGCAGACTATTCCACACCGAATCTTCTTTTAAGTTAATCCTTGTGTTACCAGTTTCAGCACTATACGAGCAGCGACAAGAAAAGGTAGATTAGAACGATAACGATCTGTCTAATATGCTACTCACCTCATTTTGTTCCCAATAAATGATTAATGAATCTGGGTTGCAGTGGTTAAACGGCTGCCTATCGTTGTGGGGGAACGATATGCAGGTCCAATTCTCTGGAAAGACAGTGACATTTTTCTCGGAGAATTGGATTCCGATCGATCTATCATTTACTGTTGGATGCAAAGTGATTAACAGTGCAGCATTATAAAGGTGATATAATGCTGTCACAAGGCCATTTGATCATAATTATACACACACAAAGCTACACAGAGAGAGAGTTGCAGTTATAGTCGTACAAGCGATACAGCTTAAGAAGTCATCCAACTAGCATCCACCACATATAAAAAAGTGGCGGATTCGAAGACGTTGGCAACTTGGTTTCGTAGGCTCGGTAATGTATGCAGCGTTTCCTAAATAATTGTTTTTCGCATAGTTTCGATAACCTTTAGTAACTTATACTGATACATCACTCACAATCTTGCAAATATTTTCCGATATTTTTATATTTAATTTATTTATATTCTTTAGTGTGCCAATAACTTAACGCACAAAACGTTTTCTCGTTATGTGTTTGAACTTTTTCTGTTTCGTTCTATCACAATGGTTATCGCTCAAGACAGGATATATGTCCATAATCATAATCTTTCATTGTACATCTATAACCGTTAGATCAGATGTATGTGAGCGCAAACTATAAGCGAAATCCACGGTTTTTCTGTATGCACATAACTGGCTGAGCTGTTATCTTATTCCTTTTATTTCTTTCGACAGTATTGTCATTTTTTTTTTTTATGATCACAACGAGTCTGGTGGACTCCTGGTGATTCTATTCAGACTGGAAATATCTTCTATTTTCCATCTAACAGCGCCAACACTAACTGCTCATCTACAAGTCGTCTTTAGTTCTGCGTTGGTTTTGGGATCCACAGGAGGTTCGAACAATTGACAAAACAACATACCATTACAATGAAATATGTATAAAGCCACTCAGAAAACAAAGCAAACGAAATAGCCGACTTTTTAGCTACAGGTGCAAATGGACGACTAATCACCGGTCGAATTTAGTATCTCACTTAGTTATGGCAGAATTTTTTTGAATTTATCGAAATGAGGACAGACTCCGCAAGGCAGACTTTATGAACAATAGTCGACTCAGATTACCTATAGGAATCTGAATTAGACACCAAATAAACGCATGTACTGTATGGACTTTTCCTTAGGCAGAAAGTCCAGTTTAGAAACTGTTACACACCATTTTAATATTTAATAATATAGCACGTCAAAAGGGTGAATTATTATTCGACCCATGAAGTAAAGAATTACTAGGGCATTAAACTAGTAACTCTATATTAATCGTATACTATTGTATAAGGCAACTGTATTGTATTCATTATCTTTAATTAATTTTTCCACCAGCATAGACATCTATTCATCGGTTACGCTTGCTACTTGATTACGCATATTAACTTAAAATTGGACATTATATTATCATTCGAAGTTAAGAAATAACCACGTCATAATCGTATAAAGGAGGTTAATATATAACGAAATGGAACAGACCAGATGGAATAATTCTTTTGTGCCTACGATGAATACGTACGCACATACATCAAAACAATTTATGTGTTTTTTATTGATGTAAAATCCCGATTAAATCGAAATTAAATATTTTAATGCGCGCACACAAACAAACTGCTGCCACTCCTATATAGAAAGACGTTGTTGGTGGATGCTGTAAAAACTATATTATCACTTCGAGCTGGTCAACAGGGGGTCTGAACAAAATATTACACCTCACCTTACATGAGCACTGTTAGGGGAAAGAGATATAAACTCCCGATAGAGGTAGACGTCATGTTGAATATACATTATATTTTAACTTGACAATATTATTTGTTCGGAATTATTTTAAATATTACGCCGGGGTAATTTATTATTATGTACGTAATTCTCGCATCTTTTCTCATCTCTACAGCTTAATGCTTATACCTGTTTAACTTATGCTACTATAAATACGTATAGATTCTAATAACATTATGCTAACAGTCTATGGAGATGTAGGTGTTACGAATTAGCATTTCGAAAACGTGTGGACGTCCATTTAACGTAAAATACATAGGCCACGCATATAAAATAAGTATTAACGCCGAGAAAAACCATCAAGACAATACAAAATACAATCCTATCTATGTCTAAAAAAAACCACTGATATTACAGTTCATTTAATATACACAATTTGATTCTGTAATTTGACTAAAATTTTCAGATCAATGTGCTTTAACTAAACACAAAGTTGATTGGTTGTACACAAACGTTTACTGTGATAAATACCTTTGCCAGTAAATTACAGAAAGTGCATAAGTGATAAAAGTTACGAAGATATCGACAGTTGAGGTGTTCAAGGTTCGGTGTTAATTTATTAGTAAGTTCGAGCAAAGCATTATTGTGGCTTTTGTGAGAGCCAAATTTTTGCGTTGAGAAAATATCGTGAAATTAGTCTATAGTTTGACAGATCAGATAATTCCCCTTCAGTTTCTTTGGGAAGCTTCTAATTTCAAAAGCGGTGTTGACAATGCTACATTAGGGTTGAGAAATATGTGAAAAAGATTTTACTTTGTCGGCGTCAATATTATAAATGTTGTTGAGTGTTTAGGTTTTAGTTGTCTTATAACAATTTCGACATCCTTTACATGACTAATGAAAAGAAGATTGATCCAAGTTGTTCACCACATGAATGAAATTGGATCAACAATAGACTGGGGCATGTTGTTCACTATATTATTAGCTATAGTAGTGAGAAATATATTGTATTTTTTGCAACAGAACCTTTTCTGTGTGATGACGAGCTTTTGTAATGGCTCATTGGTTGAAACATTTTTTCAAGTTCGATATTTGATATTTATGCTTTTGAAGTTTCGGCATTGCAGAATAATTTATTTTGGATGTGGTTAACAATAAAGTCATGAAGCACTACATGTTTAACTATGTTAGCACTACGAATTACCTTTAAAGGAAATTATTGCTAAAAATATAATTTTAATATGTCTAAGATTTTTAAATCTAAAGTGGATAGAATATATTGCAGAGAATGCTTGCGTTTGAGAACGAATTAAATTTTGGCAATGTTTTGTGACGTAGAAAATCTAACAAGTTTTATTTAATTAAAAATCTCAATGAAAAACTGTCATTATTTAAAATCGCGTTTATTTTGAGTGTCTCTTGCTTATTGTCATTATTAGTAAACATCAACACAATGCGACTATTACATAATCGATACTTTGGTTACAAAACGGGTTTTGTTTTAATTTATAAAGTTAGAAGATTTTAATTCTTTGGAATCACAACGGAGGAAAAAGGAAAGCAAGAAATAAATAATGTATCGTAAATGTATAGAAGAGTTGTTTACTTCAAATAACTTCTCACTGCGATCTAGTGATCTATTATGATTACCAGTTTCATTAGTAGCTTAATTCAATATTTAGTGGTTACAAAGTGTAAGTCTCGGCCTTATTTTGAATTCTTTCTGGAAAATGGCATCTCAGAGGAAAATGATCAGTAAATTTCTAATCATTGTTGGACTTCTTTCGTAATGTGATACATATTGACTACCTGCTTTGTAAATTCGTCTTGTCTTAGCATCTTCTTTAGCATTGGGGTATCTTAGAACCTATTTCAGGGATACCTTGCATTGTCTCGATATTCCGAGATTAATTTAAACTCAAAGATATATGAAGTCACTGCTTTTAGAGCGGTTAGGCTATGGGTACAGTTATATATTTTTACTCTTTTTATGCTAACGGTTTATCTCTTTTCGAAGTTCTCCTGGAATTCTTAGGTGTACTTCCGTAGTTCTCTTGACTAGCAGCTGTATTGGTTTTAGCGCTAACAGCACTTCCGCGGAGGCAATTCCAGACAGATAAGCTATTGCTGTTTCTGCAACTTGATTTTTGACCAGCATATTGAAGTAGCGAAGGTACCCATGAGGGCGTACTACCATTCGAGATATTTTTTGACTTGAGCCTCCAGGTTTTCTTAAAACGCCATTGATAGCTCCAGAAAGTTTCTGTGACTGTTCCAGCTTAGCTTTTAGTTAAGGATTACTCCCAGAGTAGCTTCGGTGGTCACCTTTTGAACGAAACAACTATTGTCTTGCTAGAATTAGTACTTAATTATTTTCCAATACATTATTAGAGGCATTGCGCATAACCTTCTCATACTTGTCCCTTATCATGACGACTAAAGTTATAAGCAGGGAAAGTGAAATATCTAGGAAGAATTCAAAGTCGAATGAGATACGAAAATTAAGAGAAGTTTTAAGGATAAGGATTCTAGAATGGTGGGGACACTTATCAGGAGTGAAGAACCTGATACCATCCAAACAGATATAGGAAATCAGACCGTCAGGAAAGAGGATGCAAAGCAAACTAAAAAAGAAAAATTAAATAATATCATAGAAAGAAAGTAAGGAAACGAACATAAGGTAGGACGACGTGGCTTAAAAATACATCCAGGAACTAATCCAATACATACTAAGAAAATAGTATAAAAAATAATTAACTTCGTAAGAATTTAACATTGGAAACTAATAACTAAGGTTAGCACTAAGAATACCTTAATTAAAGTTTAAAACACTATAAATTACATCGTCAATTCACAAACAGCAATTAAGTTAATTACACTAAATGAATCTAGTTTTATTACGTATTTATACATGCTATTCAGAATTTTTAATTTTATAAGAGAGTTTATATCAAGTCATACTAGTACAGATACATTAAACCTACATGCAGTCAACAAAATGTAAATGACGGTAGGGGTTTTGATTGATAGATATATTATTAAAGTTCAAGTCTATCATGAAAATGACTTTAAGATCACGTGAAGACTAGTTTTTTATGAACAGAGTTGAAATATAACTTACGTACAAATTTTATGGATTCTTAATTATAACCGCATATAATTGTAATACAAATATTTGTACTATGAAATCCAATTTTACGCTGAATTGTTTTTGCATATTACAAATAAATATACGAAAGTGGCCATTATACCTTTTGGCTATTAATTTTCAAATTAAAATAACTTCACACACATTTTCGGTTTATTCGCTTCAAATTACGAATACCGATAGGTAAGTGAATTAATGAACAGCTGCTAACAACAACAGTTGTTTATATATTAAATACATATTTAGTTTATTATATTTAAAGAAAAAGATTGAAGTTTTGATCAAAGCATACGATAAAAGTTCATAATGAGGAATTCAAAGCTGAATATTTTGACTTAGATCTGATATCAAAAGAACCACACACAATGTGCGAAAACAGGTGACATCTACAAATATTGTATAATTGTTATGACATTTTAACACATGCAGTGTCTGAGCTTGGTTTTCGTCTCAAAGAGAACTAATACCAAAGAAAGCTAGATTAATTTTGAAATCACCAATCAAGACACAAGAATTAATTTTGAAAAAATCAGTGTAAATCTAGATAAATCTTATGGTCAATAAGTTTATATTTGAGATGAACCTCCTTTTTAGTAGTGCACTTATAGATGTGATGTGTAAACATTGACGTTCCTGCAAAAGAGCTCTGATTTTAGTATAGATGTGTCTTGTTCATATTCTTGTATTTTATTTTAAATTTCGCAGAGATAGTTTCCAAAACCTGTTCCAACTTTCTAAGCAAAATACAATTTTACTGACGCTGACTGCTTTCACTTTGCTGTGTATATAAGGCTTCTATTTTATGTAAGGGGTTTTTCATTATGTGTGTGAGATACGACAAAATTTGTTGTTGTGCATTAAACTACATTCAATATCATTAAGTTTTGGAATGAAATAATGAAATGGTTTCTATGACTTCGTTTACAGCACTTGATTGGAGGGGTTCAATTTTGTATAATTTTCTTCATAAATAAAAATAACAAACATAAGTTGGACTGGATCTTAGGAATAGCATCTAATGACGTTCTTTAATTGGTCAATTGTTATTGACTTTCTTGCACAACCTAGGCGGTCAATTTACATCGTTTTTTTTTCTAAATTATATTGTCTGCGAATTTTTCTAGCAACAACTTAAACGTAATGCTCGATGTATTACACCGTCTCGCTGAATCTAAATGTCATTTATCAACTGAATAACCCTCGTGAGTAAAATTCATACCAAACAGCGAGTTTCTCTGAATATACTGGAGACTTCTCATGTACCTATTGCTCTCTTTGCTTTGTTCCGGTTTCGAGGATCTTGATTGATAGTGTTGGGTTCAATATTGCGTATCAGTTGAATTTTATACGGATGCAGGCCTAAGTAATTCGAAAAATTGTCGGAATTTAGGTGGTAGAAAAGCCCAGCTCTTTGCAAGTAACAGGAAATCTAGAGGATTGAGTAATCGCTCACCAACAGAAGCAATTTCGTGATTTGTGGAAATTTTCTCCCGAGTGAATTATGAGTCCGACCATAATTAATTTTCTAGTAGCTTACAATAAGCTCGGCTAATAAAATATGAATTTTAAAAATTTTGATACGTTCGAATCGAGTAGCGATGCATGGTATAGTAACTATAATGTATATATAATGCATTTTTCCAACCGCCAATTAATTAAACATATTTTTATTTTAAAAATATGTCGTCCAGGGGTGGAGTCCAACTACTGAGTATGGCTATCGCGGCCCACGCGCACACGCACTATACATGTACGCCGAGAAAAATAAATACTTTGGTGTTAAAATTGTTGCCTATCTAGGCCTTTACATCTTGTTTACATATATTTGTGAAAAATTATAAGTGGAGTAGAGTCGTCGGGTAGCGCAACGGTGTTGCGAGTGGGCCGCGATAGCCATACTTCTTGGTTTGACTCCACCTCCGGACGACATATTTTTAAAATAAAATATGTTTGATTAATTGGCGATTGGAAAAATGCATTATTTATACATGTACTTACGCCTAGAAAAATAAATACTTTCGAGGTTAGTAACTATAATAGTACACACATCTAAAGTGATGACAGCAATAGCATGTGAAATGGCAGCTCAAGAAATAAACAATTATGTATATATTACAAAACTAAGTAACATACATATGCCATATTTATGGTAAATTCCAGAAATTCCAGATTGTTTGATCAATAGAAGTAGTTGTACCGGTAAACAAAAACGACAAATAAGTAAAAGCAATCTTTCTGCATTTTCTCGTGAAAACATTTTAAATTGGAAAACGGATCAGTTAGTAGTTAAATTTTTAGGATCATATGCGCAGTAACAGTCTAAAAAAATTGAATTTGCAATGTGTGTTTGTGTTTGTATTCGACGATTTACTTAACTAGCTGGAGCTGTAGATACGAGTGTTCTATTGTGTAACAGGATGAAACTTTTATTTTTGGATATGGCCGCACGATATGACACTAAGACCTACTCAGCTTAATAGATGTTTGTTTGTTATAAACTATCCTTTGATAATAATTTATAGAACGCGTGAGCAAGATCTCATCATGACTCCATTCTAACAAATTCTAGTGGAAGATATAAGTTGTGATTATGACTTAACAGAAGTACTCATTCGTCTTTTGTACGTTAAATTTAACCAGACCGAAGATATTGCTGTTTAAACTATTTCGTCCAAGGATCTAAATACCCTATCTTGAAAGAAATTCGTGGAATGGTTACCACAGCTAAATTTATAATAACTTAGCTAAGATGAGTTTAATTTGTCCAAGACCTTCTAAGGCAATTATGCTAGGCGAAGTTGGAACAGTAGTAGTTAGATTAGTTACATCCTCTTTCCAACTTTTTTGGGGTGTAATGGAGCTAAACTAATGAAGAACTTCTTTAAGATATAACATCTACTTGAACCATCCTCAGACGAAAATACAGATCAGAAAGCCTGATTCTATTACAAGGAACACTATTGTCAAGATGCAATACTTTCTCGAAGATTATACAATAGTTGTTTCCCAGTATTGGGTTTATGTTTCTGCTTTTTTGTTGTTTGACTTATCGCAAAATATTTTAATTCTTAAGTCGGTTACTTTTATTTTTTTATAAAATTGTTGCCATAATATAGAAGTCAAATAATCTAGCTCAGTAGTACTTACAAGGGTACTGTACCTTTATCACATTATTTAAAGGTATCGGAACTAAATCGTCATATACTTTTAGCAAAGATTACTTTTTATTTACAAAATGTTGCACGCTAATGTGATCATGTATTTTAAGAACACCAAATAAGTGCAAGGGATCGTCATAATATTTAAAATTCTTGTCCAAATTCGTCTGCGCATTTAATTATGTAGGGGCAAGAGGACGAAATTAATTGCTAATTAAAATACACCTTCTTGTACCCCCTTATTAACTAAAATGAATGCATAATAAAATGGCGCCGAAGTGATAATAGCCTTCAACTAAAAAGAAGTACACACTTTGATTTTTTACTGACCAATTTCGAATCGTTTTTTTAAAAATCGTATTTGTTTAAAGCAGACGTCGTAGCTTAGACTGTGACGTTTTTATGTGGTAGTAAATAATAGCCGGGAACATTCTCAGAATATTTTTGAATTATTATGGTAATGCAAAAGGCGTACACTGTTTGAAAATGTAAATTGACAGGAAGGAAGACAGACGATCGGAGAGGATAGCGTTGGAGAAGGACAGCGGTCTAGTTTATTACCTGCTGGTCTAGCTAACCAATTATACAGTGTCTTTTCTGACAGCTTTAATGTTAATATACACAAGAATACCTTGTTAATATGTAATGGGCTTCGCCCGTCTGGAAATTGCTGAATGAGGGTATTTAGAGGCTTTATTTACTGTAAGGTTTTCAGACTTTTGAATTATTGCACATGAGTTTTATTACAGGTATACATAAACAAAATTTTAACTTAAACTGTTCGTGGTCTTTATCCTTACATTTTCTGCAGATTTTATCGAAAGTGTACCACGTAGAAGGTAAACTACATACATATATACAGATTGTAGTAGTGTAAACACAAATAAAAAGAAGTTAAAGTTTTAAAATAATTGTTTCTAACAAAGTGCCTAAGCGAGGTTCTTATTATGCACATATACTTATATACCCACAAGAAGATGAACTTCAACATAACAACAATTGATGTAACCATGAATACTAGTTACGTCTAAGAAACAAGAAAGCACCAGATCGTGAATCACAATTAACTTTATGAATATAAATGGCGAATTTATACAAGTTACTAATACATTTTTTAGGCTACACATTTCTATCGAAACATTTCGTGTTCTATGAAATCTGTCATGGAAAAAATTTCTGGTACCAATTCACTTTCAGTTTTCTTTAGCTTCATTCAAACCATTGTTGTATCTATAGCAGTGAAATGGAAGCAACAGGGAAAGTCTTTTTGATAATATACTTGGTACAATACACAATCTAGTGGCGACCAAGTTTCCATATTGAAATTAATTATCAGACTATGATTTTTTTTTTTCATATTTTTTGCGTTTCTAGCTTTCTTTCATTGTGAGTTTATTATAATTAGTTAAGAAAAGTCTATTTAAAAATTTGTTTTTTATTCCGTTTGTAGTTTCAGAACCAACTAAAAGTTTGAACCTATTGTTACCAAAAATTTTAAATAAAAAGTCTAAAAACAAATAAATGCAATAATTAAAATATGAAATTGAAATATGTATCATATACAGTCGAACCTCTATAAGTCGAACTTCCACAACTCGAAGTTTTCTGCAAGTCGAAATTTACTCTTGTTCCCTGCACTTTATCTATACAGGGATCTTTTTTTATCATTACACATAAACTTTCCCTATGTGTAATGATAAAAAAAAAAGTCAATGCATTGACATAGTAGGCAACCAATTATACACCAATCTATTTTATTTTCGAAGTAAGATTTGCGGTACCAGGGATTATTAGGGCGTGGAACAATTTAAAATAAGCAAAGTAAAATAGCATTTTAAAATGTGTATCGTACAGTATTTCCTATAAAATTTCACTTTTTATTTCAAAATAATAAATAGTTAATAAAAATATGACAGCTCATGGTTCTCGCTTGTCAAAATACGACTGTATAACTGGTTGCCTACTATGCAGCTATAATGCATTGATTTTTTTTTTTTAAGTTACACATAGGAAAAGTGTACGTGTAATGATAAAAAAAGAACCCGGTATAATTTCCGTGTATTTTGATCTCTCTAACTCGAATTTCCCTATCTGGAAAACATCTATTATTCGAACATGCCAGCACGGTAGAATATCACAGCAATCACTATAAGTCGAATATTTAGGTGACCTTGTCCTCGGCGGCATGCAATGGCTAGCGAAATCAAGTTTTGCTGCGTGGTTTAGTGGGAATCCCCGAAATGCCATGTGATTTCCCAATGTTTTGTTGCGCATTCGTTTTGCTTAGGCTAGACATAAATGGTTTTTCGATCGGGCGAGTCATCAGTCGGGAGCTAGTAATATCTGTGTTCGGTGTTGATAAAATGTCTCCGCCACGAAAACTGACGATGCAAACAAAGGTAGAAATTAAAAAAAAAGTAGAAAGTGGATTTAAGAAAAAGACTATTGCTCAAGAGTATGATATACGCCAAAGTACATTATCTACAATTATTACGAATAAGACTGCTATATTAAATTTCGGTACAAATATAAAAGGTCGGATTACTTTCAAGAAAACTAGGCCTAGAAAGACCGTGAATACAGCCATTATAAATTGGTTTAAATCTGGTAGGAAGGAAAATTTGTGTGTATCAGGTTCGATCTTCAAACAAAAAGCATTAAGTTTTGCTAAAAAATTAGGAGATCAGAATTTTAAAGCTAGCTCAAGATGGCTTGACAAATTTAAGAAGAGGTAAGAACTAGGAGTACATTTGTTGTCATACACTACGGCTGTAATGCACAATACATACATATATAATTTTAGATATGGTATACTACGAAAAACGGTTTGTGGTGAAAGTGCGGCAGTTGATGAAAAAGAATGCGATATCTGGATCTCTAGCACCTTGCCAGTCCTTTTAGCCTCCTATGATGATAATAACATCTTCAATGCAGACGAAACTGGTCTCTTCTTTAAGTGCTTACCAAATAAAACGTTAGCATTTAGAAATGAGAAGTGCCACGGAGGTAGGGAATAGTGCTAAACCACGATGTTTTCGAGGAGTCACGCTCTTGTCGGATACTTATAAGAGCAATAAGAAGGCGTGGATGACCGGCGACCTTTTTGAAACATGGCTTCTGGAATTGGACAAGTACTTTTTATGTCAAAACAGAAAAGTTTTGCTTTTTATTGATAACTGTCCTGCACATCCTCAATTAACTCACAAACTAAAACCAATAAAATTAGAATTCTTTCCACCGAACATGATATCCACACTTCAGCCTCTCGATCAAGGCAAAATGTTTTAAGTACCATTACAAACGCAGAATCTTGAAAAAACTTAAGATAGTTTTGAACACTATCATTTCATTCCTACAATCGATCTTCTTGATTGCATTAATATTGCAACCACAGTATGGAACATTGATGTTCCTCCTAAAACAATCGAAAATTGTTTTAGACAAGCAGGTTTTTGGAAAGTGTAAGTTTTATGATGAAAAAGATGAAATGTCATTATCGGAACGGAAAGAAAAAATAATTACCAAGCAAAGGATCATCTCCAATGTTCAACAGTCGTTTAATACGTGTGTTGAATTGTGCAATGCAGACCATGCGACTCTTATAGAGGATTTTATGAACCCCGATGATGACGTTATTACCAGTGAAACTCCTTCAGAAGACAAAATTTTATTAGCGTTAGTAGAAGAAGAAGAAGATGAGGAAATTTTTTCAGAAAAAATCGAATAACTACAAAACGCCTGACTCAAATTGCAAAAAATAAAGATATTCATAAAGCTTAAAAATAGGTGAATCCAAGTGTGTGAACATGTACAGGGTGTTCCATTAAAAATAACAAAGTATATGGCGACTTCCGGTATAACCGGAAGCGCTAGAAATCTAATAATGTTTTCATTGAACAGAACATAATCGACTACTACTCCTTTCTCCTTGATATTAAAAATTGCTTTTTTTGGCATGAATCAAAATTTTAGTTTTAAGAAGACTTGTAGAAAACAATATCTTTGCTTCTTGCATTTTATTTTCTTAAAATTAAGATATTCTGGACACCTAGATATTGTTCTTTTTCTTTACAAGACCATTGCTTCATAAAGCATTTAAATGCATAGATTTAGCATGCTGACATTTTTCAAGAAACCTTTCTAATGTCGTTACTTCCTCTCTAACTTTCTAATGCTTTTCAATTACTGCTTGTAATTTTACTTTTTGCTTTATATCGTGGCTTCTCATGAACTAATTCTTCTGAGGTTTCTTAAATTATCTAGGGATAATTGGAATAGATTTACAGTTTCTGAATTGAAAAATTTGAACTATAAACGAACTTGTTCCATATAATTGTTTTCTCTGTCCATTTTTTCATAAACATTAATTTTAACATATATAAAATGCTTTTGAACTGTTATTAGCAATTATGTAATATTTCTTTCTTTAAGGCCACACACTATTAGAGTTTACTTACTTATAACAAAACAAAACTGGGTAAATATACTACTTTTTGAAGACTTGAAGGCTGATAAATATGGATTTTCAACCAGCTACTCAAAACATTGATCTAGGGCCTCAGAACAGGAATGGAAGAAGTGTTTAAGAAATATTCAGCCATATTTCTTGCAGCTATGACAAAAATTAACAGTAACATAGTATTGCAATAGAATCAACAAACAACAGCCCTGTTGTTTCAAAATATGATTGATGAAATACTAAGAAACCATTATAATCATTAAAATTCTTCAATACGTACATCTATGTTGGGATTATAAACAAAATATCTTACGTGTAGGTTTACTAAAGAATAATATAATCCTAAATCAAATGCTCTTTCATATGTAAATATATCAATTTCACATTAATGGGAAGTAATTTGTTGTTCTTACTCCTATTCTTCTACGAAAGTTTTCAAATAACACGTTCTTCGTTAGCATAACTTCACCATTGCTTATTTGAAGACGGAGAGGAGATTTGATGATTTAAAAAAACATCTAGTCGAGATCTTGAAGTCTTCATTATTGTCCGTGTCCGCACGCTGTTATTTAGATCAAGATTCCGATTATGATTATATTCATGACACTAAGTGGGTTTATGTTTGGTTAAATTAAAGTGAGAGCCCCTCTTCTCATTTTTTTCTACGCTGCGTTAATGTTAATTTATTCGATAAGCATCGATTCATTTGACGGGGTCATCTAATATTGTAATTACTATTTTATTAATTTTGACTTTGAGCGTCACGGTACTATGCTGTGCTTTATTTAATTTATTTCAGCGTCGACTCGTAGTTCATAAGATTAGTTAATGTGTAAAAGATTTCTTTTAAGAATGTTTTAATTCAATTAATTATAACAACATATAACAACTAAATATTAAACATAATTAAAAAAACCCGCCCAAAATACTCGACTTCTAAACTATCTGTTTTATCGCTATGAAGTCCAGATATCTTTAAGTATAACTTCCTTAGGCAACGCATGGAATTGGAATTTGAAATAAAAACTACACAATGGGATTTAAGAAGAAGGCAATACAATATCAGTGGATATTTTACTATTGTGGCAACTGAGGAAGGTATTTCCTTTATTCCATATTTTTCCTGTACTTTCTATTCATACTTATAGATAAATGAACATTGTGTATGCACCCAGAATTCGTTTTAAAAGAAGTGAGGTGCTGTAATTCAAACATATTTATTACCACCAGTTTGAAACCCACTCGCACGCGTCTTTGCTCGTGTACAGTCTGTGTTCTCTGATGTCTACGCCATGTAAAGCACTCGAACGAATCTTTTTCAGAATGAAACAGAATCGACTTTTGAATCTTAATGACCATCGAAAAGTTCTACGAATTATCGACTGCATTAATTATTGGTTTTATCGTAGCTGCACAGAAATATAATTATAACCATGGGTCTACGAGAGATGCATAAAAACACTGGCGTTAATATTAAATTTATTGTTCTCGAGATTACTTTCAAGAGATAAATGTGACTTCCTCATTTAATACTTTCTGAATTCTTTTTATCTTTATATGTAAATTGGTAATTTAGTCAAATCTCTGAATTAGTAATGCAAAGCAGCGAGTGGTTTTGGATATACAATGGAAGATAAAGAATTTGTCTTGTCAAACTTTTTTATTAATTAAATGGTATTGGAATTCTGTGAATATTTAATAAGGAAGGCAATGATATTATTGATTTGTCTATTTTTATGTTTCTTGTTATACAAATTCCAATTACTCAGTATTGTCGTAGGTTTCCATACAATAATATTCCGTAATTGTTGGTCTTCAACCATGTTTGCTTGATAATTTCTTCCCATATTAATGTGTCAATAGTTTGGCATAAAGGCTTTCATAACGGCAACTGTAAAGCAGAAAACACACAATTAGAAACATATTGATTTTGCTGAAATTTTGGTCTTGCATTTAACTTGAATTCTTTACTTCTAATACTAATATAAGAACACATCATTACACAAAGACACACCTTTCCACATGAGCATATATATCCGCTTTTTTTTCAAGCAGTTTTTATTAACACTTAATAATAGTACCTAGTAACACTTTGGGCTTGCAGAGATTTTCTAAAACGAAAAAGTAGAGGCTGCTTAATTAACTGTTTATTTTTTCATTATTACTAGTATAATATAGTAGTAATAGTATTTAAAACTGCGTACCTACACACAGTACATGATTAATTATCTTGTTAAACTTCTTATAAAACTTGGAAATGCCAAAATGCTACTTTTATATAACCGTCGAAACCAGAAAAATTATTGTTATACCAGCATGCATGGCGTTTACATGTATGGCACTTCCAGGTGCAACAGTTTTAGTATTCAAATTTTATATAATTTGCAAAGGTGTACAATTATCATGGCTGCATTCTTTGCACTTGGTGATGTGTTGTTTATGCATATTATTGTAGGCGGCATAAATAAACGATATAAACGAATGGAAGGTGGAATAACCTTAACTAAGCATGAATAAAATTGCTTTAGGTATACATACATAAGTACATATAAGGACAGTACGATATATTTTGGACAATACTTTTTTTATATGTGGTGAGTGCTTAGTTGCAGTGGCTTCGTAAGCTATATCACTTGTCTGGCGGTCACTGCAACTCTCGCGGTGTAGTTTTGTGTGTGTCTAATTGTGTTCTAATGACTTTGTGACAGTATCATACCGCCTTTTATAATATCGTGCTGCGTATTTTCAATAATAGATATAATGGTTAGAACAGATGCATTATATCAATTTTTTTTAATATACAGGGCGGCCCACCAGATTCGTCTCGGTTGGTATACAAAAAACGGTAACACATATTTAAAATCTTTTTGCTGGAGCATGTGTAGGTCTTTTAGAAGCACGTTCTAAAATTATTTTGAAATATACAGGCTATCCCAAAAGAAAGTTACACATCAAAGTTATCAACATTTAAATGAAACACCATGTATATTATTGCATATTTCGATGACGCAGACTAAATAAAGGCAAGTTACTGTTATATTCCCTATATCTAGGTTCAACAGTTTATGTGTTTATGTGTTACCGTTTTTTGTGTATCAACCGAGGCGAATGTGGTGTCCCACCCTGTATATATGTTAGGCGCAATATATGAATGTATTCTATTCGATTTACAATCAAATGCGCAAATGAGCTGCGTTTCTTGCTTTCACTTGAAGAAACAAACATACAAAGACTGGAACAATTTCTGGTAATTATTGTTATATGAATTGTTTATATGAACCCAACGTTCGATTATTTGCAGTTATTAATATCGAGAGTACACTACTTGTTAGTAGTTTACTAGTTCAATAATGTCCTTTAAATAATTATTTAATCAACAATTGAATAATCTCATAAGTGGAACTAGTAATAAAATAAAAGATAAACGTAATGTAATGTCAAGAGAAGATCTACAACCTATGTAACGCCAATAAACAAGAAACGTGTGTCGTTTATGGTGATCAAACAATTCTCCTCTTGTCATACGTGTATAGCCTAGATATAGACTGTAATCATATTTAAATGGTTCCGCAATACAAACAGTTTGTTTCCTTTGTCGACTAAAAAAAGATTTGACTGAAAATCGAAGAAACTTCAAAAGATGTCTAGATATTTAAGTAGAATCAATGTCAGTTGCTTCCAACAAAAAAATAAAGGATGAATACAGACGACAATATTATGGTGCACATTCCTGGCGTTGATAGATGGAGAGCAACTTTTAGAAATGTAATGACAGAGTAACACATGTTACTGGTAAAGGATTCTACAATTTAGAAATTGAAAATGGCACTTTCCCTAAATCACATGTCCGAAACGAACTTCAAATTTCAGAATCATCGTTTTTAAGATAAGATGAAACTAAAACTGATTCTTAAATTTCAATCAGGACATCTAGCATCTGGGATTTATTTATTCACATATCCAAAATGTGTATTACATCAGAGACCAATTAAAAAATTGGTCAACAATTTGTTGGATTCAAAACTATATGCCGATTTGTTTAGTATATGTCAAGTAAGTCAGTAAGGAAATCCAATTATAACTTTGGTGATACTAACAACTGCAGCATCTTTCTAAAATTTTCGATTTTTTCAAGTGCATACAAAATTATCAATAACTGTGGTTCTCGTCGAAGAACCCGGTTTCAACATGACGGCGCACCACTACATAACGCACAATATGTATCAGACACTTTCAATTTAGAATTTGGAAATAGGTGGATTGGTAATAAGGGGCCACATTTGTGGCCTCCAAGATCACCCGATCTCTCGATGTTGGATTTCTTTGTGTGGGGCTTTATCAAAGACAGGGTTTATAGTAGTGTGTCAGATACGCTAGATGAACTAAAGAACAAAATTCAATTAGCCGCACAAGAAATTACACCTAAAATGCTACGTAAATGTCGACAGAATTTACTGTGTAGACCTCAGATGTGTATAAACAAAAATGGTGGACATTTTAAACAATTTCTGAAGTAGTATTTTTTATGTTTTTTCTTTGTGCAATAAATTTATATCATACTTATGTAATATGTATTTTTGTTATTATGGCATATTTTACCCATCAATCTCATTTCCAAAGCCTACCTGAGTAATTTGCGTTTTCGTCATAATGAGGCCATTTATTGCCTAAAGACGCGCGTCAAATAAAAGTGAGGTCGTATTCAAAATTCAATACACAATCTGAATAACCAAAAAAATACAGGGTGTTCAATTTAACAAAACCGAACTATCATTCGCTCCTCTTTTGTCTTTTTTTTTAAGTATGGCATTGTATTTTACGTAATTAGAGAGAGCATATAAAATTGTAAAAGATTAGTTTTTAATTTTTTTAAATATTTTGTCCCTAACGGAAATAATGAGTGCACAATGAAAAATCAACCACTCTGTATATTTCCAGGAGTCTTATGTAACATGTTAATGTGTGCGAAAGCCAGTTAAGTTACTCTGTTCTTATTTTTTTAATACTGTCTACTACCTGAATACTGTCGTTTCTGGAAAGAGTTTTGAAGATTATTGGATTCTAATGGTAACAATTAGCTCATAATGTCATCAAGCAAAACGCTGTATGTGTCTAAAACTTTCATAAAATTCAGTTGCTGCTCAACGGTAGAATTCTTCACTTTTCTTGCAAGTTTCGTCGTTGGTTTCAATAGACCGACATGACATATCATTTATCAGTAAACCTGGAATAGAGCAAATCCACGTAAATTCGAGTAAAATTATTTAGTAAAAATTTTGTAATTATTGCTGTCTTTCAATTAACCAACGACATGTATGTTATTTAGAATAATATTTAGTGAGGTAGAGTTTAATTAGAGAGTAAAATATAAATGTTTTTCTTTAGACGTGTTATAGGGAACCCGTTTTTTTTTTATTTAAATTATTTTTCGGTGCTGCAAGAGTGTCAAATTTAAAATTACACTTTGTAATAAATTTAGTATGTAAAACACAACTCTTAATTTGTACTTTCCTTTTGTGGAAAAATTACATACTGGTTACCGTAAGAATTAATTTAATTCGTCTCTTCATTCATTTATATTTAACACTCTTTCCCCAGCACCTCTGCTACAAGAAAACCATGTCGTTTCCATTCCGGCGCTGATTTTATAGAAAGTTAACAAGATACACGTTCACACCGCCTAAGACTGAAAACATGAAAACTCCAGCACATCTCTCATTAGAATCATAACGTTAACTTTTCATCAGATATGAGTAATAGGAAAGGAAGTTTAATACTAACCCCAATCCTCATAAACCTAAGTTCTTTTATATATTGCAGGAAATCAATATTTGCTAAAAGTACATTTTCGTCCGGACCAAAGAATGCGTTACTTTGGGCTATTGGGCTTTCTTTTAGATAATTCCAACTCTTTATCATTGATAGG
Organism: Holotrichia oblita; assembly: GCA_023690525.1. Classification (NCBI taxonomy): domain Eukaryota; kingdom Metazoa; phylum Arthropoda; class Insecta; order Coleoptera; family Scarabaeidae; genus Holotrichia; species Holotrichia oblita. The sequence continues at coordinate 65,424,401 of CM043019.1, forward strand.
TAGATCATGCGAGTAGGTAGATCCATTTATATTAACCGTTTCCATTTATTATAACCTCACTGAGCTCTTAAATAATATTAATTCATTCCACAACATTCCCCAACAGCTTGCGCCAGAAGTCGGACTCTGTAGTCCCAGACTAGAAATCTAGTTATTACATACCTATACATATGATACTATAATATTCTATTGGCAATTGTGTAAGCATCCAAGAATGTTCGCTTTAGCTTGGATGATTATTTGCAAGGAATGCAGAAAACAACCCAATTGACGTTATTTAGGATATTTCATTAACAGGTACATACATTAATTCCAGCAGTAATACCTCTCTTCTTCTATATTACCGCTACACGTTTCTACGTTTTTCTCCACCAAAATATAAGCCGAAAATTAAAATATATCATCTTTTTCACAGTTTTTTGTTATGGCCTAAGAGATATTGAGTTCATCTTTTCCTTACTTTTATCCGAAATGAGACGAGACACAACATTTCTGAAAATGCTGGATTCGATATAAATTCCTCTCCTCTAAATATAAACGATTATGGAGAAAGATTTAATATTAAATAATCATAGAATTGAAACATATGTATTGATTTGATTATTAGCGTATCTTGTTTATATAAGGTAGCAAAACCACTTTCAATAAAAACATTAACATCCAAAAATCATAATCAAAGCTACATCGTCGATAATAAAGTACAGGGTAAAAAGATTTATTTGTTATATGTATCATACCTGTCAGCTAATAATTACAAACAATTTTAAACAATAATATAGGAAATCGTTTAACTGATAAATGAGCTTTCATTTGACCGAGCGTTGTTGATCAATTAAATTTAATATTTATCCGTATTTAGTACGAACATAAAGTACAAATTAGTCGTATGGATATGTAGTGATGTGATGAAATATTTTAATATATATTCACTGACGTTAACCGCGTAAGCAGTATTTATGCAACAATTAATAGACAGGTTGTTTATATGGACACCCTTTATTTAAAACCATTTAAATGTTATTAAAGTGAAAGCAACAATAATTGCATGTTTTGTAATTCATTTCTGTTGGACTGGAATGCAAGAAATATCTTTAGTTGTTTATTTCGATTTATTTTATAATTAATATTGAAATAAATTCGGTTTAAGGAATAAAAAGTCAGTTATCTTCTAGAGAAGTATTTTTCTTCATAATTTGAATTATGTTAATTATAATTTAAACCAGTTGTAATCTACTTTTTTTTAGCAAGCATGAAAGGAGTTAATTATTGAAATAACTTGCAATAATAATAATAATAATAATTGTATATTAATACAATCACGAACTTTTCTTTAGCATAATATTCCTTAACCGCCAGACTCTTCCAAACAAGTTCCAGTAGTAGTAAAAAAGTTTAATAGCGCTATTTAGTCAGATTAGTAGAGTGGTCCTTCCATTTCGCCTTGGACATATATAAGAGGTATTTTAACACGAAAATATAAAAATATCAGTTTCTAAACACGTTAATAAAAAGTATTTTCTAAAAAGACCAACTCACCCTATAATAACCGTTTTAGGGCAGCACAGATATATATTATAAAACCATTAAAAAATCTAATATATTACGGGCTCCTAACAACGGAGCCTTGGTTTCTACGGCTATTAAAATTATGTTAAAATACATCCTACTAAACGTCCGACCCATAAATCTATATACAACCGATCACTTTAGAAATCCAGTGGTAGTGCGAGTGGGGGCAGGAGGCGAGCGATGTGTGGATTTTGTTCTGCCGGCTTTATTAGTTTTATTTATGGTAGTCCCTAGGTGGTGCACAGTGATCAATAATGGAAGTCCATTGTGGTAACAACTCTCATATTAGGCGTGGTACCATTAATTTCATCTGAATAATAATGCTTTAAAGATATACTGACTGCATTTGCTTCGAATACTGCAAAATTATATTATACTATATGATTTTATAACATAAAAATTTAGAAACCTATATAACTGTCTTTGACTTTTATATGTTTATATAACTTGTTACTAAATGGTTCAAAGGTGTAATTTAACCTGAATATGTCTTTTTGCTCTTTACAGCTCTCTCTACGACTAATTTAGTGTAATAGAAATTATTTTCATCATTTTATGATCAATAAAGGACCAAGCCAACAATACAAAACTTTTGAAAATAATTTCCTTTGCGTCAAATTAAAATATAACAATAAAAAACCGTATCACCTACTACTTTTAGAAAAAGTGAAACTTAACAAACTCGTCGTCATAATGTAAATACTTCAGTATCATTTAAAGAGGTGGTGACCAAGATGAATTACTATAATGCGTAGAATCGATTGCATTAAAAAAATTATACAATTCTTATTAAAAAATAACAAAGTTGGTATTTACTTCCGGTATATAACACGAAGTCAGCTTTAATTGAAAATATTTTAAAACAATAAATGGATACCAGTATTAAGAACCCAATTCAAAACTACCTTCCTCCATTAGTAAAAATAGATGAAAATCGTTAATGCGCTAAAGCCTTAAAATTTTGTCGCAAGAAAAAAACGCATAGGTAATAAGATTTAGACTGAAAGTTTGCTGGGAATATTTAAAACTCGATATGCAATAGCGCCAAATCATCAATAAAATGATTTCTGCAAACCGCTCGATTTGTATATACATTTTCTGATGGAAAATTACAAATTTTATCATTACAATTTATTTTTTAAATATATTCATATTTTTAGCTGGGTTGGAAAAACAAAGTCTGCTACCATATGTATTTTACTGCAAAACAATTTTTGATACGGCAACGTGAGCCTTATATAAATTATTAATTATTAAATTGTGATATCCCACAATATTAATGATTAACAAACAATTAAATACAAAATTAAACAATAAAAACAATGTAATTAAATGTTGAGTTTGATGAGAAATTTTGAAGAACTATAACCTCCCATTACTGAGTCGTCTTCGGCGTCCAACTTTACATCTTTTATCTTACACATGTCCTATACTTAAAATTGATAGTTTAGGATATAATTAAATATTTTTGAAAAATGCACACATAACTCATTGATACTTATCCAGTGTGCCGTGGAAAATAAACGCTTTCAAAGATTTGTTGTCAAAGTCTAACGTCAAAATCACACTTCGTCGTTTGATGCTTGTGACTTAATAATTATCCGTTACATGCTTTTACATGATTTAAACTTCTAATAAACGGTCTTGCTGAGACACCCTGTATATGGTACCCTAGCCAGTTTAGCGATAACAAATTTTTTACTTAGAGTGAAAAATTGCATTACAGACCAGACACTATTCGACAACGCATTTTAAACAAAATTTTCATTTGGATCAGATTACTAAAGCGCTTGCCTATTAGATTAGAATTCTTCCTTACGTTTTAGGAGTTCGGCCATGTTGAGTTAGATACAATTGAGTAAGAGACAATTGATTTTTTAGGCTCCTAGAACCATATCATGCGTTTACAACAGTTACATTGAGTTAATAATTTAAAATGGACCACCACCACATTTTTGAGCGAATGCAAACCTAGCAGTGTTTTCGGCCAAGAAAAGAGTTCCTTCCATATATCGCTTATATTCTGTTATAATTTTTGGTTACGCAACTTGAATAATTTTTTCCCTCTAACTTGTGACGTGGTAACTGAAATGACGCCATGTCATGTTGATGCGGCTGGTAGCACGTTGTTGCCTGTCTATTTCACTAATACAATACCGTCTTCTTTTTGATAAGACTTGTTTTTTGGGTATAATATAATTTTTGAGAATTCTATTTTTGCTTAAAGTTCATCTTTCATCGTAACCAAATTATTTTAGATAATACAATTCTAAGTTGAAGCCAGTAAGCAATTTGCCAAAATAAAATTTAAATTGCAATTTTTTACATGATCAGAAAAGTAGGTGTATATTTATCAACACTGAGTTCATATTTAGGATTTCTGTGTGGGATTTTACTCTGGGAGATCTCAAAGTGATTCAAGTAGCATCTTATATCCAAACCTAAGCGGCTTGCCCCTAATCAATTCTTTGCAATTGTGCTTTCCATACTATTTTATTATTAATTTTATATAATTGAGTTGTTGGTTTGATACCTAATTTTGTAGAAATTTGTTTATTTAACCGATCCATGACGGACCATCAATTCCGCATTTATCATCAAGTTTTAGTTTTCTTTATCAGCGTAGGGTTCATATTTTAAAGTTTGTTTAGATCGATCTCCGCGGGTAAAGTTCCTTGGTATTCTAGTAAAAATTGTGTATAACCAGATGCCTATGAAATACTTCATTTCTATTGCAGAAATTCAAAGATCAGATTCATTATAAAATCGAGCGTTTGTTTTCTTGAATAAGAAGCTGTACGATTTCTTAATTTAAAAAATATTCAAATATAAGTAAGTTTTGTGGGCATACCGTGAAAATCATATAACGAAAACGGGCGATCAATTTCAATAAAATAGCCATGAAGTCAAATAATATTTTTCAAACCGGGTCCTACTTGAATTGTTGAATGGTCGAGTCTGGAAAGCACTACTCCTATAACTGAATTGTAAAAAACCAGCTCAATTTTTGGAAATAATTCTGGGCCATATAGATGGCCTATGAGGCTATCATCATCTGTGTCTCGAAAATTTTTATCAGTCAATACATTAGTGTCTGGTTACTATGAATCAATATAAATTTCAAATATAAATAAAATATCTTTTCAGTTGAAGCGTCACAAGTCTATATGTTCTGGTTTTTGTCCAACTTTTTACTCCTATATGCTCTCACCGTAGCAAAACAACTACAAAATTTGGACCCTTTACTAACCTTGAATCTTTTATAATGCCACGATGCTGATTTATACAACCGACACTGTGACAGGGTTGTTAACTATAAATTTGAAAAATTAACATTATGTATATGTAACGTTGGTCGTTCAAGGGTAAAAAAATAAGAGTCTTACAATCAATTGGTAATCACTGCCTATCTTTATAGATGTTAAGTGCCACGTACGAATGTCCTTAAGTATGTATACCTAAATCACGGATATGAAGTTCTGCTGAATATTAATTAATGTAGGTAAGGTAAGATCACCGTTCGGAGATGATGATGTTACTTTGATATCTTTGCAAAGATTCCGATCACTTGCATCACAATCTTAAAGGCTCATGTAGTTTTAAATAAATAAAGTATGGGAACTGTCCAACATCAACAACAATACTTACATAGAAAAATCATAAAAATGTTCTTGATATAATACCTATGCAAGTGATCGTACGAATTATTAATTCATATTGAACAGCATTGGTTTTTGAAGAAGCTTCGATTAATCTCTCTTTTTTTCATTAGATGTTTTAATACTAGTATATACGTTTGCAGCCATAACGAAAATAGGTTACATAGTGCAACTAATACTTTTAATAAAGCACGCCACTGTGTCTATTCAAACATCGTTTAACTAAAGGTAGATAAGTATGGGCGGTAGGTGTGGTAGAACCCCACAATTTGCAGTAAACAGGGGTTCCTGGAAGTATCGCGCTCTTATAACCGACTAGAGCCCCCAGGGGGTCGCCATAAGTACTTGATTCTTCTACGGTTCATTCTCCTCATTCTTTGTGTTCTGCATTAACGCCGAGGGTTTACGCGCATCGAACTCCTTTAAAAAATCTATGATTTCTCGGCTACATAATAGAATGAGTAAATAACACAAAACTATTGAAATCTTGTAACTTTATGACGCAACAAAGTTGAATAATACATAAATTAACTGAGTATTGGAAATTTTGAATGAATATTTATTACGTATATAATAGCTACCTCATGACACAATTAACCAGGAAAACAACAGAATTGTACTACAAATATAAACAATTACTTTATGGATAATTTAAATTGGTCGACTTGAGAATTGTGCTGAGCATGTTTTAGTTTTAAAATAGTATCAAAAATAGGACAGAGACGTGGATTTACAACATTACCGGGGACAACAACATTTATAACTATAATTAAGATCTCTCTCGAAAGATCCACTTAAACGGTTAATTACTAAATATATACTATTAATATCCACAGTTAATACATGCGAATTGTATATTAAATGCTCTCTCATGGTAACTTCTGGTATAATATCGGTAGGTACTATTTAACTGTAGTTTTGTTAATGTGTATAAGGTGAAACTAAAATAATTATTTCATTTATTATAGCCACATATATGAAATCATTGAGAACAGTTTTCACAATCGGGTAACACGCACACCGTTTAATAACGACAAAGTGAGCAAACGGATGTAACAATAAAAATAATTACTGAATGAAATTGCGGAAACACTTCCCAACGTGAGTGCATTGTGCATTAGTATTTCAAAGAAGTATCTATTTATTGTGTTTTCTTACTTATAGTTACTTAGTTTTGTTTTATTTGCTTCATGTAAGAATTAGGAAACTATACGATAGAGTTGTCAAATAGCTATGACTTCAGAAAATACTTTACGACCTAAAAAACACAACCAACAAAGAGCTTAAAGAATGTGGTTAACAAAATTTGTTTTTTTTGTTGTTTTTTTAAAGTAAAAACACCTTTTATTTAATTTACTTCTTCCACTAATAAAATAAAAAAAGAGCAAGGCGCAATTTGTCCTGTTCCAAGAAACAATGGTAAAGGCAATACAAATCGTTTAAGATAATTCCGATCGTGTAATCTTAACTAAGCGCTTCCAGTTTGTCATTCAGACTTGTTGTTACCCTTGGAACCAGGTAAAAGCTGCAGAAACCCGGATCATGTGGCGTTAATTTAAGATTATTGTAATCCTTTAAATTAACACAAGTTAAATTAGATTTCAAAGGATTACAAAGCTAGGCAGTCTAACAAATGGAATTTTAAAATTCTAAATCTAGTCATAATGTCATAAAATACAAGCTGTCTACTTGTGACATTATTCCCGTATTTAAATATTCATCTTTGAAGGAAGGCCGACTAGGGTTTGAAGTAAATAATAGTTTAGTTATGTCCCTTTAAGGAAATTTAATATGGTATTTAGGGTAATGATTTATGACACCCGCCTGGTCGTATCCAATATCACCCATTGTTGATTTAAGAGGCTTAGTAATAGTGGATATTAGCGGTAATTTATATACTGCTTGTTAATTTTTACTACATAATTTTATATCCGTATAAAAAGAGCTGTTTTATGGTTACACAGCGCATGAAATCGAAATGTCCACATTAACATGTGATTTTAAAGACATATTTAGTTTTTCTTTCTTTTATTTTTATCACTACATATGTTGAATGAGTTCGGACAGCATCTATACAGGTTAGTTTGATGTATATTGACAAATGGTTTTCAGAATACTGAAGAAAATACATACATATATAATAAAAACGTAGAAGTTAACATTCAGGAGAAGTTTCTATATAAAATAGCGAGATTTAATTCAATTTACTTTCTATGAAACATTACTTAAGTTGTACATCGTTTTGTAACTATAAAATGTGTCATACTAGCTAATAATGTCAGAGCTGCAACCATTTTAATATTTCTAGGGTTATTTTATAAATAACTTCAGGTAATTAATTATGGGATTCTATTAATTAAAGGTTTACATCAACTATAGCAGGTGATCTGTTATGATGCTGAAATACTTAATAATTATAAAAATAAAGGCATACTAAAGGCGATGGTCTCATCTCGACATCTTGGTGTGGAATGGTAAAAATGTTATATCGAGTACGACCTAAGAGTAAGATGGAATTAAAGATACCGCTAAAATAATTAGACCAACAGATACTTCAAATGGCACTAATTTTGGTATCAAACCCCAAAATGATATTCAAATAATTGTAGCTCTAATGTTACTAGAGATTTTGCTTTTCATTTTTTTTTTTTGTAAAATGGCCATAGCTTGTTTATATTTCGTTTTAGACGACTGTTTCAAATAATTTCGAAGAAAAAATATTAAATTTTTCAATCTTCATGCAAATATCTTGGAGGAGGTGAAATTTATTGACAATTTTTTAATGGCTTATCAGAGCATAGCCTTTATTACTTTAGCAAACTATACATCTTTATACAGATAAAACATCGGTATCACCAACACCACAACTTTTCATTGATTACTCGGGACACGTGTTTCGAGAACGCAATGAGAGAACGATGAGAGCCCAGGCGTTCTCGAAACACGTGTCCCGAGTAATCAATGAAAAGTTGTGGTGTTTGTAATAGCGATGTTTTATCTGTATATTACGAACCCACAATCCTTGAAATCACACTATACATCATTAGAGGAAGTAATCTGTGATAGATATAAAAAGGCATATCATATAAAAGTGTTATTACATCTAGGTCTAATTTTTATTGTAAAATGTAGTGCTGTCGTTCGATTTTGGTTCTACAACCGATTCCAGCTTTAAAACCGGGTATATGATTTCGGTTTTAAAACCGGATACCGCGATCCGGTTTCAAAATTATCTCTATAAAAGTTATAGTGCAAAACATCCAAAAATAAAATAAAATAAAATATTTTTTTATCATAACTACTGAATAATAAAAAAATACATGAATAAAAATAAAACAAATGTTCATAACTACATTAAATGCAATTATAGAATCCGTATTGGATATTTTGTATTTAATATGATTTCTAAACCGGCTACAGATATATTGGATATATTCGGATAACCGGTTCTGCAGCTGGTTCCGGTTCTAGAACTCGTTTAAAGTAGTCGGCTATCTGACTCTAGAAACGAATTACACGGAATCGGATAATTCGCTGGACGGGTACCCGCTTCCTTAAAAACTCAAATCTCAATAACACCAGGGGGTTATTCTCGAAACAGTGGAAAAATAGCACTCCCAGGAGTAACTTTCACCGCTCACTCCTCGATACTACTCGTTACGAAAAAGTGAGAAAGTCAGCTCCAGAATAGGAATTATTGAAATTGTAGGAATTTTTTGACAATTCTCTTGAACTTTCCATTCCCTCATATTCGAGAATAACCCCCCAGATGTCACTAGATGTATGAAATATTGCAATGAATGTCGATTTTGGGAACGCGGTAAAATAAAATGTTTCATTTTTATGTCCAAGGACTCTTCATTTAATAAAACATAACAAAGAATTTTCACTCTAAAAACGTTGTTGTTCAGTTGTAAAATGTGGAAATGAAGTGAAAGAATAAAATCTGCGTCGTCTGTGGTGAAAGGTTATGTTATGTTATGCATATGATGCATCTTTATCAAATATGCAGTATGCAAGAGTCTTCACAAGCGATACTATTAGTTGTAATTATCATATGGACTAGCGCACCCTGATGTAGATAAGGTAATACTAAATTCGTGAACAGCTTTACTTACTTTATTGCATCATTACGATATATCTATAAATATAAAAATCACATACACATATTTACTTGCATATAAAAAAATTTAATCTATTAAAAAAATTGAATTACATTATAAATATTTAAAATGCAAACAAATAAATTTTAGCAATCATAACAAATTAATTATTAAAGCAACATAATATTGTAAAAAATAAAAGAAACTATATATTCATAACAATAAATAAACAGAAATTCTACCAACAGTTATATAAATAAATTCTTCATATGCACAAGATGTAGTACCAGTACCAAGAACTTAACTATTGCTCTGTCACTGCATCAGCTGCCTGTTGTTTTTACTTATTTAGATTCAGGGATCTGCCATTAGAATACCGACGACCAAATTTCCTAACAACTAAATTCATAGACATATTTAAAAACTAGTCTTCAATTTAAGTTGATGGTAGGAATTAACACAATTGCACTATGAGACACTTTTGTAAGATACCATAATTTCTTTCCACGGGGAATTTATATGTCCGAATTATTTTTAATAGCGCAACTATTCTATAAGAAACAATAGCATACTAAAAATTACTAAGACTGGAATGAAAAAGATTCATTAAATCGCTAACTTGTTTTTAAATCTGTAAACATGCAGTGAAATTTTACGTTAGCAGAAAATAAAGATTTATTCACCAAATTGGTATATGTATGTGGCAGTTTAGCAATTGAAATGCTTAACATTATTAATTGGCATATTTAGAAAAGACTTCTAATGCATTTCCTAATATTTGTACTTTTAAGCTCAATTTATTAGATTATTTACAGTATTTGCTTTATATTCGCAATTGAAGCCACTAGAAGATATTAAAATTAACATATACAAGTAAAGTATAAGTTCTGACATTGGCAATGAAGTGATGACAACTTGAGTGAATGGTGGTAGGTTAATGTTCTACCCTTCATGTACTTAACTTCAAAATTTGAGCGAACTCAGTTGATATTCCACTGTGGTTTGACATTTTATGTAAAGTCACTTTGTAAACATCGGACGAAAAACCAACATGGAACAAATTACTTAACTTAAATTGTGTTTTAAATTAGGTAAAAGGTTTTCCGTTGGTTTGGATACTTCCGTGACAGTCGTGAGGACCTTGTAGACCATTGAGATAGAATAAGTAGGAGACGCTATCACGTGGCTAAAACGGCGCAGGTCGGCCATATTGGTACATCATTTTACGTCAAATACGTAGATTCTAGTGTATATGTCATGTATGGTTGTATTATTTGATTATTTCAGTTCTTACAGTTATACGATATAGAAAACTACTACAATACATAATGGTTTCTTGTGCTCTACCTAGTTGCAAGAGTAGAAACAGCATTAACAAGAGGAACTCGTCGAAAATAACATTTCATAGGTCACTGTTTGACATAAAAACAATGTGCAGGGCCGTAATTGGAAAATTTCAATTGGTGCGCCTGTATGTATGTCACTGTTTGACATAAAAACAATGTGTTAATATACATTAATATTCAATTGGAAAATATTTCAATTGTTAATCAAGTGTCAGAAATAATTAATACATTGTCATAATTTATTTGAAATATGACAGATTTACATTTCATCTTATAGATGCTCTTCCATATAAACATTATAATCAAACGAATGCGTAGGTTAATGCTCAATTGGCAGAATCCTAACAAAAAATCCTAACCCACTTTGTGTGTATGTTTACTGTCAGAAATGTGTATTATATTTTAATGCATTATGTATATAGTGCTTAACTTGAACTAGAAGTACCGATTTGATTCGTACGCATAAAAATTGATGACGTGCGAAGATCGATTACACGAACTGTACATAAATAAACTATTACATATTGAGCGTTTATATTGTCAAATTATGACATTTATGGGCCTTGGGCCTAATAGGCGTGGGATGACGTAATTAATTTGAAATAAAACCATCTGTTAATTAAGTGGAGGCTTAAGATTATACTTACAATTTTCAGTTGACCGGACCTGGGAGGTAGCCATATTGGTACACCACGTAAGCCCCGCCCAGTGCGCCGTTTTGAACATACAGGAAATATGCTTTATAGCGTCTCCTTAGTATACTAGCTTAATGATTATACTTGATCTACAAACACTTGCATATAATGTTCAATGTTGTAGACGATTACCAAGCAGCGACGCCAAAAACCACTCGCAATGAAGAAAACTTCGAGAAAGTCACATAAATTTTTCTAAGCGACCGCTGTGTGTCTGCGCAACTCATCGAAGAAGAAACTATGATACCGAAAAGCACAGTTTATCGAATTTTGACCGAAGATTTGGACAAACAGGAGACGCGCTTCGTTCCACACACTCTGATAGACGATCAAAAAGATTGGAGAGTTCAGCATTGCAAAGACATCTTGAAGTTGTCCCAAAAAATACGGCAAGCATGTCAGCCATTGTAACTGGCGATGAAACGTGGTGTTTTCAATACGAGCCGAAAACAAAACGTTAGAGTACGACATGTACATAAGTCACCAAAAGAGCCAAAAGAAAAAAATTACGCTTTGATGAGAGCAAAATCAAGACAATGCTGACCGTTTTCTTCGATTCAAAGGGAATTGTTCACAGTGAATTCGTTCCAGAAGGTCAGACGGTGTACGCAGAATATTATCCGGGAGTTCTACAATGATTATGGGCCAGAATTCGACAAGTTTGACCGGAATATCGAGAGCCAAGGAATTGGTTTTTGGTGCACGACATTGCAATTACACAAAGCCATCATGGTACGTAAATTCTTGACTAAAAAAGGCCGATCGCCATATTAAAGACCCTTGCAACCGATGAGTATAAAAATATAATAAAAATTTGTCGGACGTTTTTTGCGCTGTATTCACTCAGAAGAATACAAAATCGAATTATGAGTAATAAACGATTTGAATTTTTTTAGACCAGTCTCATTGGAGCTGGGACAGACTGTGTATAAATACAACAAAAATGTCTGTTCTGTCAGACCATCTTATCACATAACCTCATTTGCTCAGTACCCTGTTGCCATATCGTATAAGTACTCTCACAGTTAACTATATTTGTACATAGTTTTCTTAATAACGAAACAAACAAAAAAGCTTTTTGGTTAAAATAACGCTAAAGGTGGTTTATTGTTCATACCCAAACCTTGTTTGATGTTTGATTACAAATTCTTTATATACGGAGACCACAATAAGTACTATATTTAGTACGTCATATGAAGAGGATATAGGGCGACGAACTTGCCAAAAATGTCAAATTTTAACAAAAGCCCGTGATATATACTCTTGCATCACAGAGAAAAAAGTTGCAATACGTCAAACAGTTGTGCAAATTTCTGTATCAAATAATTGTATGCCTTGTGTCGAAGAGAGAGAGACAAAATTCTGAATATACACAAAATAACAGTTTGTTGTTTTTTATTGGCTAAAAGCAGGGCAAAATTACGTTATGCATTGTTTATATCACATTTTCCGGTGTAGATTAATTCATTATTACTTTACCAATAAATGCCGCGTAAAATTTATTTTGCCATTTATATATTGTAATTTGGACCGGGCTTCTGTTCAGAATTTCGTCTCTCTCTTTTGAAACAAGGTATAGTGCAATTTGCTATTACCTTCCATATAAAGCAAACGTAACACTACAAATGTTGCATCCATGACACAAACATACAAAGATGTCATTAGTAGACAACTGATATAACGCTTATACAAGTGTTTCAGTTTACTCTGTATAAATAAAATACGTGTTCTTCTCCACACTGCGAACATAGTGACTTTATCTACAATTATCAAATCACTACCAGTGAGAACGGCACTCCGCGCCATCTAGTTCCTTACGATGGATGGAGATGATTTATCATAGACAAAAATTAGAACTTTATAAAGAATTTTATAAAAAATGAATTATATTGTTTGAAATTTATAAGAATACTCATACAAGTTCTTTGGAATAATCACTTAAGATTAATTCTATAATATCCTTAAACTTTATCAAAAATGAATATTTGATATTATCATAAATCCGAACGAATTATATAATGTAGCATATACTAGTTTCAATTGTTTAATCCTTTTTAAATTAAATATTAGTTAACCACATTTCTAACTGTTGACGTCATACAATTTAATCACGTTATCCAGTTCAAACACTTGCATATGCCCTTATGTAGAAGTAGGTGTATTATACATTAACATTATACCTTTAAGAAATAAGTACACTGTTTGTATAGTACTCTCGATAATTATATATACGCTTCCATGTAATTATTAATCCAATAAAAATCAACTACACAAAGCTGACTTAAACCAGTAATTAAAAATCGAATCGAGGCGATTTAGTTAAAGACAGCTCAATGTTAATGAAAACGAAGCACCTAAACATACGATACGGTCAATTATATATTTCAACACCTGGTTAATGAAAAAGAAGGTCGCTATAATAAAACCTATAACTTATATTTATTATTTCGGATATTACAACAAACACAACTGATATATTCCAAATATATTCATCGATACAAAATAAATACGTGGTTTATTTTCACTATTTTCACGGCTTGGAAACACCTATTGAGTTTGAAAATTTATTTAATGAGCTAAAAAAACAATATTTCAACCCGCTGTATTGGTTAGTGATAATTTATTACGTCGAAGACAGAAACGTTATATACGCAATCGGATGGTGTAGAGGAAGATAGAAAATATAGGAATGCCAATGATTCATGAACGACGAAAGGCGATGTTCGGATGTTTAAGGTATTTTTTTGTTTCTTCTTGTTGTGTTCCGTTTCGACACGAACAAATGAACGTTACACTTCTCGCACTCCCGATGTTCTCTTGTTTATGGCCCTGCTTTAGGTATTTTAGGGCCTTCGATTTGTTAGTACTCTTGTTAAGTGTTAATAGCCCGATAATTAAGTTTTTCTATTCGGATTGGATCGAACGTACTAAATCTTGACCGAACCGGACTTGTTCAAAGGGCGACACATTTAAATGTTAAATCGCTGATTGAAGTATTTATAAGCTTTTTATGCATATTATACTACGGACGCGACCGGTGTATGTAAATTAGTTGCTTTTCCGTTAAAGTTGTTTGGATTTCTCTTATTTACTTAATATTTGCATCTCTCAAGTTAGTAATTCTATTACACTCAATAATTAACTTAAACTGATAATCTAATTAGTATAATTAGAAAAGACATAGTATGTATAACCTCGTTTATGTAAAGTAGGATTAAATTCTGTATATTAGGTCTACAATGAGTGCTCATAAAGCAGCAAATTTTTCTCTTTGTAAACGGAAATAGTGTAATTATGACAATGTTGGACATTTTATATCTAAATCGTTGTTTATATAATAAGATATACGGGACGAGCCAATATTCACTCCTCATTTTTCGCGTATGTGTTGAACAGTTGAAAGTAAGACAAAAATGAAGAGACATCCCGAAAGCTATGCCGTTTTCATGTAAAATGGAAAAGAACTTATGTTTCAGAAAGCCACGCTGAAATTTTGTGGACTTAAAACGTAGCACGTGTAGATGCTCCATGTTGAAAGACACTGTTGTTACAAATCAAATCATATTTTTCCCTCCTAATTCAGGTGTTATCTTTTTCACCAGTCAGTAATAATGGTACCAATCGGAAACAACATATTATGTATCGTAAACTTCAGTATAACTTAACTAACAATTTAATCAAACAAACAATCAAACAACAAAAATTGCAGCTTATCCATATAAAAACTTATTATCTAAGTTTTAATAAGAATAATAATAATAATAATAATAATATTTATTCTACTTCCAGTACATTTGTGTAAAATAAAATAAAGAATAAATGTAATAATCCACAAAAGGTAATACGACCTTGTTCGTGGATAGTGACATTAATACTATTATAATAGACGCTACAATATTCTGAATAACAATTTAACCCTAATCTAAACAAACAAAAAAAAACAATACATAGCTATGTTTTTGTGCTCCGCAATTAATTAATTAACAACGAGATGTTGATGTATTTCTAACAGGTAAGTGTTACGAATCCATTCTTTAAGCTTTGTTTTAAACTTATGATTGGTATTAATCTGCCGTAATGCATATGGTACCACATTATACAAACGAGGTGCCAGGAAGAGATGCGATCTCAGCATAACATTTTTATGACGTTGTGGTACCTTGCTCAAATTATCACTTTTACTGCGTGTGTGATGTAAATGTTAAATCGGAATAAGTTTTCTTCTGTCTACGTGTTGGTACAAAGCTATCTTGTAAAAATATAGTTGGCGAATGTCAAATATTTTTGGCTCATCATACAACAACGTGGTTGGGTAAGTGTACGGCTTATTATAATTTTTTTTAAGGATCAACTTCTGTATTACTTCCAGCAGCTGGATGTAAACGCTAGGTGTCGCTTCCCAGATAGTTATCCCATAAAGTAAATGTGTCAAATCAGTACATTATACAGGGTGTTAATAAAAGAACTTTACACACTTTGGTAGGCGATAGTAGAGATGAAACAAGAAAAAAATTCTAATACACTTAGATCCAATACTCATTGGTTTTCGAGATAGAGCTTTTACAAAAACAAATTGCAATAAACAACATCGACAGAGCTTTTTTATTAAAATACAACAAACAACGCATTTAGCGCACTCTAAAGTTATCGCAGAAGTTGTTCAAACTGTCGTCCTTGCTCTTGTAAACAAAGTTGCAGCCGGCGTCGAAGAAACTCAAACACTTGATGGTAAACACCTAGAGTCTTTAGTTGTTGGCAGGCGTCTACAATGCGCTGCCAAAGTTCATCTTCTGTGTTCACTTCAGTGGCGTAAACAAGATCTTTTAAGCACCCAAAAAAAAATCTAAGGATGTTAGATCAGGAGATCTTGGTGGCCATGCGACAGGTCCCCCCGACCAATCCATCTGTTTTCGAACCGTTCATTTAAATGCACAAACCGTTTTGAAAGTGCATTACATACAAATGCTACTATGACCGGTTCGTTCTCCCAATCTGATTCCGATCGAACATGTCTCGGATATGATCGGTTGGACACTTCGTCGTTATACGGCTCCTCCGGCTAACATTGAGGAACTATGGAGGCGAGTTGAAGCAGCATGACTGGTCATTTCTCTCGCTACCATACAATGTCTTATGGACTCCATGCATCGTCGTGTAGCAATGTAAAGATTGGGAAATTATGCTACTTTAGTACTACTTACCATATTTTCATACCAAATTTCATTGCATTCGAATCACACGTTCATATTATACAGGATGCGCTCGTCACTTATTTCCAGGAGTGTATTACAGTAAAGAACATAATTGTTTTTGGTGTTCATTTTCATCCTAAACCTCAGTTAATTTGGAGTTATGAGCGTTTCAACCAACACGAAGGAAATAACTTCACTCTCGGAATTTATTCAATGTTATACCTTAAAAATTTGTCCCGATGCACTAACAGAATGTGCAGTGCCTGTCATAATTAATATTCACTATAATTGAACTTAATTTTAAAAGTATTTGAAATATTCTCATAACTTGTATCACAGGACAAAAAAAATAATGGAGTTAGATAATTGAAAAATGGAAACTTCTTCTTGTGATAAAAAAGTGTAATGTGTGTATCATGCAGTGAAGGAATATATTCAAATAACTAATACAAATAATAAAGTTTTTGAGATATCTAAGCAAATCTGTAAAACCTTGACGAAACTGCTTTTATTTTTGGCCTTACCTAAAGCAGAATATAGAGGCCGGTACGAAAGCAAACTACTTAACTTACTTGCTAATTATATCCACGGTTTAAGAAGAGAAAATATTTCCGTATTATCATACATTTCTGGAACAGGATCAATTGTATTAAAGCGGTTGGATGTTAGCTGAAGTATTATTGCTATAATTGTGCAGGAATTGTCCAGGAAAGGTCATTATTATTAAGAATATTCGACGACCATTTGTCACGCCTTAAATTGGAGTTTGTTGATTTGTTGTGTAAAGTTTAGAATGATGTCATAAACTTGTAATCTACTATAAGTGGATTTGCTTCCAGTAGGATATACCCTATAAATAGGAATCAATATTCCGAAGATAAGTTTGAGAGCGAAAAACTGGGTCACTATCGTGCCAATGTCAAAGGTGGAAAGAAATGAAAAAGTGAACCACATCGAAAGTAGTCACAAGCTCACATTATACATACCAAGAGCTAACTTTTAATGTGATGATCCTCTTTATATGAATAAAAGAAGGATGAAAATATGATTTCTATGAGTTAACAAAGTCAAGAAATACGCATCCTATTCTGCTGGACAATTGTGTGTTGTACGCTAGCGCAGTCTAACGGCAAGTACCCACCACTGTTCTTTACCCTTGTCTAACTACTAGAAAATGCTATCCTCACATCGATCTTTTCAATTTCAATCAATTCAACGAAGCTCTCATGCGTACTACTGCGAGGTGAGGGGCACGAATCATGCGCTTGTATGCTTACAGTTGAAGTCCATCCCATTTCTAGTCGCCCAGAATCCAATCCACAGATTGCAAATAATATCCCGGTATAAACAATACTACTACAATTAACGGTGATAAACAACAAAAAGAAGTAGAAAAGTATAATAAAGTTGTTGAATTTGAATCGAAAATTGCAAAAAAAATATTATATCAGCACTGAATAGGCTTAAATGTTATTACTACTGGTACTGCTAGTACTTACTATTAAATTGAATTTAGAAGCTTGATTGTACCCAAGATTGATTTTAGTTTATTATATAATTTTTGTACCAGATACTGGAGTAGTGTTTCTAGCATATCTTTTCTTACTGAGAGTCTATAAAGAGTCTTTTTGCTTTTGTATTCGTAACACCTATTTAGTTATTATTTAGCAAGATATATGATGAGGCATTTATCTAAAATAACAATAACCCCTGGAAGGTTTGATTGCTATTTTTGACTCATTTTTCTGTCTTTTAATTGAAAGTACATATTTGATCAATTAGCACTTAGAGGTGGATTACTTAGTCAGGACATCATTAGATATTTTTCAAGGAAAGTGCTTTTAGTTCCTAGTTTTAGCTTTAGACAAGTTAGTCTGTTCCAACTGTCACCATCTTTTTCTAAATTTCTTTAGGGAGTTACAAATATCATATGGGTAGTTACTGCTTCTACTGGTGTCAATTCTTAAGCTACTTTTAGAATATCATGCACAAGTTTTGCTGCTTCTACTTCCACTTTATGGTATTTTCGATAGAATCTTCTTAAAATCCAAATTCTGATTACTATGGAAACACATTTTTACAGATAGTTTACACAAGAGCTGAAGTGATAAGTCTTGACAAGCAATCCGGCCTATGAAATTGCTGCAGCTGCACTCACTGCAAAAAATAGTTTAGATAGAACATCCACTACTGTTATAATTTTACATGTACATATTAAGTTATATTTACAACGCAATTAGTTAAGGATATTAATATAAATTAGTGATGGGCACTATCGACAATTTTTAATATCGATAGCAGTATCGATAGTCGCAAATACCTATACTATCGATAGTACTATCGATAGTTCCTTATCGATAGCACTATCGATAGTTCATTAACGATAGTCGCTATCGATAGTTGCTTATCGATAGTCGCTATCGATAGTTGCATATCGATAGTTGCTATCGATAGTCTATATCAAGTCGAAAAGCAAAAGAAATAAAAAGAAGTAAGGTATAGTAGGAAAGAAGTATCGATTCCGCTTTGTTAGGGAAATTTAAATAAAGTTACACATATGCATATAAGTTATATATTTATTATACATAAAAAATACTTATATCGAGCCAGCAATATCATGAATCAAAATGGATAACAATTAACTAATAAACATAAACAATGAACAAAATAAAAACCAACAATGTTGTAAAAGGTCCATAGAAGTTGAAGACGTGTCTTCGTGTATTACCATTTTGCACTATCGATAGACACTATCGATAGCTACTATCGATAGTCGCTATATCGATAGTTACAATCGACAGTGGTTATCGATGGTAACTATCGATAGTCTACACCGGTGGGAGCTATCGATAGTTTTGCGCCTATCGATAGTTATCGATAGTCTGAACTATCGATAGTCGCTATCGATAGTATTCGATAGTGCCCATCACTAATATAAATTTATTATTCAAAACCTATTTCTGAAACCAAGTTCAAGAAATTCATTTAGAAAATAAAGCGAGCACTGTTGGGCACATTTAAGTGGTGTATCTTATGGTTTTATTTTTGATTTGATTGATATTACGACAATAAGTCACCTTGTAATGTCCAAGTAGTGTCTATATTATTTGTGAATGATACAACTTTTCTAAGAGAACAGAATAATCAACTTAAAATTGATTTTGAAATGTAGGAGGTATTGAATTATTGCCAATTATAATTTAGTGCAGATTGGTTATGTATGAGCCTGAGTAAACACAAGCGGCTAATGTTGAAAATGTCTGATAGATCTGGTATGCCGCTATGGTATTTATCTTGCATAAAAAACTCTAGATATAGGATACTCTACTAAACTAGTATATTGAAGCAGGTAAAGAGTAGTTTCAAAATAACAGTTTAAATTCTTGGTGGTACAGACTATACGTTATTGTGACCTTACGACAAACAAAAAGTTTTCAAAAACAAGATTTATTATAACCGATAATGGCTGCAGCTTTGCGACCTACATGGTGTACATGAAATACGTAAATGTTCGGTTTCCTTGAACAGAAATGAAAATTGCATTAACCTTAATGCTGACCAGCAAACTATTGCGGCTGACCTAAACTTAATTGGGAGTATTTAGTTTTAAAAGAGCCAGACTTAGCGATACTTAGAATAGCGGACATTATTTTCTCCAAATTGGAACAACTATGATTGTGGATGCAGGCGGAGAAGTAAAATATTAAGAAAATTATTCCATAATAAGGAATCTACAAATGCTATACCACTGTTGTTTATTTTAGCTAGTTCATTGTCCAAATTTTATACCATATTTAAGGAAATAACAACTAACTAGTTCAGATGAATAGGGTTCAGGGTTATTTTAATCCAACAATATAAAATTTGCCTAAAGTAATGTAGTAAAGACTTGGGCATTTCGTAGATGTTACTAAATTATCTAACAATAAAAGTTGTCATCAATATTATTACGGTCTAATTTGGGTCTAAAGTTTTGTTCGAGTACAGGTGCTCTAGCACTAAGTTAATTTTTGAAATATATTTGTTCGTACGGCCTTTTGTAGTATTTGCTTATAGTTTTATATACATATTGGCATCGGGATAAGATATGCATCTGTATTAACCTTCACTAACAACAGACATAATACGTAAGAAATTGCTTTGTCCCAAATAATATAATAGGTTAGCGATGGATTGAAAATGTTCAAAACATCATTCACTAGTGATTAAAGGAAAATATTTACCTTCCAAACACAATTTTCACGCTAACGGTTTCAATTACCCTCAAACAGCGAATGATGTGTTACACATTTGTTTGTCGAGTTTTACGCGTCAAATGATAATCGTTGTGTTCTTTTGTCACCTTTGCGTTCTATTGTTCGGCATGGTTTCCATTGTTAGTGCGGTACAGAAAACGTCAGGTAGAAATATCCACTCCTAATGTTCGGTTGGATAGCGTGTTTCAAAGATGTATTGACAAGGTTTCAATTTACTTTAACTGATTTAAAGTCCGTTCGTATAGATTGAGCGATTAATGTTACGTTTTTTTTTGTTTAACTAACCGTTAAATATACTTACCTGGAAGACAATAACAAATTATTATATGTCGATAAGCTTTATTACTAAAAATCGAGTTAGTGTAAAAAGTTGATTAAACACTCACGCTCACGTATTAATTGACATAAGAGTGAGCAAATTTAATTTGCGGAAAATCGCAATAAACAAAAACGTATAAAACAAGACGCGCAACAAATCTCATGAAATTTTACGTAAAATAAATACAATAATAGCACAATAATTAGCATTTCAAAGTTTGAAAGTAATATAGCGACTTGTATTATCAGACTTGTGTCGCTCATTATATATAAACAATAATTAAATTTTAATCGAAAAAAATAATAACAATTTCTATAATAATTAATTGGTATTGCTGCTGCAAATGCAAAACCAATATTAAATACTGATGGGTCATCATTCAGCATAAGAAACAATTGCAAATTTTCCGGCTTAACAATCGCCAGTAATTTAGATCGGCAATTTCAAGCTTATCATAAAGTTACGGCTAACATATGGGAAAATATTTATTATTGATAATATTACAAATTTCACATCTGGACTAATTTGCTTATTTAAAAATTAAAATTACAACCCATTATAAGCAAATGTGATGTTTCGATTTATACAATAACCAACTAGTACATCATCAGAAAATAATTATATTCTGAGGATGCGATGAAGGTATTACGGTCTTATTTACATTAGTTCGAAAAGATTAAATTATATTTGACTATTACTACTCCATAGAAGATTGCTATTTTACATAGAACGTTCTGTGTATTATTTTGATTGCGTGTTGTTTTAGAGATATTTAGATTCTTGTTTCGTTTCGACAAAGTGTGCATAACAATAATGGAGTACAATAACGGTGGCGAGAATAAAAAGAAATAGAATCTCTATATCTCTGGAAACACTTTTCTAAATATTCTTTGTCAAAACGGGAGATACTTCCTGATGCAAACCTCAAATTGCTGCTTCAAATTTTTAACATTTTAAAAATATTTTTTACAAAGTAAAGTGATAAAACATTTTCAGAATGTACACTTAAAAAAATAAAACAAATGTATTGCCATTCAGTAGCCTATTTGCTCAGATTTTATTGGAGCTATCTTCTAATGAACCTGTTTATGTAAATTTTTATTAGTTATTTCAATCATTATTGCTTAAATATTTTTGTAAGGATTTCTTGTATTGTTACTGCTGTTAGTTATAACAGCTGTTAATTATAACAGCTGTTAGTTATAACATATAATAAATAACAACAATAATGTAATCTTACTGTGTTCTTTATTTGTGACGTTGTACATAAAACCTCTTTTGAAACTTTTTTATCCGAGGAACGTTCAATGTATTTTCGGTAATCACTGATGCGAGTAAGTTTACTAACGCAGCAATTAATGAGGTTATATGCGAGTATAAATATAAAATTTCATTTTTTCATCAATGGTTTGCTACTAATCCCTAGTCAACAATAAACGGCATGATTGACTTGACAATGCTCAACCAAATCTAGCACCGCGATGTGGTTAAATTCTTTACAAAACGAGGAAAAAGTCAAGATGACCGCATTTATAAAAAGTCTGGACCTTCATTATTTGCAGTCGGAAGTGGTAAAATTATTTTAAGAAGAACACGATGAAGAACGAGCGACTCAATTATTGCCGTTGCTGAACAAAATGTAAAAAAATACGAAATTTATAAGCGAGGATGGACAAATAAAGTTTAAAATATTAACAGAGCTAAAAAACCTATCCGCTAATATTATACACACAATTTTTTATAAGCGTGTTAAAAGTTAGTGAAAAATGGATGCCGCAAATGCTGACTCCGCGACAAAAACAGGTACAAGTCAACTACTGCAGAAAATGTTTAGCGATTTGTCGTGTAGATTTGCGTAGCATTTTTGACCAAATTGTTGGAGATGAAATATTAATTGATTGGTAAGACCCTGACACTCGTTGTCACAGCATTCTGGAACACAACAGAAATTGTGTTGATCCAATACATTTAAGAAAGTGAAACTGAAAACGTAGCATATCACACAACCGCTTGGCGTAATTCAAAGAAGCTTGTTAGGTGCTGAAAAATAAACATTTTTCAATCAACAAGGAAGAGACTAACCGTGATGCAGTGTTTAACATATCCATTTAAATCCAGCATAGTTTATATGTACTGAAAATAGAAGAATTAAACAATATTTTTCATTTGCATTACTACTAGTTTTAAAACAGTCGTTTTCGTAGCATAAACAATTAGATCTGCTACATCATTGATGTAAATTTCAAACAAAACGGGCTCAAAACGATTACTTGAATTAGAAACAAAGATTTCATAAGCATATTTTCTAACACCTAATTAAACAACTTGCAACTTCTAAAACTTTTAGAATTTAGTAATTCGCTCGTTCAATGTATAAAATTGTCTTTCAATATGTATTCGACGTGAAATTTAAATTAATGTTGATAATATATCGGTGCCCCAATGGTAAGAGTGCCTGTTAGTGTGACTAGTAACGTTAGATACGGTGTTTGAATCTCTTCACGTATACAGATCAAACAGCCGCCCTATAGTCGGGGCATCGTAGGTCGGAAGCATTCGGGAGTAGAGAAGTAGGGATGCATTAGTAGGCTTAACTCGACAGCGCACAGTTGTATTGTATTAGCGAGATAAAGTAATTCATGCTATCGTAAATATACGATTATTATTGTTACTATTACTGATGCTGATTGTTTTGTAATTCATTATGCACATTTTTACCCTTCAACAAAAGAAATATGTTATAAAACAACATCATCGTGGTTACTCAATAAAAGATATTGTACGCCTATTTAACGATGAGTTCCAACTAACTATTTGTTTTGAAACAGTTCGTCATATAATCAATAACTTTGAAATGTATGGCTGTTTAAATCCGTGTAAAACTTGTATTTACAGACGCTCGCTTTACATGGTCGACACAACCCAAGTGTTGCAAGGTATTGGTCACAAGAAAAGAGACCTTGTACTTATGACGCTCAAACACAATACTCTGCAAAATTAAATGTTTGGGCTGGTCTATTACATAACAACATAATTGGGCCATTTAATTTATTTACTTATGAACAGAAATTGTTTTCGTTACGTGTGTAATTGCTTCTCTTATTTGTGACGAGTTCATCATCTATATTTTTACCACAAACTTCTGTTTAGTTTATAAAGTTTATAGAAATTTTGAGAATAAGCAAACAATTATTGTATTGTGCATATGTATTAAACAGAATACAACCGTGCGGTCTCGAGTGAAGAGTGCATCTAACTATCTACTAATACATCCCTACTTCTCTATTCCAGAATAGTTCCGATATACAATGCCCCAACTATAGGACGGCTGTTTCATCTGTATACCTATTATGTATTACAACTGTGTCACAACTTTTGAGAGATCTCTCGAGCTATCTTTGGTTGTTGAGATACAATTAATAACACAATACTACTTATAGTGAAGTAATATTGTAACAAAGCAATGGAATACTTTACATGTCCTAAATAACATTGCAAGCAATACATTTTAAGAGCAATAGTAGCCATAATAAAATTTAACCACGTTTAGACGGCGCGACGTTTATGCTGATTTATAAATGAAAAACGTTCTGATCGTCTAATTGAAGTAGTAACGCCACAAAAGATTTCAATTATTAAAGAACTGGTGTTAGAATACTGTCAATTTAAAGTGAAGACATTAGCAACAATATCTAGCATTTTAACCTGAATAAGGTTAACGGAAGATTAGTACCACAATGTCTTTCTGCATTTCAAGGCCAATATTGCAGTGAACTCTACTTTTACAGAAGATTAAGCAATATTACTTTATCATACACCAAAATGACACAGCAGGAGCTGTACTGCTATTTTTGTGAAGCAATCTAGCATGCATCCACTATCCACTCCAAGATGGCTAAATAAACCACAGAAAAAAAAATCGTGTTAAACAAAAACAATTAAAAATATGAATTTTGGATCAAAACATGACAAATAATTTATTCTTTTAAAGGTGTTGTTCAAAATCTGCAATGTATGGAAGTCATCCATCATCAGGTAGAATTAAATCCGGAACTAATATAGATGCTTGACTACTTGATCTACTTTTCTGTTTTTGACGTCATGATGTTACCTAATTAGTTGCTGTTTTGTGTCCAGCTTTACTTCCTTTTCGGATGTATGTCTGACAGCCCTCGGATGTTGATGGGTTGGCTTCTTGGAGTTTTCTGGTGAATCTGCTTAGCTGATGGATAACTGAAATCAGATACACAAAGTTAGGTATTAGTAATGTTATATTACTACGTCACGTTAGGCTGAGTGTCTCCCGTCGTCGTGCGGTGTTTGGTGGACCCAATTGATTTTTGCGCATTATCGTTAGTCATCGCCGGGTTGCTGCTTGCGAGTGGCTTCTCAAAGAATCCTCTGTTAAGCTTCTTCAGGAACTCGTTCAAGTCGTTTATCTTATATGGTTTGAATGTAATATAACTATATTAACAAATAATTTGCTACCGGTTTCGAGAAATTCCCATCAGCAGGCAGAATCGAAAAAACACAGTAAGGCGTACATATGTCAGCAATATGTACATAAGAAGCCTACGGTCGTTACCAATATTGTAATTCAAAGATAGAATTGTATTAATAAATAGTTGCAATATAGTAGTTAATAATAGTTAATAATAGTTGCATATTAGTTATTCTTTTGAGGCGCCTATTTGCAAATAGTAGAGATACATATGATATGTAGGATTCATGTTTCTAAACAATCTTTATATAGCTTCCTACATGAAGGGGTTTTATAGTGCTGTAAAGTGACATCCAAATATAAATTTTCTACTTTACTACTTTAGAGATAGACGTCAAAAATGAACTCCTACGTATATAAGAAAAGTATGAATCTTTCGCAACACAGCACTGAATTTGGTAACTATAACAACCTCGATTCGCATTTAGTTAATAGTAACAAACTATACATACATCTACAGCGCGCAACTAACGCAAAAGTATCAGAATTACATGACAAATACCCTATGCGCACAACTACAACCTGCTTTAATGTACTGCTGATTATATCAAAGCACAATCTACATACATGTATGTACCGGGTGGCCAACTAAGAATGTCGCTCGGCCATATCTCAGGAAGGGTTTACAGTACAGCTTTGAGAAAAAATATTTCTGACTAAAGTGACCCCGAAAAACATCTGCAAAATATTTGGAAAAGCGTCGGATGACCGCCAGAGGGCGTAACTGATCACAAACAATTTTAATTCTTATTTTACGCAAAATTTACCAACTTAAGGTCTATAAAAAATATGAAAATCGGAATCTACTGAAAATTTTGCATATTTTACATCGGACAACTTTTTTGTATTTTGTCAAATAAGGGCAGAGGAGAAGGAGGAGGAAGGAGGAAGAAGGAGGAAGAGGAGGAGAAACTTTGCATTGAAGGACCGCTTACAACTTCGGTTCTGTTGAACCGAATTTTGCGAACTTAGTCTCGTTGAAAACAGCATTACTCCCCCAATCTAATGCTTACAAAGCGGAACCAATCTAATATGTGGCGTGCATGCTATATGGCGCTGTCTACATTTTTTCGGGAATTTTGTTTTTTCTCGACAATATTAAATGGAAACATACATTTTTGATAAGAAATTAAAAAGTAGACTAAAAGATCAACAAATTAGCGAAAACCGGATATCGCTATCTTTTACCAATCCGAAGATATCTTCAGAAACGTGAGAGGGGTAAAAATTTCTTCTATAAGTTTAAATTATTCTGCTTCCCGTGAACGAAATTTAGCAAATTTGGTCTTATTATAAAGGACATTGATTGTCCGATGTTTAGTGATTGAAGCTGTTTAATATTGTTTTGTCCATTACCGCTAGAGGGCGTTAAAGAGATTTAAATATATAAATTTTACGAATTTTGAAAAGAACAGTAGGTGGAATGCTTGGCGGCCAAAAAAAAAAACTAGCTTGGATTTTCCTAGACCTACTGCTAGTGATTCAAATTGTTTAGTATTGTCCTTATTTCTGTCACCGCTAGAGGGTGTTAAAGAGAACAGAATACAAGACATGTCGCTAGCAATTCGCAACAACATGGTTTTCAATATGATGAGTGTGGTGTGCCTTTCTCCGTAAATATTCGCAATTTTCTGGCCGCTGATAGGTGCATGAAACACGCCAGTCTATTTCCATGGTCACACAGGACTCCAAATTTGACTTGTTTAGATTTTTATTTGTGGTGGCGCAAAAACATTTTATTTTTGCAACGCGATCTACCGCTCGTAACAACTTGGTTGTTGGAATATGAAATATCGTTCAAAGTATCTCTTAGACACTCATTGTACAGTGAAAGTTTGCATCGAAAATAATAGGAGACAACTTCAACTTCGCCACTAACATTAACTTTATTATGCTGTTTCTTTTTTATTGTTTATCTGCATTGTTTCTTTGAATTATACCGTTGTGCACGTATGAGCATAAATATAACCTTCCACTCACTGTTCTTTTCAAAAGTCATAAAATTTACATATTTAAATTTCCCACTAACGGTAATGGACAAAACAATATTAAACAGTTTGAATCACAAAACATAAGCCACTGAAAATCCTTTCTAATAAGACCAAATTTGCTAAATTTCTTTCAGGGGAAGCAGAATAATTTAAATTTATAGAAGAAAGTTTTACCATCCACACGTTTCTTCAGATTGGTAAAAGATAGCGACACGCGGTTTTCGCTGAGTTGTTGGTAATTTAACCTACTTGTTTAATTTGTTGGCAAAAATGTATGGTTCCATTTAATATTTTCGAGAAAAAACAAAATTCCCGAAAAAATTCAGACAGCGCCCTCCAGCATCCGCGTCACTTATTAGATTGGTTCCAATTGGTAAGCATTAGATTGGAGGAGTAATGCTGTTTTCAACGAGGCTAAGTTTTCAAAATTCAGTTCAACAGAACCGAAGTTATAAGCGTTCCTTCAATACAAAGTTTTCCCTCCTCGCCTCCCCTTATTTGACAAAATATCAAAAACTTGTCAGATTTAGAATACGCAAAATTTTCCGATTTTCATATTTATGATAGACCTTAAGTTGGTAAATTTTGCGTAAAATAAGAATTAAAAGTTTTGGTGATCAGTTACGCCATCTAGCGGTCATCCTACGCTTTTCTAAATATTTTTCAGATGTTTCTCAGGGTCACTTTAATCAGTAATATTTTTTCCCAAATCTGTACTGTAAACCGTTCCTGAGATATGGCTGAAGGACATTCTTAGCTGCCCACCCGGTACATACATAGATGTTCTGAAAGAGATATTACACATATTTTTGGCAGAGGTCATTTTCATAGTATTTACTGTATACGTTTCAGACGCGTTTAATGATTATAAAACTATTTTTTCTGGTATTATCAACTGATTGAAATGTCTCTTTCACGTTTGTTATGCCGACTTTAAACGGCTGAATTCTTGTAAATATTACTAGCTACAATAAAATAAAGAAAAATCAAAAATATAATTTTGAAACTCAGCTGCGCTTGTAATAATGGGGAACTAAAGGAATACAGTTAAGATAATTAAAATAACCGGTAACCTATTATATTACGCTATGAATAATATTAGATACCTAGGCATTAGTATAGTACTAATCAAACATGAACATGCAGTCAAAACTAACAAACAGTTAATAATTATTACCTCTCTTTTATTTAATGTTTTTAATACCGGTGGAACAACTGCCTTCGAAAATAAAACGATAAAAATACGCAGGTTAAGAGTCGGTAGGTGAAAGACTATCATAACACGAGTACGTCTAGACACGTGATAACGTGATACATCCTCTTACCCTCCTTACCATCGTAGCTATCATTACCCACAAAATAATAAAAATGAACATATCGTTAACCATAAAACGTTACAAATTACAGTGAGGTACCCTGACGTTATGAATAAGGCATGAGAATCGCGGAATAAACCAACTCTGCATACTAAAGGGCACACAGGAAAAATACGTCATAGACGTTGACACGATCGTAAACAATTGTGAAGAGAGGGTGGTTAATTTATTATTATTGGCACCATTGTTAACGATCCTCATATTCAGAATACTGATAGGGACCTCACAGAAATCACACACAACGTATTTTTTGTATATAATAATTTAGCTGTAACCAGCTATGCATTTCTATTACTTTGTCGCCTCTTCGTCTTATACCTTTATGCTTTATGCTCTATGTATAATATATAAACACGAAAATGACTATGTATGCGTTTCCAGATATCGTCAATATCCTGTTATTTTACCAATCTCTACTAAATTTAAGTAAAATGACCAATTGTTTGAATTATTTTGGTAGTATAATATTAATTCCAGGAAGATTATAATTGGAATGTCGTAGTTTATAACTATTGAATTTCTAAACAATTTAATCTTATTTCTTTTTATTCCAGATAAAGTAGTCAGGTCAAATAGCTTCTAGTATTCATATATGTGTGTAAACTAGAACTCCATAATTTTTCACTTATTAACTTGGATAAAACTAAGAATCTACAATAGCTTGCTTAACTCACAGGACTTACAAGTTAGTTTACTTAAAATTGGTGAAGAATATAATTTGGAAAGTAATACATACAAAGGTGTGAATTTGTTGATATTTGAAATTCCTAGTAACATGTTGGTTTGGCCAACACACCCTGGTAGAAAAATACGCAGGCATATCTTTCCAACAAAAATTCTATTTCTGTTGGAACCTAAATGGGATGTTGGTACCTAATAGGGTAATACTCTAATTTGCTCAACAGTAAAATATATTGGTGTGTTCTCGGTGAACGACACCTCCACATCATGCTCTCTTTGATTTCTACACGTTTTAGAAGTATCTTTGGGTGAACGTCTCCAGTTGAAAGAAACTATTAGTCCTATACATCTCTTTCTTGTAAAATAATTCTATTCTCTTTACACTAGCGCTCCGTACATTAATTGATGGCACCATAAATTGCTTTCAAGAAAAAAATTTGAATAAACAAAATTTATCAAAAGAGTAAAATTATATATAATTCCGTTTTAATTATATATAATTCCGTTTTTTTTAATGCATATCACATTCGTTATAAACCACATTGTAATACTACCTAGAAGTAGAAAGTAGTGAAGTAGAAAATACGCTAATGAATAATTATTTCAATAATTCCTAATAATAACCTACCGACCTAATTGGAGCTGACATTGAGGATTGTTTGGACAGCTAACAAGTCTATTGTATCCTTATGCCAATTCAGCGCTCTCGACCTATTTGCACTCGAACAAAGAAGTTCGTAACCTGGTCGAGAGTTGCTTCTGCACAAGAGAATCTGTGCGATGCCCATACGATGCATATGTTTAATAATTGCACCCTGTCACTGCTCATAGCAGATTTTTTTTGCAGTACGACTACTGCCTAAGAGCGGATTCAGATCTGACAAAAATTCTTATGTGGACATACGTACTTCCACATGTCGGTTTTGCACTTGTGAATGGTCGTTTTCTGTCATAGCTTGCTAACATGTCAGCTATTTTGTTGCTTCTGAGTCAGGAGTGTCTTGGCACCGACTATCCTCCCCTCCCCTACAGAGGTTCCTATGGCACCCCACTACCACCTCGGAATCGAAGTCGACAGTTTGCAGTGCTCCAAGGACAGCTTAGTTATCAGATAGAATTTCTACCGATCCTTTTGCGAGCAGGAATTTCAAAATGCCTTATACGTAAGTATGGATGGTAATTGTTTCGGCCTGGAAGATGAAAGGGGAAACCCATAATTTGATAATTTTGTCATCCAATTCCCCATCTCTCCAAGTTTTAATGCCCGTACCATTCGGCGTTTCAAAGCAGCCTCAAACTAGCGGAAGTTTCTCGTCTCAATTTGCGGACCAAATCTTTTGCAGACTCACTGCTCGAAATGTCTCCAGTAAAACTGAAGACGAACAAGATCTTGTCCGTCCTTATGGACAGTGATACCGTCTCTTGCATGTAGTTGAAGATGCCGAAATGGCCTCCTTATTTTGATGATTACTTTTAGATTCAATACATCGATCTCGAATTGTGGTTTAATTTGCATTTTTGCTTCGCTTAGTATCTAACCTACCTCGAAAATTTAGGATTTGTTGATATTATAGATATTTTATGAATTGTAAATATTATTTAGTTGGCTATTTGCTCTACTTGCTCTCCATTTTAAAAAGCTAATAAAATAACTGTTGCCAGTGTCCTATTGAATTTTAGATTGTTTACAATTAGTGAATGAATAAGTTTTGAAGTTATATATGGCACGGGGAAAATAATTGAATTGCACAATTTAAATAAAAAGTGCAGTAAAAAATTTTAATGGCTTAATTTAATTAATTATAGAAGTATATTATATGCCAATAGTCAATAGTACAAACAAAATCTCGTGTAGCAATTTAGATATCTATTTTCGTAGTTTATCCCAACTTTATCTTGGAGTAGTTTAGATTGATCCAAATTACGTCGTAACTCAATTTAGTCATCATTTTAAGTATATGATGACAGTATCTACATAGGTACGTATTATAAAAATAACTGTAATAAACAATCACTATCGACTTCCCATACAATAACTGTACATCTGCTACAGAACAAATAACTTCATTTCTACTGTATTATATTCAATCACCGCATACGAATGTATTACTTTTAGTACATTGAAAAGGTGAAGTCATTGTTATGTATAAAGTAGATACAATACAACGTTAAAAATCATGTTTTAGAATTAAACCATGTAAACACATGTTTTTGTAGCTTGTTACAAGTACCGTATTTTATGCATAAGCTGTAATATTTGGTTTGAAATATTAACTACTTTATTTTCTTCTCGAGCTTGGAGTTTACTTAACATATGCTTTGCGTACTAAGATGCGTTTACGAGTATATAGGGTAGAATACCTTTCATGCATTTAATAATGTATTATTATCGGAAGTCTTGGAACTCCCGTGAGATTTGAATTATTTCATGTCTTACAGATCTTTTTCAGTAAATATATCGCATTTTGAGAGTGCCGTTATAAGGTAGGTACCGTCAAATGGGGTGTGTCGGAATTGATTTTTAAATCTTTAAACGTAACAAACATTGTAGCATGTAACAAATTGGCTATCAAGGTTATAATTCATATATGTTATTGTTATTATACAAACATAAATAATTACATTTCGAAATTAACGTTTTATTTTTGATTAAGTGCAAAGAACTACAGAAGTAACTACAGAGCTACTATGATATTTGTAGACATAGCGCAAGCCTTCGACACCAATCCATACAGTATCTGATACTCTAGATCTATGACGTCTTTGCCGAGATAATTGGCTTGGTCGATGATAATCATAAATGATCGTGATGGTAGATAATTTTATCCAGCACCGAGAACTACCCATTGGAATCTTATTCTCAAATTTTAACTATTTTTGAAACAATCCATATTACTAATATATATGTCAAACGCTAATAGTCAACTTTCAGGCCAAGCAAACTGCATAGCAGCACATCCACAACTAAGCTGCGCCAATAGCCACAAATAAACTAAAATCATGGTGCATGCCACTTATGAAACGAATCACATGTTTTATTTGAATTTAAGACCAAATTGTGCGTTTAATGCACCATATGGTCATATCGAATACTGCATCACTGAGAACCTTCTGCGTTTTTTTTATATTAAACCGTTTTTCAGGCACTTACGTAAGCCGTTGATAAAACGTAAAAACGATATGGGATGATGACCATAACTTTGAAGATATTAGGTGAACTCGTATGAACACCCCACTCATCCAACACCTCTCCAGCCCTTAGTGTTTAGTTTATCCTCATTTAGTTTAAGTTCTTTTTCCATCATGATCAGTGAGTTACCTAAAACAAAGATACTGCAATTGTATCTGTAGCAATAGTGGCTTAAGTTAATATCTAACAAATCAGAATAAATAAAACTAAATATAGTCGCGCAAATTACTCAAGCAGAAAGACCAACGAGGTGCCATTATTATTTAACAATAAACTTATACCTCATTGTAATACAACAAAAACTCTGCTCTATCAGAATAAAGGCTCTATGGGTTTTATTGTATCCAACTATGGGGGTATACCAACTCAATGAACAATATTATACACAAAAATTACCAAACGGTCGGTTGTAATATCGACAACACATTTGCATTCGTAATGCTGATCTTCATAAGGATCTATACATTGAGTAGGTGACTAAATCAGGAAGCTCGCTAAAACCTATTAGGATAGGCTCCATTTCCTTCCCCACAGCTTTTTGTTCTTGTTTGTTTTACCCTTATTTTCCTATGTGTGACCCTTGACGTTTTCCTGAAGTCTTTGTCTCATATACTCAGTTTGTAAGTCTTCTCTATTCAGCATGTCGTTTCTTAGTTACTGATAGAATGTTGGGTTCCTTCATTAGTCCCTTCTGGTTTTGGCGTAAAACTTGAGAAATTTCATCTCCATTTCCCCATATAATCGTTCTCAAATACTTATAAACACTTGCTCTGTCATTTGCCCGTTTAATTTAATGCCATACAGTTTAATTCTTTTCTTAATTATTATGCTCTTTCTTAGCCTATCGTTTGCAAATATCAATTCAGTGATCTTTGTCTTTCAATTTCAATTTCTTTTTTTTATCGATTGTCTCTGTCTTCTTGTGTCGTCGATTACTGGAGAAAATAATAATTGACTGAATGCACGTACCTATCTGTTTCAAAGATTTCTTTTGCTTTCTGTATCATT
Organism: Holotrichia oblita; assembly: GCA_023690525.1. Taxonomy (NCBI): domain Eukaryota; kingdom Metazoa; phylum Arthropoda; class Insecta; order Coleoptera; family Scarabaeidae; genus Holotrichia; species Holotrichia oblita. The sequence continues at coordinate 65,458,287 of CM043019.1, forward strand.
TTCAATATCCTTGTACATTATCCTCTATAATCCGTCAATTCCTGAAGTAAGTATTTCCACTTGTAGGTCAATGAAACAGCAAATCAATCAAATAAATTGGTATGTAATTAATTTGCGGTTTCATTGACCTACTAGTGGAAATACTTCATGAATTGAAAGATAAGTACATACAGGTCATAACATACATATATTAATCCTCTATAATCACAGAATTGAAAATGATTTTAATTAATAACCAAATCGAAGTATGTAAATTTACCGGTAGTTAACATTTTCCGATCCAGACAAACAGTGTTTACTTTTCAATTCACACCGTGTTGAATGTATGTATGTAGTATGGTGAAACATAAATTACTGAAATACTATGTTTTGGTGCAACATCTAAATGTATTTGCCATTAATTGTTGAAAACGTACAACTTGAATGGCTAATCAGATTTCATTGGTTACGTGAGGAAAGATTCACGTGCTGCTAGCTAAATAAGTCATCGAAGGATTTGTTCGCATGCAATACGAATGATTTTCGCTAATACAAACACCATTTTTACAATAAATAAAATTCATGCAATTGTAAATTATTGATGTAGGAATATCTCAGCTATGTTTAGTCTATGTATGTATGTATATAATAAATATATTATTTTTATTGTTGTATATCTTATACCTGGAAATAATTTAAATTTGATTTTTTGCTTCTTATATTCAAGAAACTTAATACATACATAATTATTTTTGCAAACAAGATTTTTATAAGAAATATGAAACCAAAGACTACATAAATCCTTTTCGTATGTAATAAAAATCTTTCACCAAGTTCCTATTGCCTTAACATTTATTTATACTTTTGCTGTTTTATACCCGTAATTGAAGTATTTTGGAAGAGGCAAGAAGTTGTGCTTTGTGATGACATAAAGTTATCATCTAAAACAACATATGGTTTTACCAAATGTGGAAATCAACATTCTCCCAAGAAAGTTTGTTAAACATATTTAAATGAATGGGATGTGGCACTAATTTTGTGACACATCCCACAAGGAATGGGTGGAAAGTTTTGCGAACAGTTGAAGGTTTTATCTCCTAGAAGTCCTTAAAATATATTATTAAGTAGAGTTATAAGTTTTATTAAGTACCTACAATATAACACAATCTTTTACAAAGTTGGAAGAAATCATTCACAAAATGTCTTAAACATAAATGAAACAGGATTGAAAACTGTTTAGAAGTCACCAAACATTATTTCAATTATAAGACAAAAATAGCTTAAATATGCAACTGTATCTGCTACGATTAGTAACACAGGTAAAATTGTGACCATGTATAATACTGTTAAGCTATCTAGTATTGTCTTTAATAGTGCAGTATCAAAGAAAAATATTTTGTTAGATTTTAGTAAAAGTGAAATTCAACCTGCTTTCACTAGGAACGATTTTCTGGCGAATTCAGTTACAAACCATCGTTTAGTTAGAAAATATTTCGTATATATTCCAGTCTTCTTCTCTATTCTAAAGCACCGCCAAGAGGTGGTAAAAGAAATGACGAAACTAAGAGAAAGGTTCGAATGAAAGCTAATCCAAGAGAGTTGTAAGAAACGGTTCATTTGAATTCGTCGGCGACTACAATTTTTATAAACTGAAAAGAATGCTACTCACTACATCAGTAAAGTTTAATATCAATTTTATTTAAAATTTATTATTATTTCTTTAAGAAGAAAAAGCGCAATCCATGATTGTTTTTGTCTAAAGGTGAAAGATAAACTTGAAGTTCAGTTTTAATAACAAACATTAAAACATTTTTTCTGCGTTTATAAATGTTTATTCTATTTGCATGCAATTTGAAGGGATTCGGATTAACATAGCATGTGTTAGTCAGAATGTTTTTAAACCGGTAGCAAAATTTTTAACAAATAAATTTGGGATCTTTAAAAAATCAGTAAGCTCTGCGTCCCCTTTCTTATTCATTGCTATTATATCATTCTTAATTAAGTCTCTAATCATACTGGAAATATGCAATTTTTAGGATCCACAACGAATTTTATGAACAATATTATGCTACCAAGGCTTATACTATACCTCAACGGACTAATGATCAACAGAATTATGGAAACTTTCCGCTCTGCTATCCAAAGAATTTACAAAGAAGACAGCAATACTTTATGTATTGAAATAATAAACTATCACTGCTTTTAAATTCAAACTTGTCAAATAAGATACTTCATGCAATATTTTGCTTTTAAATCTCGAAAATGATATAAGATCCTGTGATAATGTAAACTTGCATAACCTATGTACATTTGAAAACATGTGTTTGTCGAGGTAATAGTGGATACATGTAGTACGTCAAATAACTGTTCTCTTCTAGATTCGTTTGTTGATAAACTCAAGTGACTTACCGATGAAGGTATTTTATCGATTTTTAAATAGTAATGTTTTTAAATTAGTTTGAATAGGAACAAAATACTGCCACGATGCAAAGAAATAATGGAATTTTCTACTCCAATTTTTTTGAATAATTTCATGGTGGGTGGCTAAAAAGATCAGTTATCTATTTATTATTCATACAAGTGAAGTTTGGAGCAAACAAGCAATACAGTGTATGTGACTGAAGGTTCCAGGAAATCTAACATATACACCTATATGTGTGAAAGAAGTTACCGAGTGTCATCGTCTACCATTCGGAATGAATATTCTGAATTATTATTGTTTAAATTACCCCTCATGAATAGCAATTCGCGTTAAGTAGTCGTGGTTCTTGTAATTTTTCTTTTAATATCCGGCGATACCGGAGAATTTACAATGAGGTGCGCTCTTGTGCATATGTAAAAGCGGAGCGCATCGGTATTCAAGCACTAAGATATTTACATGCAATTATTGCATCGTTCTATTTCAATAAGTATCGTCTGAGGAATCTGTGCATTCCATTTGACCCTTCACGTACTAAAATACGTTAGCCATTTGCATCGCTTATGGCAACTTCTGCTATAAGCAAACTATTCACTAATCGTTAAATTATTCAGCGTCGGCTAATTTGCAAATACATAACTTGCATTACTAATTTAATCTGCTCGGAAATTTGAGGTAAACGTTAGATGTTCTTATAATGGATCAGTTAATGATGCCATCTTCTGTAGATTCGCAAAGCGCTTTCCTAATACCATACCACCATTGTCTTATTATTTTGTTCTAATTTAATTATTTTTACTTCCAACATTCCTATTCCTCTGTTTTGTCTCAGTAAATTTTTCACGTATATGCATGGAATTAGCGAAGTTGTTTACTAGACAACTTACGACGAGGTGGTATGTGTAACAAAGCGATGAAGCACTACTACACATACACCTACACACATACAGCAACAGCTGTAACGATAGTAATAAATAGTACTAGAATCAACACCATCGTAAACAGTTAATAAAAAGGAAGTATCCAAATATTTTTACGGTAGTGTATTATGTGTGATTTTATACTTGCCAATTGACGTAATATTATATCGAGAATACAGTTTACCGAATATTACTTCAAATATGACTGACTTTTAATTTTGTGGAGTGCAGGTAGAGAATATAGTCCTTGAGGAAAGTGTGATACTTATAATGTTAGGTTTTAAATTTTTATCTGTGGCAATGATCTCAAACCTTTCTTGTGTTAAAGAAAGAACTTGCGCCTTTAAAACTCCCATTCAAAGATTTAGCATTAAAGAGTCAGAAGGTAGTAACTGTCAATTTTATACAAAATCTCTAAAAAACTATAATGGCAATGAATATTAATAATATAACAGAAAGGTTTGTTTAATGAACAAAAATGCGTGGTGATGTCTATAAATAGTAGCAAAATTCCACCACTTCAAACGCATATGCCAAGACGGGAATGCATTCGTAGTGTTCGCCTCTTTGACCTGCTTTTTTATCTTAGGAAAGAGGGAAAGTGTTAAGCAGACAAGTCGGACGAGTTTGTTGGATGAGAAATAACGACTATGTTGATTTCGCCAAAAGCTGTTGAGCTATTAAAACTATTCAAAATTTTCCTTAATGTTGCTTTTGAATTGATGAAATTTTGGCTGTCCGTAGAGCGGTTCATATAGTTTGGAAATCAACACTGCTCGACAATGCTTGTAGCATGTCTCGGTAGATCGGTAGTCTGGTTCAGCTGTCATTCACTGCTGGGACTTAACTAACAGCGCAAGATTACTTGCAAGGAAATTATACTGTAACAAAGCTATTAAAATACATTACACACACTAAAGTACACAGGAAGGGCTGCAGTGGTAATCTTAGAGAAGCAAAACAGCTGAAAAAGTCGCTGCAGCTGCATCCACCACAGATTAAAGAAAAACTCCTCGTTGCAACGTTTGATGGTGTCTTCGCGCATGGGACTAAAATTTCTGAATTTTATAAAAATATACTCGCATTTATTAAAGGCAAAATGTAAATCTAGACAATTATTGGCAAAAAAATTGATAATACCGCTTATCGTTTACCATCTTTTCAAGATTAGTATTAGTACATAGTTGTAAATGTAGTACATAATTTTTTACTTTACGAAATAGAGGCGAAAATCGCGTGCGACTCGCGTTACAGAGGGTTCGCACGCGATTTTCGCCTCTATTCTAAATTCATAACTTTGGAACCGTTGCAGATAATCAAACCAAATTTGGAATGTTGGATGAACAAATTATACTCTTTCTTTTAGTGACACAAATTTAATTCAACTTTCACCAGAAAGGAGGGGTGAATTTTTCCATGTGTACTTCAATGCTTGTAACTTTGTTCATAATTAACTTTTTTAGAGAAATATTCCACATTTAAGCTGTTCTGGTCGTTAATGATCGATTTGTGGTGAAAGAAATCGTTTTTCAGCTTCTATTTGTAAAACAAGCGATAATATACTGTGTCCCTATTTTATTGACCACAACTGTATGTGCATGTGTGCTTGTCTGTGGGCAGCTTTATGGATATGCATATTTTACCAAGACTACTTAGCAAAATGTGTTTCTTTTAAGGCGCTAAAGACTTAAAAAGAAGATCCAGCTTGCCTTGATAGTGCAATTGGATTCCCAAACGTATTACAAAGAAAAATACAAAGTTCAATAACAAAGTTCTAATACACACCTATAATAATTACTACAGTTGCAGACAATTATTTATATCAGCTTGTAAGAATTCATGATACGTTCAAAATTTAAAGAGGTAAATTAATACAATTTTTAAGTATACCTCACGAGGACTATAACATGATACGCTCACCAAAGCTAGTTATTAAAAGAAAACAAGTCTGTTGTAGTCAAGATATTTGAATTTTAATATCCGTTTAATCTGACACCCAGTGATTAGTTTATTACCTATTTAAAATAACAAATTTATTTCGGTTAGTTATAGACGTATTACTACAAACGGTATAATGTACGTCATTATGGCAGGGTACGGTAATAAAAGGAAAATTTATTTTATTTGTAAATTTTTATGGCTATAAAAGATACATAAATTATATACTTAATTTACCCCGTATACATTTTAATTTAAACCCAATTCTATGATAATTTACGATCAATATTCATCAACATGAACGCTTATTATCTACAAAATTTACATTTTATCTGTCTGATGTATTCATTACAAATGTTTTCACTAATTTTAAACAATTAACGTATAGAATAGTAAATAATATAAAACTAAAACTTGTTTCTTATAGTATCATTTACAACTGCATACGATGTTTAAACAAGATCTCTTGATTTGTGGTTTCGTAATAACTCAAAGTGGTATCGTTGAAGTCTCTACAAATCATACGAGTATATTGACATTATAAAATTAATATGTAACCGTAATTATTATTACTGTATATACTATTATATTATCACCTAAAAATAAAAAAAAGGAAGAATTATAAAAAATGTGTAAGTATTCGTACTTCTCTTTCCAGATGAGAGCCAGAGCAATATATACTCTTAATCTTGCAGTGAGCATAATATAAAACTTATTCCTTTGCGGACTGAAGTTGGTTCTGGAATGGCTGCCCTCGGACTTCTTATGGTATATACTTCAACATATCTCCATAACTTTTATTAGATATAATTGGAAGGTTGCGGGCTTTCTAAACTCTTGTATTCCTTTCAAAGTCTTCTTAACGTCTTCTTCAATGGCTGCATTTTCTTCTAGGAATGTCTTACTCTTGTGATGAAGACCTGTATTTTATGCAATTTGTTTTTCCAGCAAACATCATAGAAACCATGAACAATAAAAAACAGCCGTGCAAAACGATGACAAATCAACACATCGTCAGCGATTGTAGCTTCTTCCTGCGCACATCTTAGTCATTGCAAAAACGTAGCGCTGACAATAAACATGAAAATTAAATAGAAATCTTAACAAAAACAATATCATACGAAGAATAACATTAATTTGGAAATCTCAAGTAGGAAACTTTCTCAGATGTTGCGTAGGTATATACGTTTTTGAAGACTTTGACATTAAAATAGAACGGAAGAAAATGTCTAAAGAATTAAACTTTTATCTGAGTAAAATAGAAAATTGAAATTTTCAGGCTAGAATTCATTTAATCAATTTGATTCTATAACCTCATTTTTTTTTAAAGCGTAATCGATTTCAAACCAACCATGCTCTTAAAACCCCACGACTTTTAAAAACCATTTAAGCTATCCAAAAGTAACCGAAAGGATTACCGAAATTTTCACATGATTACACACTCGAGAAGGGTCTGAGTCGATTTATAAATTCGGTTTTCGTAAACAGATTATTCTTAAGGAAAATAAGACCGAATGGCCATTAAGCAAGTTAAGTGGCTATCTGTATCCTTTTGCGTACCTGGTGAACTTTTTAAAAAGCCCATTCACAGTGTGTTAACGTTATTTTGATGAATATTCGGTAGCGAAATGTGTGGTCTGTGAAATTGACACCAACAAGCGTTATACTGACGGTTCTGATATTGTTTATTTTAACACTAGGGATCTGCCCTTTGAAAATCGGTCAGGTGAAAAAATAAAATTTAGAAAATTGGCTTTATTGAATATTTTAAATAGACATTACGTTCGCTCAAAATAAATGCAGTTATTTTATATTTAGAACTAATTGTGTGAATTTAATAAAATAAAATATATATCTTGTATTCATGAGATCTTAAATAGAAATATCTTTACGATCGTGGTAATGTTGATATGGTTTTAAGAATTATGTAGATACATACCCAGGGACTTAAGAAATAGAACAGCTGTGTTTGTGCACACGAGATTTATGTTGATACTGTCCTATTTTCATGACTATCAGAATTAATCATTTTCTTAATGCCGGAATCTATGGATCTCATGCATTGACTAATAGCCATTGGATCAATAACTGACGGTTCTGGATCACCTGCAACTTTTAAAAGGAAATATTTTTTATTTACCCGATAGGTTGGTCTTGTTTGGTGAATTTCGTTCGTAATATTGTTTACGACTTTATGTTTAATAAGTCCCAGTAGATAATGAACAAAAAGCATCATGAACATTCATTACTTTTCTACATTTTTTAGTAGCCTTTTTACTAAAATTTTGATGATTTGTCATTTTAATTAGTTGTCCTCATTTTAAGTTTGCAATTATTACCACCTTTAAATTGTTCTTTCTGTCCTATCTTAACGTTTCCATAGAATATGTATTCGTTTGAAGCAACTTCATGGCCAATGTAACACTATTACAAAACTTATCGATATTACAGATAAAATGTTCTTTATCCAATTTCAATTCAAGTAAATGTAAAACAATCTCTTCTGTATATCCGCTTCCGTTACTCGTATAAAGATCTGAAGAACATCAATATCAATCTGTGACTTTAATTTTCAATAGTCTTTATGGCGCTTATTTTTTATATAACGCTTGAACGACCACGTCAAAGTATTATAACTACCCCAATGAGAGCTTTCTATCCGGGTAGTGTCAATTTAATTATTTCTCCTGTTTTAATACATCACCAATCATCAAAATTTTAGTAAACCTCAGATGGGTAAGACTTTGTTTGTCTCCAGGGATTACAATAATAATTCATCATTCAGCATATTAGTATTACAGGTAGTTTAGATTATGCAGATGACAGTTACAATATCAGAATTTCTTCTTTAAATCCAGCTTATCCGGTCAAGCAAAAATCTTCAGGTGTGCGTCACAAAAAATACGCAATTGCACAAACACATTTGTGTCATTTGCGATGTCACGAAAATGCAGCGTACATCAATGATAGTTAATCGATAATATATAATCGATGTTGTGCATATTTTTAGAAAGTATTGGAATACAATCTCTGGTCACTATTTTATACATTTTCTGTATGTGATTAATTTAAGAAAACAGACTTACATATTGCAATTAATTCAGATTGCTCGGTGTAACCCTACGTTCTTTTTATTAAATTCTAGTTGATGTCATCTTCTCGGACCTATCCCATGTCTTCAAACAATCAGATCTAATTTTGAATCGTTGCTACGATGATTCTAACGACATATTCCGGCAACTGTAGATATAGGCCGAATCATTTCTCTTTTTAGCATACTGCAACTGTGGCAATATTTCAGTTCAAAACTCAAATTTTTTCAAAACTACAAAAAGGTTAATTATTATTTGTAATTGTTCGGGCCAATTTGTGATCATCCTACATTCGAACGCTTTTATGAATTACGAACTGTACGTTTATCTGAGTAGTAAATCAAACAATGCAAAAAATAATCATACCTGTGCTAATAAACGACTAACAGACAATAATTAATAAATTCTATACATAACAACAGTTGTATTTCTTCACCAGTCTTTCATTCGAAACAAAAATATAGCTATGCTAATGTTGTAAACTGTTGATAATAACAGAACAGAAAACGTTCCATGTGTACATAATATTCCAATTATTAAAAACCATTATCGGAAATAACGCTATAAATTAAAACTGCAGGGTAAATAATTAGTAGTTTTTCTATGAATAGAACACATGTATGGACGTTAATAAATGCTAAGTAGATATGAATACTAATAGAGGAGACGAGGCACTACGTTTAAAACACACAGATTTAATGAGCTTTTTTATCTTTATTTATTAAACGGCTGTTTTTGGGGTGTTAAAGTAACCATTATTTATTGGACAACCTCTCCTCCTTGAATCTAAATCGAAAAACCAGTTCCAGTCGAGTTTACAATTGTATCGGAGCAGTACACGGCGCGAGCTTAACACATTGTCGTTCGCTATCAATGACAATAATAATAAACGTTGGATGCCCATTGAAAATCAAGCGTACAATATTCAATTAGTTACCAATTATTGTTTTACACTGTTTTTTTTCTTATTCTAAACTGTTATTAAGTGTATATAATTAGTGTTATGTAAAATGCTTTGTTCAATAAATTTGATAATCATGAAAGCATAATATGTAGTTCTACTGTTTTGAATAAAGTATTGAAATATATGTATGTATGTATATGTATATAATATACACAAGTACAAGATTTGCATTTACTATACAAATTTATGAGGTTCTTATTTTTATTTATATTATATATTATATATTTATTAAACAGCTGTATACATTAATATTTCTGTCGGCATAATCAATCAACGAAACTAACAGCAAAAATTAGAGAATTATCTCTTTATGGTTTTCAAATACTACTAAAGCAGAGCTGATATCTGCAAGCCTTGATGAAGATTTTGCTTCTTTCCCTACTGACGTGAGAGAAATTGAGTAGAAATCCAATTCTTTGACGAAATCCAATTCTTACTGAGCCATCTTCTCTATAAAAGCTCTAGTTAAACGCCTATAACTCAGTCAAGCTACTAATCAATGCTGGATGAGGACGTGCTAAGAGCTGTTTAGCATTGATTTGAAAAGTTTTCAGCAACTACGAGATCCATGAGGACCAAGCAGCGTTGGTAATCAGCCCAAGTTTACTTTTTGTGCTTTAAAGTTGCTTAATCTAAAGGGAGTTCTTGGACAAAATAGGCTTCGAAAATTTTATTTTTAGCTTTTTTAACTTTGCATTCAATCGCTTCTCGCTTATCGAGAGAGCTTCTAATAGTTTTGGTTAATCTGTGGAACTGTAATTGTACAGAAAGCCCTTTACTGGACCCTAAAACTACTCTTGCAGCACTGTCCTTTCAAGGACTTTATCTCTCAATCTGCTGAGTATAACTACTGTTGCAATTTTTTGTAAGTGTAGAGGTTAAACTTATAGACCTATATGTAATTCGCAGAGTATTGACGACCTTTGTACAAATCAAGGGAAAATACCGAACAAAATCGGGTCATTTGGAACGATCCATGTTAAAAATGCTATCAGAGGTTTTTCCAAGCTTTCTGGACCAGATGCAAGCTTTGACGGTGAATTACTGGCAAAGTCAAGGTTGTCGTAAATGTAAGCGACTTTATCTTCAAGTCTTTTGATTTGTCCTGGTTGCCCTCGTAAACATTCTCGGGGCTAGCAAAAACCTAAGCTTTACCTATCTCATCGTAAACCAGCTCCTTGTTCAGGCCATGGCTTATTGGATTGAGATTTTCTATTTAATTTTAATGGTGTAGCTATCTTCATCGGTAGGACCGCTATTTCCCAACAGTTCTCTCACCTATAGTCAGCAAGTTTGGCTCATATGCTGACCGTTCGATGGTATGATTGATGTTCGACATTGGTATAGTAATGATAATTAATTAATACATTGAATATGATAAATGCCGTGACATCTGCAAATAAATAGACTTCCTTTCATTTTACGAGTTCAAAATTGTTCAAAATTGAACTCTCTATTCTATTTTTACTACACCTCATACGCCACGTTATGAATTAATGTTCTGCCATTATAGACCAGCTGTGTAATAATATAGTACAGATATTGCGTTTGCTCCTAGTTGATGAATAGTATAACATGTGTTTGTGTAGGTGATGAAAATAATTCAAAAGTATCCGAAGTGAAAAATGCTCAAACACTACTAATGACGCGCATGCAACTCTAATGATGCATTGTACTGTATATTTTACCAACATGAATAGCTTTTCGATGAAGACTGTTGGAACGAGAAATATCATTTGTAATAAATGGTTTAAAAATTTCGCTAATGAGTTTTTGAAATACTATCACTAATTTTTATTGTAACAATAACAAAATAATCGAATTTATAGATACTGTTATTAACGGGTCGATG